>WBMW01000442.1:120120-252960 GCA_013396635.1 Penelope pileata
TTTTTTTTTAAGTTAGGAACAATCCCTCCCTCATACTGACAATAGCAACTCATGACAGACAAAATTACCAACTGGAAACTTTGCCAAAAATTTAGGCTTTTTAGTTTGTTGTTATTGTTTAGGATTTTCTTAGATGGTGAAAGGCATGCTTGAAAGAAGAGGCATGTATGAATTGAAAGCCCTTGTTTCTCAGTTTCGTTATAGTTTGACTGGATTTCAGTTTTTTATAAACAGTTTAAAATTGGAAAATGCACAGCTCTTTGTTTAGAAATCAGCCTATTGTATTTTTCTCTTTATTGTGTGAGGACTTTAAAGGAAAGCTAACATGGTTTGATAATATATACTTCCCATTGATTTCAAGATATCACTTTTTTATTGCTAATAAAAAACAGTTCCTGTATGTCATTGAAAAGCAGCGTCTATCAGTTTTTCCTCTGTTTCTAGGGAGAAAGCTGGGATACCTAGAGATACCTTGTCCCTCAGACTCATGACTAAATAATGAGGGAAGTGAATTAATTTTGTTACTGTTTGCTCAGTAATTCTGAGGTGTCATGGTCATTTTATATTCTGTCAATTTCACAGTGGCGAAGATGGCTACTGGAGCTTTTTCAGGCCCCAGAAGTAATCAGAGGGCATGGTTAGATGTTGACAGTGTCATCTTTATTATTTTTGTGTATAGTGGTTTACTTTCCACCTGTAAAACTGAGCATCAGCAGGGTTGCCCTCAGAGTGCCTCCGGCTCACGGCTGGCCAGCATATTTTGTGGATCTTTTGGTTATGCTCTCTTTTGTTCTTTCAGGGTATAAACTCTTCAGACGAAATTGTACCTCTGGATTCATACCATACATAAGAAATTATTGGGAAAACTGGAAAAATCCACCTGCCAATACCAGAAGATGATGTTATGGTCAAAACAGCATTAGGATGTAGGAGATTCGGCTTCTATTCATCAAATCATCTGTGACTTTAAGCAAGTCAGTCAGGTAAAAATGTCCTCTAAATATATGGCAATGGAAGGGAATGCTTTGTGAGGATAACAGCTTTATTGTGAAGTAGTATTGACACGTGCTGAATGCATATACACATAAAAAGTGAATAATAAATTATGTTGAGGAAGAGGAAATACCCCCGTTGTCGTTCAATTTTAAAAGTTAAAACCATGTTATGTTTTTATGTTGAACTGCCTACCTAGTATGTGAGCATCCTTAAAGGAGAAACAATATAATTCAACAAAAATAACTAGATCTGATTTTGAAGAACATTCCCGGAGATACTTCATGATCTCTAGCATGTGATTGCTGGAAAAACAGGTTGTTGCTGGCAATGGGAGAATATTTCAGGTTTTGTTCTGTGAGGAAATTTGCTGCTTTTGTGTGGTTCTGTCCTTCCAGATATGTGAATTCTTCCAGGATGGCCTGGAACAGGACCAGTCAATTACTGTTCACCTCATCTCTTTTAATCAGTTATCTAATCTGCTCAGAGACTTTGCATTTCATGTAGTGATTATTTTTTACTGGATTTTCTTCAGGAAATTCACCTGGAGGTATAGAAAATGTTGTTTTTCTGATAGGTCTACCTGTATATATTATATTCAGTAAAGAGTAATAATTTTAATAAGAAAAATGATTTTGAATTCTAGTACTAGTGACACTTCCTTATTTCAGCAGCATTTTCTTTTTTGTCTTTATGGAAGTTTGTTCCCAAATGAATCATATAGTGTTACTCGGTATGTAAATATTGTTACTTCCCTATGTTAGGGATTCTATGCAGGAGAATCTAGTTGATGGGATCTTGCTTCTTTAGATTATTTATCCAACTCCTGATATATAGTAGAGTAGTATTAGAGATCCTCGACCTAACTGAAACTGATAGAACTAGTGAGCTTCTATGAAACCCAAATCCATTGCTGGAGAGCAGAATTTTCAAGGAATGGCCCATTTTCCTGGGTTTCAGAGAGGATCTGAAGTACATTTGTCGACAACAAAAAAAACAGAATTCAGGGGATGCTAGAGGGAGATGAGGAGGATTTGATGGAAATACAAGATAAGGAAAATATTGTTTTGCCTAGGAAAATGTATGCAGAAAGTATGCTACTAGGTACTGTGAGAAACTTGGTGCTGAGGTTTCTGGCCTTTCACAGTTTGTTTATAAGGACCATTCCCTATCACTTCCATTTGGATGGAAGCATTACTTAGCACTTGCAACTGTGCAAGAGCAAATGGAGCAGAAGAGCCTAATTAAAGTTACAGGGACTTCTTTATAACAGAGCAAATGTTGGTTTAATGATACAGTTACAAGTCACAAAGAATTCAGAGCAGACGCACCAAGGTTTATGCATTTTTCGCCAAGTAAGTGGGAAACTATGCACTAAATAAGTGAGGTCAACAGATGGGATGAAGGAAGAGAGGTGCAGGAGGGGAAGAAAGCTACACACCCATCTACAAAACCAAAAAAGCCTCACAAGCCTCAATCGCTTAAACAAAAAGAACTGAAGAGATAAACCTTGGAAGAAACAGATTTTTTAAACAAAGTTTGCCAAGTAAGCAAACTTCTTTTTTTTGGAGGGCAGATGCAAAGTGCCTTTTCAGTTCATTTTGGATAGAAATAAGTGAACACATGCTGGGCTTTAATAAATCTTGGCATAATCACAATAGGCAAATTCAGACCTGCGTTGGAGTTTGGTGATAGTTACCAAGCCTTTTTGTGTTCTTTGCTCTCTTCTGCTTTGGAAAAAAGTAAATCAGTGATATGCAGAACCTTATTTTCTCCATCCTACATAAGGACAGAAACAGGGCAGGTAGACGACATTCATAACATCTAGAGAGTGGCCAGTATTTTGAAATCTACTGTTTGGCACTGGGAGTCAGACCTCAACAGTTAAAAATCTTAACCCTGTCCTGGTAAATGGCCCTGCTAACTGTCCTTGGGTAAAAGTTAGTTTACATTTTCAAAATACACGGTACAAAGTGAATTCATACCCTCTAACTTTTTGTAAATAGATTCTCATATGTTCAGCTCCTAAATTTCCTTGTTAAATTCCTTCTTCAACTGCTAATTAATCTAAATTTCATAAAACCCAAGACCTCTGTGAATATAACCTCTGTGAATCTTGGTTTTCCCTTCCATGAAACAGAACAGTCTAGTCACTGACACCTGATTTTACTTTTACTATTTTTGATCATTATTTTCTTAGCTTTGAAAAAGCATAGTGATTTTTCATAATAAGTTTGCTTAACTATGCAGTCCTGTCTCTGGGTTTGCTATCATCTCTTCTCACCCTCCCAGCATTGTGCTGTCTATTGCTTATTTTGATGATTTTTTAAGACAGAGATCAGGAGTGAAATCTCAGCTTTGTCAAAACCAGTGGAAACAATTCCAGTCTTGAAAAGAATCAGGATTTTATCTTGTTATTTGCCCAGCACACTTGGATAACTCATAATAAAAATTGTTAATGTGTATCATGCTCTGATCCCTGCCAAGCATTCTGGATAAAGGCTTAATACATTCAATAAATCTGGGGTTTGCTTAGTACCAGGCTATTACAATTGTATCTAACAAGGACAGAGTGCTCAGGGGAATGTTATCCTAACTGCAGATATGTTGACGTTGGTGAGTCTTATGACACATCACACATTTATACAAAGCCCTAAAGTTTAGTCAAATATACACTTGGCAAATTCCTGCCAGCCCATTTTTCTGGACTGCCATAATCTTCTTGGAGAACACTTTTAACACACAGCATAGGTTTAATGTATAAGTTTTACTATGCTTCCAACAGTTGGATTTTGTACAAATCCTATAATACATGAATCAAAGCCATCGAGATCACAGACAGTGCAAACAGGGAATGTCTGACACATGAATCTTCCAAGTGCAGTACCATACTTAGCAGATAAGGCTTGCAAAATTCTTGCTCTTGTACATGTATTTGCAGCTCGCTGAAGCTGAAGGTAACACCGGAAGCCAGAGGAGTTGCCCTGGCTGAAGGGATCTTTTCTTCCTAGCTAAATGTTCTGCTCTCTTGTATGGTTGTGGCTTAGCTTTTTCTTAATGTTATTTTCATATGAGATCATAGTTTACTCTGTTCAGATACCCATGAAAAATGTTAAGACACCTCCTCTTTTGGCATGACTTGGAACAACCACATTGATGTCAATAGTCACACTTGCTGGAGGTGAGTGCTTTGATCTAGTTGTAGATGTTAAAAAAGCATCTGCTATTCCATGCACTGTGGCACAGACAGGATATACTTCAAAATGGAACGTATTTTTCCACCCCCACAATCCCTTGAAAGCTCTGTGAAATTCATGTCTGGGGAAACTATTTTGTTAATATGCACTGTAAAGTTACCAATGTGAACTTGTGTCATGGAAAGACTGGTCTTCCCACAGTCAGTGCAGGTAACAGAACAGCCTTAATTTTGTTACTGTGGATTAAATCGATCTTGAACCTTTGTTTCTGTACGGTATATACACATCTAATCATATATGTAATGTCAGGTTTAAAATAGAGCATTTCCTTGAATCCGGATAACATTAGGACCTTCATGAGAACTGAGAGGAAAATGACCCCTCATTTTCTCCCTATTTTGAAGCTGACACAGTGCACACGTGATCTGTGGGTCTCTGTGTGTGAAATGATTATTACTTTGTGACAGAGAGAGGGTGAAAATTCAGATAATCTGAAGGCTGTTTGAGGACAAGAAGCAAAAAGTCAGGTATAATTTTAGAGGCCTGATTTTTTTTTTCCATTTCATTTTAATTTGGGAAGGAGAAAAATCTTAAATGGTATTTTGCAGGGAGCAAAATCCCTGTAGTGCAGTCTTGGGTATCAATATTAGACTATGTGTTTCTGAAGTGGCCCTCACCTCTCATAAATTTCCTATTGCAATTAGTCACAAACAAGATTATTACTAATTTCTAGGCCAAAAGTAGATTAACTGACTGAAACTTAAAGCATCCACATTTAATTTAATCAGGAAATGGAGTGAATAGAAATAAAATACTTCCTTCTTTGACTGTGATCTATTTGTGTTAGATAGGTATGCTTGATTTTTCAACTGTCTGGGCTACTGTAACCTGTAATCAGTTTTCTATATTTGGACATTAACCATTTTATGCAGGTAACTACTTGTTTGGTTTTCATTGAAATGGTTCATTCAAGACTAGTTTTCATGCTGTATTTTAGACATGCTGATACGGAGGTCAGTTACTCATTACCAAAAAGTATTGGCAACTGATGGAGTTAAAGACAAATTTGATTTGCAATGATAGGGAAATAAAAGGAAGTACACTGTTTGTCATAGTGTTTGTTCACAATGTCAAATTATTCCATTAGAATAAATCATGTATTTCACCAAATACACTGAATGAACAGGGGTTAAACGTGGCTTTGAACTCTTCTCCACGCCTTTCATGTTATACTGAACCTCTTGCTTTCACTTCAAGACAGCTCGAGCATGAATTGTGGTGGAAATACTCTACAGAAACTGCGTACAAAGGTAGCTTTTGCACCAATGGGACACTGTGCCTGAGCAAATGTACTAAAGGACACTACTTGTGAACTCCTAACTAATTTAGAGCTCCTCCAGATGGTGCACTGCACCCTGCTATGAGCTAGGCATGATCTACGTTCTTCCTCCTGCTCCACTCTGTATGCTTGCTCAAGGTTTTGTCTTAACTCCTCTTTGTCTCATATTACAGTGTTCTTCCTTATCTGTTTCTTTGCTGTCCCTTTCTTGGGCCCTGGTTGTTTGTGCAAATCTTTCCTGAAAATTCATTTTGAATGCAAAATGTAATTTTTTTCTATATAATTCTCCCTTTGTATTTGTGTGTGTGCATGTGCAAAGGTTTAGATTTCTTTGTGTGATGTAGAAAGTTTACCAGGATTAAATTGAGGGATTACATATGCAATATGTTATTCATGATGCACCAAACATTCCGGTGCAATTCCTCAGCTTGTTATTGTATTCTGTTTTAATTACAAGGTATATTCTGGGTACAGCTATTTGCAAATTATTTTGTCTTTAAAACGTACCTATTTTTCTGTTACTAGCCTGTCAAGCTGGTTGATCTTTTGCTAACAGCCTGAATCTACAGACCATAAATACCAACTACAGCAGAAGTTCACTCCAAAGCATTTTGACCAAGTGTGACATTCACTGTACAGGTGCCTGTGCTTTATATACAAGGCTAATCGACTAGAAGTTTGCTTTTCTAGTTTGAAGAGTCTGTCATACTTGGCCTTAGAACTATCGCTGATCTTGAAACGCATACCACTATTTTTTACTGGTAGACTCCTCTTTATGAGGAGGTAGGAGGTAGTGGATAGAGATCTGTAGAGGAAGGAAAGAATTTAATCTCTTTCAGCTGCTACTTTAGAAATTGTAGTTCTTCAAGGTAGGTGCGTCTAGCAAGTCATGTTTAAATAAACTCAGATTAGTATGTATCGATTCACTTAGTTCAGAAAGAACAGTAAAACACCATAATGAAGTCATATTTCAAGTCATTGTGCAATCTGATGCGTGGGTTTCACAGTCATGCATATAGAAATTATATGTATATTGTGTGAATACAATTGTCAGTAACCTGTGTGTCAACAGGAATACCTGGTAAATATTTTGACTCTTGCATGTGAAGGCACTTAAATACACAGTTACTACTGGCAGAGTTAAATATCTGCTTTTCTTTCAATGTAAGAGTTTCCATTTCAATACTGGCAATGAAACTAACGTATATAATCTGAAAATGTGTGGGAAGTCAGGGCAGAGTAATTCTCCTTGAGAGGAAATGTTGAGGAGTGGAGATATGGATAGATATGGAATGTGTACAGCGATTATAAGAAAACACACAATAAACACCTTGAGCTGTTGTTCTGTCAAAAGAACTTTACTTAGGCTCTGAAAGAAAAATCACTGAATAAAATTATTTGGCCTATTGCCTCTTAAACTTGTTAGAACCAAGTTTTGCTGTCAAGTACAACACTAACTTCAGAGATCTTAGCTGAATTATATTGTCACTTTCTCTCGTTTTCTTTTTCTCTCTTGTTTTTTTTTTTTTTTTTCTCCTACCTTATTTCTTGGGAAACTCTTCTGTTTTTACTGATTTATATCCTTAAGGAACAAATGGATGCAGAGGGTGCTGACAGGGATCCAGATCACAGTTCTGATAGTTATGGGGACGCTCACAGAGTTAAACAAAGACAACCAAAGCTCTGGGCAGCAAACCTGGATTTGGGAAGGCAAAATCCTAGTGCATTTCTGTGCAAATGTCTGGAAACATTCAATCTATGATGATGTAAGTCACGTCTAACAGGTCAGTCTCGGACATACATCACCATTTTCCATTTTACATACTTCTATCTCTGAACAAGTCTGGGCCTAATGAATGGTGAGGGAAACGTTCTTAATTCTGCTTTTAGGGTATTACTTCTTTAGAGAAGATGATCAGTTTCACTATTTACTGGGTTTCCATGACTCAGAACTTCCTCCTCCTCCTTCTGGTTGTGATGTTTACTGTGATCTGCAAATTGAGGTAATTGCAAATTCTGTACTCCGTCAGCAAAGAACAATCATGTTCTTTGCTTTGCATTGATCTGCAGTTGAGTCTGGCACAAGTGGGCACAACTTCAGAGATGGATTTAAAAAGCATTGGGGCTATGGTAGTGCTACATGTAGGTTATGTTTTTATTTACGTGCTAATGATAGTTAATGTCTGGAAACAGTCGTATGTTTTGCCAGGTATGCTTGTACCTGGTAGCTATTCTGTCACTTCGCCATTTGTTACTGGACTTCTGCCAAGTTGTTTCTCTTTTGTTATGCAAGAGATAAAAATAAAATGGGCTGGACCTTGATCAAGAAATGATTTTAGATACAGCTTGGCAACAGAAGTGACCCTCAGCAACATTTTCCATTGTACAGTCACTTTTTTTCTTAACCAGCCAGTATGATAAATTGCTAATTTCAGGTCAGACAGCTTAAAGTGCAGAACAAAAACAATGACACCATGGAAAATAAAAAGGGTGTCCAGCATTATGAGTTTAAATTTAAATCAGTCTCTCTCAGGAAGCAGACTTTTGCAACAAAGATGGAAACACCTCAGAGGAATATGTCTGTAGCCGAACGAGAAGGAATAGCTTTCAAATTCACTAAGAAAAGTGGGATAAATTCTTTCTTCTGGAAAATGGATGAACAAAAACTTATTTTTCTTGAGCTCTCTACCTTTCTATAGCAGTAATTCTACTGTGTCTGCTTAACAAAATTTTTTTTGTTTCTTCCAAGTTTACCAAGTGTCTAATTTCTATTTTTAAAAGGTTAACATGACAACAGTAAAATCAATTGCCTCTTAATATGTATCTTGGTTTCACAGAATTAAAGACATTGGAAATGGTCTCAGAACGGCTCGTCTATTCCCTGTCAGCACAAGTCTGTGACAATTTTATGAAGTATTTCAGAAAAACTTATTAAACGTTTACCAGCATTTTCAGAGGTTATATGCTTAAATCCTATTGAATATAATGGGGGTTAGGAATCTCTTGATAATGTCAGATGTCCAAGTATCTCTATAAATTTAACTACTAGTCTTTAACCCACTAAAATCAATGAGAGCTAAGTACCTGGTACTGCAAAATCTTTGTAGATGTGATTCTGGGCTCTTCAGTCTTTCTTGAAACTGAGATTGGGCTGTTTAATCATGAACATGATTTTGGAAAAGTTTGTCTTGAATGTTACTATACCTTGATCCTGAGGGAGATATCACTACTGCTTCAAATATTGTAGTCATGTCAGTATTTGACACGTGAATGCTATTTATCTCTGTTCAGTATCTTAAGTTATTTATCCTTGGTGATTTTACTCTGAATATTAGATGACGTGGTTGCAAATGCGGATGTTTTAAAAGGTGTGAAAATAATGTAAATATGTAAATAATTAGGAATTTACTGGGTCAAAATATGTAAATTTAGTTACTGAAACCTCCCTTGTCAAGCCAGTTTCTTTATGATTTTTACTGAAATTTTCTGAACAATTTCCAACATACCAAGATTTTGTTCATGATGAAATATACAAAAAGTGAATACAAAATTCCAAATGTTACTGCATTACAGCCCTGTGGTGAATGACTTTTAATTCCCTGCTGTGTGGTGTGATAAAATGCATACTTCCTGCCTGGGTTAGTATAAAAACTTTTGTCCTTTTTTCTACACTTCATCGTGTTGCAAACTCATGTCTAATTTGCTTTTCATTAGCATATTGAGATTTTCTAGGTTTTTGCTTCTAATTGAATAACAAAGTTTTAGACAATTTCCTGGAGTTACAAGTTAGAGTGACCATCTGTGGGGCTGAAAGAGTCATTGAGTTTCCATGTCATTTCCACCCATTGTCTTCCTTTTAGACAACCCATAAGGATTCCAGTTAGCAAATGAATGTAACGATGGGTTGATTTTTTTTGTCATGGAAACACCTGTCTGTTGAGAAGAAAACTGAGGCTTCCAACTTTTTTTTTAAAAGTAGATCAGTGAAGAACTGTCAGCTGGGAGCAACGTTTTCTCACCAGCAATCTGGTACAGGCTGATTCAGATCCATAAGCAAAACTTGAAATTTATGGTTGCCTGAGCAGCATGTTTGTTCAGGGAAGACCGTTTAGGCTACAACAGAATTTTCTTAATCAGGTCATGAAATAGCACTTGTATAGCTCTAAGCATGCTTGACTACAGTTTTAATGCTCTCTTTCTACAGAATTCTCACCTACACTTAACTTTTTTGTTGACTGCATATATCTGGTGTGGATTAGGATGTGTTCCATGAACAGTGAGGACCAAAATGAATCTTTCCCTACAGAGGGATCCCACCTTCTGCTTTATTAGCTGGCTTCATATTTAAGTGGCAAATCCTAAGTGCAAGAAAAACATTTTATATATGTTTTTACAGTTGAGTTTCCTATTAAAAACTCATTTGTTTTCCTTCTCAAGGGTCACACTTTGCATTTACTACCTGTATTGCTGATTTGTTCAGCAGTTTGTATATCAGTAGTGAATTTCAGGTTGTTTTAATGAATTCTCCCCAAGAAATCCTCCTGCGTTGTTTTTTCTTTTACTTGATTGTTCTGATTTTTCAGTTCTGTCCTAAAATGCTCTTCAGTGTCTTCTGTTTACAGAAGTGGTATTCTACCACAGTGACAGCTGTAAATGGGATTTCCTATTCTTTCTGGTGTATAATTTCCAAAGCTAGCTTGAAATAATCGAAACATATCCAGCATTTTTTCTACAGCACCCCCATGATCACACATCCTCTGTGGAAATGATAGATTCTATTTCCTTGCCCAAAGGACTTCTCAGTAACTTTTAAGACTAGTGTAGCAGAATAGTGGAAATCAGAAAGAGGAGTGGAATCAGAAAATAGCATGGAACACACGGAGATGAAAAATTCTGTAGTAATTATTTCTTTTGACTGAATAGTTCAGATGCACAAATATCTTAGCTGCAACAGAAAGATTTTCTAGCAGCAATAACTACTACTAAATGACTTATGAATGTAGTGGGAATGGTTTGTGATTGAAGTAGAAAAAGGTAATGGAACAGTAGAGAGGAAAATGTAAGAAGAAAAGGTTGTCAGTTCTGATGTATCAAGTTGGGTTTGAATGTGCCTGTGTCTTTGTGTGAATTAGGGACGTTTTGGAACTCTCAGGAAGTTAGGCCTGCACTGGAGATCAGTTTTGCTAAGTGTCTGCTCTAATTTTGTCCTGAGTCCCTTGAAATATTTTCTGCCTGAGACTGGAAGAAACTACACTTAGATATGTAGAAGAAAAGAAGCTTTTTTAGTTTTGGAACAAAAAGCAACTGCCTGTGTTTTAATATTTTTCCTTCCTTATTCCAGCTGTGAGTTGCGAGTTGTGCAGTTGGCCTCTGAACTGACAGATTTACTGCAGTGCGCAGTATCTGGCCCTTAAAGCTAGCAAAAGAAAATGGGCAGTGGAAGGCTTACAAATTGCCCAGTGTCTTTAGCCTTCTGTTGTTACAAGGCATCAAGTTCCTTTCTATTTTTTTTTTTTTTAATTATACAGGCTTTCTTTTGGCAAGCAGATTTGCATTTATATCTGTGTCCACATAAGTTATCAGCTATAAAAAGGCAAGAACAGGAAATCTTGTCCTTGACATACTCAGTAGAATGAAGGGAAAAAAAAAAACAACCAAGCAATTTCCTATTACTTTGTTCTGTTGGTAATTGCTGTAGGAGGTTGCCAAAAGGAGCAGTGTCTGTCTTCAGGTCAGAATGGCAAACTGTAGTGTCCTGCTGTACTAAAGAAAACACAATTCTTATTTCCTGGGGAGTCAGGTAGAGTGGATATTCCTTCTGACAGCTAACCTTGTGAGCAGGGTTAACTGCAGAAGTGTACTCAAGGCCTGGGTTGAACGTGGGTGAGCACAGCAACGGAGGCAGAGCAGCAGGGTGAGGAATAGGCCGCTGTGTTTGAAGGAGGCTCTGTAGCTTGTGTTACTGAATCACGATTTAGAGATGCACAATTTAAAAGTTAAGCTTTTGGTCTGGCATAGTTGTTGAATGTTGTGCCACTGTGAATGGTAAGAAAGCAACAGAATTACTTCAAGAGGATCGGTATTACTTGAAATATACCAAGATATTAATGCTTGAGACATTTATCACTGGATAATGTGAATCATTCTTAAGAAACACTTACTTGCCTTGATCACCTATAGCGAGAGCTTAGATGGTAGGTCTTTTTGGCTAATGTGTGGTTAAAACTTGGTCAGACACTTCATATTCTCCCCCTTTTTCCTACTCCGTGAAACACGCAAAACTGATGTTAAAAAATGCTTTGTTAATTGCACATGGCAACACCTTGTTCTGTTTTTACAATTTTTGATGTAGCACTGGAAGACTTCAGACCCTAAGCAAGGACAGGATTGCTTTATGCTAACTGCTGTACTAACTTGGAGCAAAAAGATTGTCCCTACCCTAAAGAGCTTCCAGCCTACATATCAAAGAGTATCGATAGATGCAGCCAGGCCAGTGCAGAAGAAGGATCCCTGCAAGGGGGAAACTCAGGCAACTGGGCTCAGGCAAAGGGCATAAACTTGCGCCATAAATGTCAGCTCTGCAAAGTCTGTCCAGCTTGAGATGCAGGAAAAGCAACTGAATGTGACTATTTCTGCTTTCAGCTTAGCTGGAACATTGACAGATCTCAGAGACAATAGGATAACGCCATGAGCATTAGGAAAGCACAAAGCAAGTTTACCTTAATGCCTGGATAATAATATTAGTAAACTGTGGAAGGTTAATGAAAGAGGGACTGGGGAGAGGAGATAGAAATCTTCTCCCCTGCCTGGTTTATACAAGCAGCACTTCCTTTTGTGCTTCCCCATTTTCTTGGCTAGTGAACTCAAGGCTCTTTGTTTCAGTCTTCTTTAATCACTGCTAGTAAGGAAATGGCTCTGTATTCTTTCACTGCTTACACTGCACTTACACTCAGGATGCAGAGTCTCCAGCTAATATGTTCCACAGTCAGTTAGGCCTGTGGTGCCAAGGAAAAATTTGCACTTGGTTTACATTTCTTTCCTCTATAGGATGATCTGATCTGAGGAGTGACTGGCTGAATAAAAAAGTGTGGTCTTATGGCTGCTCCTTTTGGTCCTAGAAAACGAGCAGTAGCAAACTCTGGATCCCTACATCCATTTCTGAGTGTCTGACAGTACCGACTGAGGTGCCTACAATGAATGGTGTAACTTTATGCACTGTCTCAGAGCAGACATGTGGCTATTTTGCTATTTCCTATCCCGTACTATAACTAAAAATAGCAACAGTAGTACCAGCAGTATTAGTATTAACCTGATCAAAATAATATGGAGAACTAGGTAATTAAAACAATATCAATCCTGAACATGGTGTACTTATTTTATAATACTGTGCTGCTGTCTATTAGTTTATACAGTGCTTGAAACTTCCAGATGATCTGAGACTTCCACCAGGTGTTTATACAAAATTAGTACTTGAATAATAGGCTTTATGAAGTTTTTCTACTAGCTGTAGAAATTATGAAATCGTTACCTAGGCTGCCTTTCTTGACACGCAGTCACTGATTGGTAAGATTTATGAAGATCCCTTTTGTGTGCCTGTTGTTACCACTTGGTATGTGATATAAACTGGGTCAAACATGATTTTATTCTTCTTCCAGGTGTCCATTTTGGCAATGCAAGCCAAATTTTTTTTTTTGTAAACAGCAAACACAACAGTAGAATGGGTACTCCTCACTTTTGCTGGATTCTGAGAATTTGCTTTTAGAATTACACTTTTAATTTAGTAACATAACAGTTATGAGATGCCAGGCACTTGAATGGAATGCTGTCAATATATTTAAAGTCTGGTTAGATTTTTTTTTTTCCCTAAGGGAAACAGAGTTTTTTCTGTGTGTTCTGAACATATCTTTGAAATCGCTGTTCTCTTCAGATAAACCCTTCACCAATCATCAAGTGAGAATGATTTTCAGGTAGATAATTCAGTGGCCATTGAACGGAAAGGTTGTTAATTTAGGTTAGATTCACACTGATGGCCTAGTGGTTCGTAGCCTCTTACCAACCTACAGGATCTTAAGGTAAATTCAGGTAGCCTTTTTTTAGCTTAACTTCTTGCACAGAATCTTCTTGCACCAATTGTCTTTCAGTCATCCTTATGCTTAAAAGTGCTTAAGATGGCTCTATTCTGGTCCAGAAACGTGCAGAGAGATTGAGAGGTTTGGATGAGTGTGTTGGATTTTAGGTGAAACACAAGGCTCAACTTTAAGCAGGGCCCCAGTCTCACAAATGTCTGTAGGGTTACTCATGTACCTGTATTTAAGTGGTGCTCAGGTGCTATAATGAATCTGTGCATTGAGTCTGAGACCTTGCGTGTTAAGAAATAGGAATTCGCTGGCTGCCATGCTTCTTTTCAATAACCCATACAATTACAGATTTTTAATCCATAATATATTTTTTTAGTTTTGATGGCCATGTTTTACTGACATGAAGTCCAAGACTAAATTCCCAAAGAAATCAAATTAATGAAATTCTGCTTCCATTCACTGCTGCTATTGCTTTAGGCTTTGTAATCTGTGGGTGTTTTGGTACTTGACGTATGGCATCACTGTGGGTCTAAAGCGGCTCCCCTGTGCTGGATCAAGTCTTTTTTTTTTCTTTTACAATGGATGAGATGTGTTTAATTTATTGTAGGAAACTCTTAAAGATGCAAGATCCTTTTTAGAGGCTTCTACAATAGCCGTGAAGCACTTATTTAATCCCATTGAATGGAGGCTAGATTTACTAGCTGGGCTAGACATGATTTTTGTTCAGGAGTCATCTTGGAGTACATCGAAGTTTAAAGATCTTTGCAGAAAAACCATGGAGAAACAAAAGGAGTAAATTTTAAAAGGAACTTTGTCAAGGAGTTTTAGATGTTAAACAGATAGAAAAACCATGGTGGCTTGACTGAAGCGAGCGTTGGGTTAGCAGAATTGTTGCAGATCCAGTGAGACATGCTAATGAGGCACTTTAGATGCAAGTTTGATGGAAAAAGGGGCAATTTCATACCGAAGTGCAGCAAGGTTACTGAATCAAAGAAGGTACACTTCAGTTCTGCAAAAGGGAACAATGCTTCATTGTCAGATCCTTTTTCTTTTGACTTTAAACATGTTTTAACTACACTATTTACTAAATTGTACAATGTGGCTTGCCCACTGATTGAGAATTTATGACCAGAAACAAACCTGTTAGAGAAAAAAGAAAAACTGAGTGTGATCCATACTGTAGCTGCATAAAATAGTTTGAATGGACTTAACCTGAGCGCCGTGGGGGGTGCACAATATGTTTTTCAAGCCCAGGGGCCTAGGATCTGACTTCCAATAGAATTTAGTCTTTCAACAACAATTTAAAAAAGGGAGAGTGTTGGGAGACATCTGTGGCCTCTCAACCTGTGTTAATATAGATCTTCATTTTGTCTTAAAAAGCTTGCTTCAGACTCAGGCCTTGTCAACCCATCCAGCATGTGAAATTCCTCAGATTGTGCCGTGCTTGAAATTCACAAACGCCTTGTTTTACTTTCAATCATTACAGCTCTTTGGGTAAAAAACAGAGACTAACAACATCAGCTCTTGCTCCTGCTGCCATGAAAAATCAATGCACAAACCTTTAGCTTCCATGGAGGAGGATTCAGGCTTCTTTATGAGGCCTATTGAGCAGTTTATGCGCAAGATTATTACATACAAACAATGAAATGGCCTAATTTTTGCCACTTTTTTTTTTTTTTTAACAGAATGAGTAAAATTTATTTGAAGTGAAAAATAGAATTTACTCTCATTCGGTTTAATAGGATTGCACTGGATAGATTATAAGACTAGTTATTCTATCTTGGTATAATGGAACCCCAGATCTAACAAAGAAATTTCAGTTGTGGACATTTTTTCAGGATTGGAACCTGCAAAATATTCATTATTGCACATTTTGTGAAAGGTTGCTCAGCTGGCTTCTAGTTTTAAACTGCAATTCCCACTCGTTCCCACAGATGATCATAGTCAGAACCCACAGAAGTAGCATAAAAGCAAACTGAGCACTAGCATGGGGAACCTTAACAGTTCCTTTCTCAGACCTCAAAGTAGATTGTTATATGAGATGTTAAAAATTGCTTTAACTGTTCTCTGCATTTCACTACATTTTACTGGTAAGTTTCTAGTTTTGTGTATGAGTCTAAAAAGACTGCCTCAATATAAAGGTTCACTTTGTACTTGTCAAAATGGAAAAGGCATAGTATCTCACTGAGAAGTCTTACGTTGCAAGGCCTTCATGCACGGTTTTAGCAAAGCTCCTTTATAAAATGGGAAAGCTTGTCCATGAAAAGTCCGTATAAAATGAAGTCTATTAGATACACCATCAACTGGAAAAGATAAGCTATAGATCTACTTTTGCAAGCTTCTATGATGCTGCAAACGAGGGTCTTCCTTTGACCGTGCATAGCTAACTTGCGAGTTGGGTTTTCACGAGATGCTTACATTTAGGATTAGTAATTACATATCCTTTAATACGTGTTACAAGGGGTTGCATCTAGATGCATGTAGATTCAATCAGTAACAGCTTATCATTGCATAAGTTTGTACTGTTTAAACATCCCAGGACATGTATCGTGTATGACTAGAATGAATGTTTTTCTGGTTACATTTAAGTAGTTCTTTATCATGGAATATGCACAAGTCTAGATAATAAAAATTGAAAACTAGGTGGCAGTAATAACCCAGCTATCCAGCTCTCCTGTGAGTGATGATGGGATGACTCATAGTTTTCTTAGAAATCCCAAGAGTGCTGCAGTCCTATACTGAATGGCTTAGCTATTAGCAAACAGAAAAAGTACAGGGCCAAATGTTCATATGGGTTCATTCATTTAAGAACACAGTTAAAACATGATTTGCTGTAATTAAAAAAATATTATAGGTGAACTAATTAATGCAACTGAGCTTGTTTGATTGTTATATACATTAGAAGCAATTTTCTTTCCTACTTGCAATGAGAGGCAGAAGAGGAGAAGCTGTGTTTACTTCTGAAACTCTTGTTACTTGCGGTTGTGGCTGAGGGCCAGCAAGTGTTTGAAAGTCCATAAGCAGATTGCTATTCACATTGACGGTTATATATGGTCTGTAGGAGGGTATTCCTCTCGTGCCAGAGTAAGCTAAAAGTAACATAAGTGAAATCAGTAGGGTTACTCTATAGAAGGGCTGCTGTTGGCTCTAAAGCTCTCAGGAGCTCACGATCAACATCCTTGCTTATTTGGAGGCATGAACTGAGGCAACAGCCCTAGAAAAATTTAGACAACTGCAAGATTTATTGGCTGACTTCATTGTTTAAAAGCAAGACTCTCCTTAGATTCATGCAACTTAATTGCATGTGCGAAGAAGAATGTGATGTCCTTTTCTGGTTAGCTGAACTGCTTGTATGGCAGCACCGGGCAGAAAGGTTTGGGGAATCCTTCCTCTTGGATGTGGTTATCTGTCTGTCAGTACTGTGTATTTGTAGATTTTCCTTATTCCCATAAATTTTGTTTGAAACTGGGTCACCTAAATTTTCTCAGAACTCAGTGAGCTGCAACAAACTCATCTTTTTTCAGCTGTCATTACAGACATATGTTCTGTGTTTGATTTGAGTTTATGTAGCTCTGCATATGACAAAGATCTTTTGATATCTGCTTCTTTTCCAACAAATAGTTCTGTGCTTCGAAAGATCTTGTACAGGCTTAAACTCAGAAGTCAGTGGCACTCTTGTCTGTAATATAATTAAAGTTGGTGTACATCCTCTTGTTCTTCAACGAGAAATTTTAAATATAACTCCTTGTGGGCAATTTTTTTTTGGTCAAACTAGGACATACCAATGAGCTCAATGCCAGCATCTGCCTCTTTTTTTTTTTCTTTTTCTTTTTTAAGGTATTTCACAAGTCCATTAATGTTATTGCTTCTATCCTTCTGAAACGTTTGTAGGATGTGGTGAGGTCGTAACTATCAGTTATTGAGAAAATGACCTCTTTCACAAGTTATCCAGAGAATTCAAGAAATACCTCTGCACAAACCTAGCAGTAATCGAAAAGCATTTCATCTTAGCTGTAGGATTGCTAGATCGGTGGTCACAGGATGGTGTGCAATAGACAGCAGTTAATGGTGAAGTTTTACCTTAAAATTAATGGCTCACTTTACTTTCCAAACTATTCTTGTTTTCCAAAGCTTACGTTTTCATTCCCCTGAGCCTTTCTTTATTTGCATAATACTGAAGTCTATCAACCCTGTATTTCTAATGATCTCTGAAAAATGTGATAAGTTATCTTTTTATTTATATACTTTTTGCATATGTTCAGGTTCTTGTTACGTTAGGAAAAACTGGTCTTTTGTACCTGAGCCAAACTGACTTAAACCACTCCCAAACTAGATCTCCTGCAGGGATGGAAGGATTTTTGACCTACTCCTGAGGACATGGGGAATAGGATATGGTTTGGGGTAACTTACCCATTCTGTGAGTCCTGTAAATAAGCACAGCTGGTGCACAGCATAAATTTCTGCCTGTCTGGAGTGTAGGTGTTATTATTCTCACTTTTATATGTATGCAGCTAACTATATACACCTCACCCCTTCAGCTGAGAGCTTGCTTTAAGTGCCAAAACAATACATGTGAATTGTTGTTTATCTGTATTTCACAGGCTTAAGTGCTCTCGATGATAGGCTATCAGCTTGTTGTTGCTCTTCTGGAGGCTTAGGTGAAAAACTTTTTGGCAGTTCTGGTGGCACTGCAGAATGCATACATTTGTGGACTTTTGCCCCGTCAAGACTGCTGTCTTCTTTGGACGAGCAGAGCTAAAGGCCTATTGGATATATTCCGATGTTTCAAACTTAAAAAGATACATATATTCCTACAGAATGATGTTGTTGAGAGTTCCTGTTCCTGTTGCAATTTAAAACAAACAAACTAAACTGTGATAGCTATAGTTATCAGCAATATAGAAAAGTTCATAGCAATTACTTTTATAACATCAGAGATCTGCTGAGGGTAATTAACGTGTATTGCCTTAAGATCCCAGTACACTTTACACTTTACAATCACATCATAAATAGTAGGATATCTGTGGTCTCTTTCATGTTTGTGGCTCTGCTTTTGCTTTTACTTAAGAGTGTTAACCAGATGACACTTGCTGTCCCTTAATTTATTCTAACAGCCTTTTGAATGCCAAAGCTCCTGTTGATGGAAACCTTTCCAAGGAAGGAAAAAATGAGCATATGTAATTTCTGGGTGAGTTTATTGGCTTCTGTTCTCCTCAAAACTCCATTCAACCGTATCACGTAGAAGTCAATGTTACATTTTCCTGCAGAGGGAGATTGCAGGATCTTGCATGACAAAAGTTAACTAAGTAGAATTCTTTATCCTTTCTGGGAAAAGCAGCAGCATTTTTCCCTATTTACAGGAAGCCAAACATAAATACTTAACTTTGAACACTTGGAAGTGAAAATACTATTTGGCTTTATATATGTTGAGAGACAAGAATTAATATAAATATACAGGAAGGAAAATATATTTCTATGCACTATTTTCCCAGTCACGCTGCATAAATTAGTAAAGAAAGGTGTCTCTGTTTCAGATGTGCTTGACTTTGAAAAAAGTGAACATCCTTGCCTTAAAATGTAACATATATCTTCACTATTTGAATCTTCTAGTGAACTCAGAACCTTAATTTACATGTCTGGAAGTCAAAGATATTTTTGCCTTTCATCTCAGTTGGATCAGGATTGAACCCCAGCATTTCCATTTCCATAGAAGTCACTTGTGCTTTACATTAAAAAGAGAAATGGAAATTTTTCAGCAAAAGAAATATTTGTTTCTAAACTAGTGGGTTTTTAAAATTATTTTTAATTATTTTTATTTTTTTGCCTTGGTTCAGTGAACATGTAAGGACATTTTTAATGTGCACAAAAATCTTCAGGGTCAAGCACAAAAGCTGTTAAAATCTTTTTTTGTGTGCTGTAATACTAAGGTAATAATCCTGTCAATAATATGAACGGTATACACTAATTGAAAGGAATGCTTTCTGTGTTCCAAATAGGAAGGAGACAGTTCCTATTTACAGAAGCATTAACAGGCAAGCATTCGATCCCTTCTTCACATGCTTTGTTCTAAGCATGCATTCACCATGGTAAACCTATATGTAGTTACAGTTTTCAGTAAAGAGCGTTTGCAGAATTGGAACTTTGGCTGTTGTCTTTATGAGAGTTTTTAATCCATGAAATCTTTCTCTGAGCTATTCTTTTAAAGCAGTGTAACATTGATAATGCCATGTGTATTGGGTCTTATATGTTTGCATAAGTCTTTCATTAGAAACGTTCCAAAAGATTTATATGGATAAGACTATCTTTACATTAAACTGTAATCCAGTTTTTCCTGGGAAAGTGATAGCCTGACAGAATGGGATGTCAGGTGTGGAGAGCACTTCAGAGGCAGTATTACAGAGCTATTTCCTGATAGAGTCTGGCCAGGGTCCACAGGTGAACTTCACTATCTCCTGTGCAATGTATGAACGCATCTGGCATGGACAGGACGTGGAATCAGTGTTCAGTCTGAAAGGGCCCAAGTCCTCCTAAGAAATAAAGGGGCAGTGGTAGTGAAGACTGAACAAAGCTTGCGGTATACATTCTTTTTGTGTTTACTGAACATTTGAAGTTATCAACCTTTTTTCATTTCTGTGTGCTAAACGCAGACAAACCTTTAATGCAGGTCTAAAACATTACTGTGTATCCTACTCTTCATTTTGACTAGATTTCTCTCTACATGCCTGAAGTATCTTTATACTACTGGAACGATGGAATAAATGCTGTACTCAGATGCACTGTATTATACATATCTCTAACTTTCCTAGCATTCTTTTGTATTTAAATGTTACAATCTGGTCCTGAAAATGTTTCTTACTTCCTCTGGAAACTGGATTTTCAGGCTGGAGAATTGCCTTGAAAAATAAATTCAGAGCACTTCATAGATTTTTTTTAACGCTTAGATGATAGAATTAGCAGTCAGGTAAAGGCTCTTTTAGTTCAAATATGTCAGCTGAAAGGCTGGCCTTTGCAATAGATTTAACAGTTTCAAAAAGTTCCAACATTTTTCTTGTTATATTTCATTTTTTTTTGTATATCATATGCTTTATCAAGTTTTCCAACAAAAACATTATGTGGAATCTATACTGGTTTATTGAATGATTAGTTTCCATTTTCAGCTGTAGGGGCTTTATTCTTTTCTGACCTGATCAGGGATGGCAAATAACAGCAATCTTTTCTGGAAATATAGTGGCCTGAGATTCTCATTTTGATCTTTTTTTCAATATTTGACAGTCTGAGTGCTGATCCAAACTGATGAAGCATCTGCTCAGTCTGGTTTTCTATTGTTCTGTACGTTACGTCTGGCTTTCAAGCAAAATCTTTCCATTCTTCACTGCTAGTTCTCCTACACCTGCTTTCACTGCTCAATTCACATTTTCCTGGTATGCAGCATATTCACATGTATGAATGACTGATCTAGTATTTACTACTATATTGCCTTATTTCTAAGGATATCAAAGACCTTTGCAGATTTTAATAAAGCGTACCCTGAATGTCACGACTGAATGTGAGAGACATTGGTCTAATTTTACTGCTGGAGAAAATTCTAGAATTTTAAAATCCATAGAATTTGATCAAACTGGTAATATTTTTACAGATTTATGTAGAAAAGTGCTATTTGTAGTGAGATATTCCAAAGTTAAATTAAAAAACAACAACAACAACAAAAAACAAATGACACACTATAAAATGGAAAGCATTCTCTATTAGACTCTGGATTGATTGACCTAATCCTTATTACAATCTAATACCTTCCTGCAGAAAGGAAACAGGCATGGACAAAAAGACTTCTCTTTTCTTGCATCAGGAAGAAATTCCTATCTCACAACACGAACGCGTTCACATCACTGGCCCCGTTCACTCCTAGCATTTTGCTGCTTTATGTTTTTAGTTAGTATGATACAGCTCATTGGAACCAACGCTGTGACTGTCACCTACATGCCATAAAAATCTTTTCAGAGGTGGATGACTTTGGTAAAGGACTGTGCTTTTGGAATATAATTCCCCGTGTACATGAGCATTTTGTCAGCAGTGCCTCCTTAGATATCTGCAGCCATGCAACCCCAGCCCTTTGTGTCAAGAGAATTCAGCTTCCCCAACACAGCAGACTGCCTGTACCTTTTACTCCTTGTTGCACTTTCTGCTGTGGGGCAGTAGCAGTGGGTAGAACAGGGGCTCAGGAGAGGCACTGCCTCCCCGCAGAACAGCAGGTCTGTCTGGGAGCTGACACGGAAGCGAGTGCCCCTCCTGCCCACACACCTCTTGCAGCTGTTCCTGCAGGTGGAAAGGCAGCCTGTATGGATTTATCTACACCTCCATTCCCTTGGAGTGCAAGAGGGGTGGTGGTGAAAGTTGCTGAGCAGTTATTGTAATGACTCTTTTCTGCAGAATGTTTTCCCTTGAGTGTCAGTTTTCAAATGGAAAATACTCCATGTGCCACCAAAAAACAGAGATACTGCAGAGTTATGGAATGTTGTTCTTGAAAGCTGTCATGAAATAAATACATACACAAGGTTATAAAAATGGGTTTTGTATAAACTGCTCTCTTTTAGCAAACATTTCACTTCCCATAATTGTGCGCGCTTTTGTTTGAACTTATCAAATATGTGATTGTTCTCCTTCTCCTTCAGGGAGATAAGAAATCCACCCTCCGGATATGTAGAATGATGTTGTAATCACTCTTCAAAGGGAGATCCACAGTAAACAAATGTTAACATGTTGCCTCTGCAGCTTCTTTTGGTGAGCTGCATGACTTCCAGAAAAAAGGCTGGGACGAAGAGGAGAGAGAAATTTAGCTGAAGAATGAGTAGATAATTTTCCTTTTTTCAGCCCAGGAAAGACAAAAAAAAAATTATCAGTCCATGTAAGAACACTTACTTCAAAACATGTTTTTATTTTTTGTTTTGCTTCAGAACAGGTCTCCCTGAAGACCTACAAACCAGAAAGACTGGGAAACAAAACTACCCCTTAAAGAAGAGGATTTGGACCACATAATGCTAAATAACAGCAATTGGATTTCAGTGCCTGAGGTACATAGGAATTTTATTGTTGTAGTTATGCCTGCCTAAACTGCATCCTCTCACTGAAGCCGCTATGCTGGCAAACGTTTTAAATGCAGACTATAACTTATAGCCATTTTTTTCTGTGAAGGTAATATTCCTCAACGTGATCAGATCAGCCTTATGGAACCCAAACTGGCCAGCCCAGTTCAGCAGCACAAGCCTGCAAGGTTTCCCAGCTTGCCCAGTGAATGTTTCACCTTTGTCATGAGGAGAGCGTGCCTGAATTAAAGAGCTCGCTCTCTCCGCTCCCACTTGTAGGCCGAACGAGGTCACACAGCATTAGCATAGGTGTGGTCATTCTCTGTGACACACAGTGGAAACAGGACAGGGCTAGGACTGCTGTCCTACTCTGCTGACTCTCTGAATCCTCTGGAGAGCAGGTGAGGAGCATTTGTGAGCAACATAGCAAACAAAAAGGTGCTTTGGCTCATTGGTTTCCTATATTCTCCCACGTGAAAATGTTTGTTTTTTACATAAATTCTGTGGACAGTGGAGCAGAGGCAAAATTCTACCCCGTGTGGCTGTTCCTGGCTCACTTCTGTATTCTGCATGCAGCCAGAATTTTGCTAATATGTGATAGGTTTCTGCTCACAGCTTCTTACCGCTGAAGAAATTGAAAGAGCAAAACCCAAAAGCTATGTATAGTGCAGAGCCTTGTTTGTTAAAAATACAGTCTTGCAGTGGTATAGATGTAAATCTGCTGTCTCATTTCTTACCCGCCACCTTAAGTTCAGGTAGCTCTTTAGGTCTTGTGAACTGCTAACAGAAATAAACCCATGATTTATAAACCAGAGGTTTGAAATTATTTGTTGCCACATGGTTTGAATTCCTACCCAAATCTGATCTGTAATTCTGAAAACATGAAGGTTTGCTGAGCTCTTTCTGACAATAGTAGCTGAAAAAAACGGGTACAGTAAATCAGCAAGAGGCAAATATTCAGTGCTGCTGTCAGCACTTAGCAGACCTCAGTCTCAGTTAGGAAAGCACTTGTCTAACTGTATTGCTATTCGTGAAAGCAGTGTTTCTAGATATACAGAATCTTAGCATTCTTAAAGCCACCATTAGTTTAAATGTTTTCTCAGATCTGGGTCTCAGGTTTTTAAGTACCTGGTTGCCTCCAGTTCTGCTGTGTACATTTTAACCTGTTCCAGGTTTCCAGGAAACAAGCTTCTTATAGTGTTTGTGCTCTATTTGAAGCAGAAAGGTGGGAGTGACATGTAAGGATTCATCTTTGGAAAAGATAAGGAACAGGAGGAACTACAGCCATAAAACTTTGAATGACCTGGGGACAAGTGCAATAGAGTAAGAACTTTCTACAGTATTGTGGAGGCTTTACTGTGAAGATGAATTGTGACATATTGTCTTTGAGGAGGACTTTTGTGTTTTTCCTGCTTTCTTGTGCTCCATATGAGAAGTCTCAGTAACATTGAAATTATTTACATTTGAAATAAAATTGTAACCTTGCCAAATGTTTAAGAAAAACTACACACATCCTTTGAGTTAGGCATATACATAGATATTTTGTAGATTAATGTAACTATTTTGCACTTCGATTTTGAGATTTGTTGCAGTCCTTTCAGTTAGAAATCTTACCTATGGCTAAAACCTGTCAGCTAATATTAAGGGTCTCATGTATTCTCAATGACTGTCATTGCCCCTGCACTCAGATCAAACAAACCCATTCAAAAATGTAAATCCAAGTTGATTTTTCTTGCTTTGGAAACAAAGGCTCAATTGTCAGAGTCCAAGGGTGTCTTCTATTATCTAAGCATTTTTTTGCAGAATGTACATTGATTCATGTCCCTCAGCATAATGCGTTCTTTGTTCAAATTGTTTTCGACATTTTTGATGTAGATCTTTTTTTCGTTTCTTTGCTAAGAAAAGTAGTTTCATTTTTCATCACTTCTTTTCCAAAGAATAAAATGTTTGTCTTTACAAAGTTTTCAACGGATGACAATCTGTAGCATATTAACTATTAATTCATTGGAAGGATACTTGATGACTACAGTCGTGAAATACGAACCTTGTCTCAGTGAAATCTGGTTTTCCTTTCTCTCTCTCTCTATTTTTTATTTTTTTTAAGCATTGGTTCTGTTACCTGAAGTTCAACAAGTAAAAATTTTGTAAACTTCTAAAATTAGATCAACATCTGAGCACCCTCATCAAATTCACTTTGGAAGTGGTTAGTATCTCCAAATCCAGCCCAGATCATTGAGAGATGTAGCTGCTCGGAGGTTTGAAAAACACAGGCTATTGTTTTTGAAGTGCTTAAAGATGGATTAAAGAAACTAAATCTCAAGATGAAGATTGAAAATGATGAGTTTTAATTTATTTGATCAAACTTGAATTTCGTTGTCCTTGATAAAACAAGGCTGTGGGAATTATTGGCTGCTATTATGCAACGAGAGTATGAATATTAGAATCTAGCCTTTCTACAAACGTTGACCTTCTGTAATGCATGGTGACTTCCTGAAGTTCTCCTGGACTCTAAAAGGCCATAAAAATTCCACTAATAATTTTCTTTTTCCAGTGTTATCTCAAGACACAGAATACCTTTCTATCATTGCATGCTTTCTACGTGAGTCTCTACTTTTATGAAGGAACATATAGCTACAAATATCCATACTCAAAGAAATCCCATTGCACTTGTGTAACTTTAGATGTTGCATTTAAAATTTTTCTTAGAATCCGTTTGCTTTCTTGTTCTGACTTTCTTCAATACCTCATGTCTACTTCTGCAAAATTAACTTGCATAGACGTTTTATTCAGTATATCTTTATCTTCATTGTCTTATAATTCTAGTACACAGAAAACTGAGGAGACTTTTTTCTTCATTATAATAGGAAAATCTGCTCAAAGCTTAAATTTCACATACCCTGTATGACTAGGTTTGTAGTGCCTTGTTTGGTGACTACTGGCTGATACTGCAAGAAAAACACAGGAGTATGTGTTTGTATGTTTAGCTACCATTTTGAATAAAAATCTAAGTCATCCGGGAATTATTAGCTGGAATGAAAATCAAATTGGCCAGTCATTCTTAGGAAACGATTAGGAAGAAGAATACAAATAAGATTTGCAATGGTTTGAACTCAAAGTGACACAGGTTCTGTTGCAGGAATCCAAAATGCAAATATTCGTAACACAGTTTAATGATCATTCCCATATTCTTCTGCTGTTCTCTCACCAGGAGATCTCTCAGAAACAATCCCTGCTGAAAGGAGTTTCTGAATGCTTCCACCCATTTAAGAGTGGAGAAAGTTACAGGTGTACATATTGTACAAATGCACTGCCAGAAATAATTGTGTGTGACAGCTTGAAATCCACGATCTAATTACAATACCTGGCCAGATCTGCTATGGACATAATACCACGTGTTTTGGTTACATGCCAAAATGTTTTGTGAATTCCACCATCTTCACAGCCATTTAACTAAGTGAAAGTATGTATATATACCTTTGAGAAATAGGATTTAGTTTATATAAGACTTAACCAAGATCTGCAATAGCAAGGATAGACAGCACATTGTTAAGAGCAGAAACCACAACTGCCAGAAAGACTTTCTGTTTTATTTACTGACCCACACCACAGGAATTCTTTCATTACTTGCTCTCTATTCATGCAGGTACCTTATCAGGATGGGTGAGCTGTCTCCAGCTAGGCAAATTAACCTGTGAAGAAACAAAACCGAGTGCAAGTTAACAGCTTCCTGATTTTGCTTATGAAAATGAGCTTCAGATGCAAGGTTTTGATCTATGTAAATTAAATGAATCACTCTGGATCGTAAGATAACTCAACTTGGGCCAATTAAGGACAGAAACAAGAACAAAAAATGTGCTAAAGGTCTGTGCTATAACAGCAGATTAAGGTACCCATTGCGTGAAAAATAAGTAAATAATTTTACAGATCTCTCTGTACTCCATACATTACTTGAAATTAGAAGAAATAAGAAATTCAATGCAATGATTTCTCTCTCTTTTCAAAGAGTTAGCTTGGAGCTGCCTTTTGCCACTCAAGTTTATTGCTTTCTTGGACTTCAAATTGGTTTCTTCTGAGTGAAGCAAAGATTGTACTGACCTAAATGTCACTTGAATCAATGTATTCTTGTTTCAGTCTTTATTTTTCTCTTGGAGCCACTTCTAGCTTAAATTACCTAGTATTTCAGGACTTGAAGACAAAGTCACAGTCACGCAAAGAATTCGCAACTGTGTGATGTTTCAAGTTTGCTTTCAGTATTTTAAGAGAAACACAGTTTGAACACAGTTGTTCCTGAGCTTACAAAGCAAAATAACTATACCAGAAATAGTAGGCATCATTATTACATAAAACCACTTGCTCAGTGATGTATTCTTCAGTAAAAGTGAGGGGGAGTGACTAGTCAAGCCATACAAAGAACAGTGCATAAATCGTTACTGTAGCTGGAGAACTCCTCAACCACGAGTAATTCTGTTGCTGATCCTCGTCTTTTTCTGATGAACGCTCCATTCCCTTTGCAGAGACCACAGGCATCCTGAGTCTAATTGCGTGGCCACATAGGCTCTGCACATAATACTTGGTCTGTCAGCTGTTCCTGAGTGATATATTGCAACAACTCAGTGTGCAGTTTTGCCGGTTAAAATCATGGCTCTCCTGGCTTGTTTCTGAACTCGTAATAGAAAAGCAAAATATTAGTGTCTGGTACTCAGAAATATTCTTCAGGGAAAGTAGGCACAATTATAAAAGTTCACTTTCAATGAGTATAATCGAGCTAGTTATGCGTTCATGGTAATTTTCCTGGAAAACAGAGGCAAGAGGCACTATTCTAGCATAAGCAAAGCTTTTCTGAAAAGTGGACTTAGATATTTTGTAGCATTGATATTCTTGATATTATTGATACTCTTGATATTATTCTGTGCTGTGTGCTTTTTCAAAGTACGCTGCTACTTCATGTCATGTTCTTGTATTAGCAGAGCAGCATCAAAGTTTTCTGATGTAATGAGGAGATATTTGTCTGTGCATGACTTACTTCTCAGTTATACTTCTGTATATCCCAGTGACTGAATAATTACTGTGTGATGTGGGATGATTATGGTAGGAGATAAATTAACAGAATCAGTTACTACAATAGCGAACATCAGTGAGCCCCAAATAGGCTGTGAGCAATAAGCAACTAAATTGGAGGAAAAAAAAAAACGGTAGAAAGTAAGGCTAGACTTTTCAAGACTGATCCGCTTCATGAGAACACAAAAAACCATGAAACCTTGAGAATTTGGTAGTGTTTGGAAGCGTCTTCTTCCATGACTTTTGTAAGCAGAATAAGCAAGGTGTAAACTTCAGAGGAATGAAACAGAGAAAAGCAAACAGTCCAAGGGGTTTTCTGTATTTGATTTCTGGATGTGTTATACTTTACAGTTGCTATATACAGTATGCAAAAGAGAAAGTATTCTCTATTATTTTACACACATTTTAAATCAAATATTACCTTCCTTAAAATAGTTTATATTAATATTTTCTCTAAGTCAGTTATATAACTGTCATGCTTTCTGGTCATTAAGTTTCCAAACAGAGGTGTGCATAACTTCAGGGATGCAGAAATGTACTGTTCCAAGGCAGGTGCTATTACTCCACAATTCTCTAGTGGCCTTTTCATCTATTGTCCTTTCATAGACTAGACATGTTCACCTATTGTACTATCTTTCTGTGAAATAAATAGATAAAATGAATAGAAACAGCTAAGGAAGAAAACTTGAGGTGTATAAAGCAGATAAAAGGAGAACTTTTTGCTTTTTATGCCTTCTGTTCCTATTTGCTCACTTGCTGTCTCACCTTCTTGTCTCTTAGAATGTAATTTGATTTTATTGGCCTTCTTTGTTTCTTCACGCTTCTCATGGAGACAATTTTGTGTGCTGGATGCTTTCTGTATGAAATACGATGCCTAAGTTCACTTCCTGTTCTCAACTTCCACCACCTAAAAATGATAAACTTAGCTGTTTCCTGCATTATCCTGAAATTATAGCAGCTGCAACCAAGAATCCATAACCAATCTCCAGGTTGATCCATAACCTATTTCCCCTAATTTCCCACTCTGTTCTCTCACCTAACATAGGGTACAAACTCCTATGAATTATTTAAAATCATAATTTCTAAGTGGTTTTCCCACTTGGAATATATCTCTGCTGTGTAAGGGACTTTTAACAGCTGCTATTAATTTCTTACAGGCATCTTAAAAGTAGAAGTTTAAATAAAAAATTTGAAGCCGCTTGAAGAGGTGTCCAAAATACCCCAGATGGGTATTTTGCCTATGAGTTGCTCATAAAAATTAGGAAACACCTTGAAAATTTATCAAGAAGCAAAAATTGATTAAATTATTTGCATATGGCAATGTGAAATGATTTGCATAAGCTGTTCTGAATAGAAAATGCTATAATGGTGATAATTCCGGGTACATGAGGATAATTGGCAATATCTATGCTTATCTTAAATTTGATATGTGGCTCGGGTTACGGTCAGAAGAAAGTTGGAATAAATTGTTTGCTTTAAAGTCCTGTTCCTTAAGGAGTTGGGTGGGTCCAACATCTAACAGTCTAAGCCATAAAGGAAAACTCTCTTATGTAATTTGTAGCAAATCCAAAGCTTCATCTAAAAGCTGTGGCTCATCAAACTCGCAAGTGCTGTATTCAGGGAAATACAATGTTGCAATGCACATTACATCAGTATTACAGATATAGTACGCTTGGTACTGCTGTTGCTTGAAATTGCTGACTTGTGATTTTTCATCTGGATCAACTGAGTCAGCAAGTTCAGTGTATTTGGAGCTATTTTATTTCCACAGCAATTGTGCTTTCATGTGGTTGAAATGAAAATGCAACACATTTCCTGCATTCCTTAGCAAAAGCCATAGTTTTTAATTTTACTTTTCACTTTGTGTCCAACTAAGACTCTTGGAAAAGGAGGAATCCTCTCTATTTGTTTTTGACAAGCATTAGAATCTAACCATTAACAAACACTCGGTCAATACATGACTGAACTAAATGTGATAAACAGAAGTAGTTGCAGGGACCTGCCTGTCCATTTTTCTTGAATCTGGTATTTTGCATGGAATCGACATCCTATAGTTGAGCTAGGACAGCCCATACTATAAAATTTCTTCCTACTATGACACAGGCTTGAATCTGGATGAAGATTCAAGCACCTGGTTTTGGTTCACCTCCTTTCTGACCTGACCCGTTTTCAGGTGTCATTACTTAAAGACACGGCAGAGGGCTTGCATTTCACACAACCCAGTCATTCTTAGCATAAATGATGAGGAACAATGAGGTGAGGACATAGAAGACCAAAAGAATATTAGAGTTACTTACTACAGGCACAGTTGCTGTCTTTATTGAGATATTTTCTGAGATTACAATTGCTTTCTGGTCTGGGAATAGACTGGAGTAGTATGGATTGAGAATGTCTGGTTAGCGTATGAACATCTGCATTTCAGATATAGAACTGCAACTTGGAGGAATAGCCACAGCTAGAAAAGTCCTTGTCTGCAGGAGAGTGGTTGCAGAAAAAGAGATGTCTTGCAAGTCCCAGAAAAATGTAAAGGAATTATGTATAACACTAAAAGGATTGCAGCAGAGGTATTAGCTCAAGTTTATGAAAGTCACTACTGTTGAAGAAACAGAGCATGGCAGATATTTGGGAGAAGGGAACACATCGAACATGGAGGGGAAGCAGAAGAGGACAGAGAAACAACTAATTGAAGAGAAATGCAGTAGAACAGAACAGGCTGCCAAGCTACAGAGCTAACACACTGATCAGTGAAGCTTTTTAAAGTAACTTTTTTTTTTTTTTTTGGTGGAGGATACGTGCAAAGTAAATACACAAATAATACGTCTTTGTTTCAATAAGAGAACAGTTTGGTGCATGTCACAAAAATATATGAGAGTATTCAAGAGTAGTTACAGCCTCAGAAATTATGAAGTTAGTAAGAACTGTAGATACCAACGTGAGGGAAAAAGACTGTATATTCACTTGGCAAAAGATGGGAACATATTTGTAAAGATGGTTTAAAAGCTTCTGGCATACAGCAGAGCGTAGACTCAGAGCAAATATATTCCATACATCACTGGAGCCTAACTTGCAGGTTGGCAAATGTCCTGCAGGCTTGAGTCGGAGTTTTAAATTTGATCTTTCACTTGCATATTACCTGTGATTATATAGTTGTTGCCTGACTTCTTTCAAGCGTTTCTTGACCTGTGCAATTTCAGCCTACTTTCTCTCTGTTTCAAAATCCCTATGTCATAATTTTTGGTGAAAGCCATGGAGGTCTTCCTATTTAGCAACCCCCAAAAGGCTGAGAGCCTGGTGAGTGAAGAATTTTCAAAGGCTCAGGCAGCAGAAATAGGCAGCTTCTGGATTTTTCTTCCTTGAGTGAAATGAACCTGAGTTCTTATATCTCAAATCTGCCAATCATTTTTAACATTTTGGCTGGAAAACGTTTTGCTTAACCACAGTGAATATCACTTGAAATAAAGTAGATTATATATGCTCCAAATGTTATATGTAATGGAAATCAAAGCCTTAATGTAATGATTTTTGTCTTTGCTTTCAGACTGTCATCTTCCCTGCACATTCCTCTGAAACAACTGGTGCTGGCCTTTGCTTTTCACTAAGTGAAGGCTCAGGTGGACCAGAGCTGTGATGCAGGCCATGAGAGGATGCAAATATGGAGGATAAGAGAGGTACTTGTGAAAGAAAGAGTGAAGGGAGCTTATGTACCTAAGGTAGTTTTCTGCACATGTTTGGGTCGAGCCACTTGTCACACCTGTAGTAAGAGAAAAGATCCACGAAGAGATACAGGGAAGAGTTTTTTCAGGCCCCCCATAGGCAGAGGGCAAGCGAGCGCTATTTGTCATGCTCCAGTTTTCTTTGTTCTCAGGCGGCCAAAAAGTGAGAACAATAACATCCATTTTCCCTCGTTATCATATTTTCTGTTTATGTGCAAAATATTAGATAAAGTTTGAGTCATAATAATGTGGAAAAAAGAGCTATTCCAATTATTCTTTTTGTGGGAGCTAGATGGCGCCGTAGATTAATGCTCCAGGCCTTCATCTGGGGATACTCTGGGGCAAACCCAGTTTGGCCAGGTAACAACTTGGCGATTAGTTTGCTTGTGGGAATTAAGATGGATAGAGATATTCAGATTCTTTAATCCTCCTGGGTTCCCAGGCTCACCTGGACATCAGTAAGGACTCAGAAGCCTAGCTGGTGTCATGCTGCTACTAATGGGGCCACACTCTTCAGTACCTGCTGCACCAGCAGCCACTCATTTATCCTGATTGTTAGACTCTGAAAACATAGGTGACTCATATAACAGCAGTCATGCATGTGGGTTCATATACCCAGGTGGAGAAAAATACAGCTGCTGACACTGCAGTGAGTTTAGGCTTTTTTCCATCATTCACAATGTTCTTTGTTCACCTTTTATTTTTTTTTTTGATCACTTACATTAAGAAAAGCAAAAGTAAGAAACCAACAACTCATAATTCCCTTGGCAGCAAGAAGATATATTTCCGTTTTTTCATGCTATTTCTGTTGTTGTGTTGTTAAAGGAGACTTGCCTACTTGCCTGTAACCATCCAAACTTTCCACTGCACTATTAAAAAAAAAAAAGCACAATAGAATAAACTGGAAAGTGCATCTCTGTGCACAAATGTCAGCACACTGTTGGGCATGAGATTTGTATTCAGACAAAGTCTTGCTCTTTCCTGGCAAAAAGAGTCTTACTTAAAAACAGACTTATAAAACAGTACAGTGAGATTGGGGAAGACCATTTTACTGTGAAAAAATCAAAATAGCACCAGGTGAGAACTTACAGTGGTCAGTGATAGGAGCAGCCACAAGATATTTTGGACAGTGATCAGTGGGGACTGGAAACTGTTTAATGGGAGTTAAGTATCCAGCTCAAATAAATACGCTCAATTGTGCTGTGGCTGGTATACTGCAGCAAGTTCGGCGATAACCAGCTTCAAGCTCTCCATCCCCCAGCCCTTCATCACCATCATTGGACCCAGCTGTTAGCAGAAAGACTGATGAATGATTGGCCTAGGAAATGAGTTATCCTTTTGCATTTAGAAGGGTTGAAACATAGTGATACCATCATCAGTCTCAGCTCCGTGGATATGCAGAAAGCCTCAATATTCAGCTGCAATGGGAGGCAGGGTTCAGATCTGCGCAGGGGGTGTCCAGACCAGGAGCTTTTTCAGCCTTCCTCCCTGGGGCATCTGGTACTGCTTACCAGCAGAAGCGCGACCATCGGCCAAGAGCTGTGAGGTAGGAGACCAGGGCCCTATCACTGCAACTGGGGACAGGCTGTTCTGCCCCTCAGCAGCCCACTTTCCTTTCCCACCCTTTCTCTCTTGCCGGTGTAAAATGCAGGCTCGCTGAGGCCGCGACGTGTTCGTTTGCTCAGCGCTCAGGCTCTGATCCACCATGTGCTACCGCCATACAAGAAACTGCTTTCAAGCTTCTAAAAAAGCAAGTGCAAAAATAATATCTCTTAGACAAAATATATTAAGAAGAAGCTCTCAGGATTTGTCCCAGCCAAGAAAGCAGATGTGTGTCTGTTTATTGACCGTGTGAAGAGCCGTGCTGAGGGGACACGTTCGTTATGGGGCACATTCTTAAAGCTTTACTTCTTCCTATTTTTTTTTTCTGACATTTGCTGTGTTTTATACTCTCTGGCAACCAGCAGAGCTCCGCCGATGCTGACTAGCAGAGCTCATAGAGATACTAAGGAAATATTTTTCCTAGCAACAAGCGTCACACAAAAACATGAAGAAACGCTTCCCCTGCTCATATTTCCTTTCAATTTTTTCAGTCATCTGGTGCTGAGATAAGAGCTGCGTGGTGAAACCTGCTGCTAGTTTGTGTTTCTCAGGCAATCTGGAGTACTGAGGAACACGTCAGGCCTTTATGCCCGCCATTGAGGCAGCGCGGAGGCCTGTCTGAAGTGGTGGGGCTGGGCAGGCACAGGCACGTGGTAGACAGGGCTGCTGCCTGGTGCCAGGGCCTCAGTGGCACTGGGTCACTGCCAGGCTGCTCAGTGCCAGCTCCTGCTGAGGTATCCTCGCGTGGCTCCTCAGTGAGTGAAGATGCAGCTGTGTACAGCACCGCCTAAGATGGCGGCCATGCCAGGCCTGGCCTGGCAGGAGGGTGGTTGAATGCTTTCTGAGGCTGGTGCCTGTGAGCAGGGCCTTACAGCCCTCCTGCTTGCACTGCCCAAGGTGTCTGTTCACACAAACCCTGGCTCCGATGAGGCTATTTTGATGTTGCTCAAATGGAAAAACAGCAATTAGTGAGGGCTGGAGTTGAGCAGTCCTGGCTGACAGGCCACCGCTGTGGCCTGGGACCCCAGGGTGTCCCTGGCTGCAGCAATTGCCCAGCACATGAAAATACAACATGCTAAACCTACAGGCTCAACAGAGAGAGGTGCTTCCATGCAGCTGTGCTCCTGAGGCCGTTCTCTGGGCCAAGGTAGAGTAGATGCCATTGAGAAGTGAGAGGGAGGGGGGCGACAGTGGGGAAGTGGGGTCTGATTGTGGCTCTCTAACCTGACTACAGTCACTGGAAGCAGATTTGAGTCCCACAGCAAACATATACATCTTATGCTGTTATTTTTTCTCCGTTTCTTTGAAAGTCTGAGTCGAAAACTGGGAACAGTGCTTCATCCTCATATACCAGTATTTTCTGTTTTCTGCCTGCTATTTGGACAGGACTGGAGTGTTAACTTTATTTTAACAGAAGTATAATTTTCAGGGATTGTATTATTAGCCATGTGGGTGCAATGACTGATACTTGTGTCTGCTTGTGAATAACCCCCCCTAATTTTCTGTCCTTGTTCAGCCATGCTGAAACAGCATTCGCAGATGTGAGGCCAGCAGCAGCGGCAGAAAGGCTTTGTCAACACCAGCAAATCACTGTTTCTACCTCTGCAAGGTCAGCTTCTGAAGGCAACATGTCCAAGACCACGGCTCCACAACCGGTGAGGAACATGTATTGTCAGGAAATGTTTAGAAATTGCACAGTGTTAGTGGGCAGGCAAAAAGTGTTCTCATGGTAGAGGCAACGTCTGAATTTAAGGCCAGCCTTTGCACCTATGGGGTGAACAGTTTGTGAGTAACTTCAGTGGGTTTAGGATGAAGCCCAGGAGATTCTTACTCATTACTTGATGGGTTAACGACACAATGAACATCTGCAGAATATGTTCCTGTGTCATCAGTGCATTTCCTGAATTTGTCCTCTAATATTCTGAAATAATTTATTCTTCAGAAAAGCTCTATGTAATGAAGTGAAAAGCTTTGTCTGTAGTGGAATGTTTACTTCTGTAGTTGTTTGGAAGTAGCGTGAGTAAAGATGGGGTGAATTTGTAAAAACTGCTTTGAAAGCTGCACGTAAGCAACAGAATAAAGACTTGAGGCAGATGTGTGTCCCAAGAGATGCAACTATCCTGCAGGCTTGAAATGGAGACCTACGTGTCATATTTTACCTGAACATATGTCTAAGATGCAATACGATTCTTACAAGCTCTCCTTTGTGCTTTCGTGGTTCCTGTATGTAGAGCTGGAGCTGATTTTTTGCAGTGGAACTGCAAATAGTACCCAATTATGATGATTTAGCAAACCTTAAAAAAAAAAAATGCAAAGGATAAAGTTCTAAAAATAATCCCTCAGGGTTTTTTTTTTAGCCGAACTTGCAGTCATACATGTTTCAGATTTGCCAGCCACTGGTTATAATTTATCCGGGAATTGTATCGTAATATGCAGGGATTAGATAGAAGACCTCAAGACTCTATTGCGTGAGGAAGGCTGTATTCTCTGTTTTATCTTTCGGTTTGGAGAGGAAAACAATGTAAGGAAATGGTGTGTTGACCAGTATGTTATACACAGTGTTCTATAGAACAAGAGATATAGGGCAGTCATCTTCTATCAATTCAGATCATATGCTATGGGCACATTGGTAAAGTATGTACCCTGCTCATGCAGTGCTTAATGGCTTCTTATTATTTGTTTTCTGAGCTGTTGCTGACAGATTCTTAATATAAGCTGGGGTAAATTCAAAAGCATGTATTTATTTCTAGATAGAAGTGGAAACATCCCCTCCTTGCAGCTAATAATAGGATTGACATTGTTAAACAATTAAATTTAAAAATATTAATAATAGATCCTTCATGCATGTTAAACAAAACTTCAATAAGCACTCTGTTTTATTGTTTAACTGTATGTATGAGTCATGAGGAAAGTGTTAATGTTCAGAATCGGATATGAATCATGTATTTGTGAACAATCTTCCAAGGCCAGCACTGAAACCCCAAACACATTTATTCTTTGTGGTTAGTCAGCTCCGTGCTTGGAAACTGAAAGTGTAATCAAAGTGAGAGTTTGTTTATTAACTAGCGGATGCTGTGCATCTTATTTACACAGATTGATAATGGGGGGTGAAAAATAAAGGAAAAGTTGGTAATGCATAGAGCTCTGTGTCCCTGGGGTACAAATCACAAAAGGAACCTGAACAGCAGCAGCACTAGCCATTAAATGCTGAAAGCACTCTATAACTTTAAAAAGAAATCCCATATTCATGAAGGGAATCCATATGGCGCCCTGTTTGTAAGGATAGATGCCCCATTCACTTTAAAGCTGACTTGCATCATTTGTTGTTTTGACTGCTTTAGCATTAGGGTGAGAGAATGCACTTCAAGGGGAACCTAAATAAGACAGATAAAACATGCAGGATTAACTTGGGCTTTATATTGTATTGATTTGCATTACAGATAGAAAATTGGAATTACTGAACTACAAACTTTTTGTGCTGACTGTATTCAGGCATACTAAAGAAATTAGGTTCTTTGTAGAAAGTAATCTCACCTGGTAATTACTTCCAATCATTGGTAATAAGTATGTTCCTAATTGCGTCTTTTCCGGAAAGGCACAAAGTGAAAGGAAGGTTGAGTTGCTGTGCTGGAGAAAGGACAGAGGTAATGGCCAGAACTCACATCCAGTGTTAGAGGATGAGAAGAGTTTCTGAATGGTAGTTGTGGTTTTGTGGAGATGTTTGGAAATCTAGTTCAGCCTCTGATACTGCTTGACCTTCAACAAACTGTTTTTCTTGTCTCATTTCTCAGCTATTACATTGATCCTAAAAAGAATTTGATCAGACTGTTTATAATCCAGTGCACAATCTCTCCTCTACTCAGGGAGTTGCTGTTGAATTTTAGTTTTGGTAGGTGTGTATGATTTATGCCATTATGGCGTACAGAATGGAACTGCTCTGGGATATGGCTGATTCAGTGTGGCTTGTGCAAAGGTATGTGTTTGTTCATCTAGTGCTATGTTGGTATTCTCATCACTTTAAAATATACTTTTAGCAATAACAAATTTTTTCATGTTTGTGATTTTGAGTATTTGAAGCTAATGTAACATTCCTGGTCTAACCTTGTAAGATCACAAAAGTCTAGGTATTAATGGTCATGTTAAAAGGAAGCAAAAATGCAATTTGAATAACTTGGCAGAGCTTTGACTGAGCTTGCATTTGAATGGAGAGTTCCTGGCCATATATTCCTACCACTAAAACTCACAGATAAGGAACGACATATATTCACAAAATGTGTTCATACAGAGACTGTTCTGCTTGAGAGCCTGAATAACTGGTTTTGCCACACACTGAAATATGACTTGTGTTCTCAGGTGACAGGATGCTTGGGGTCACAGCTGACACACATTCAGCCTGTTCTGGGCCTTTTGTGGAGGCTTCCTCAATCATTTCCACGTTGTCCCATTGCTGGGGACATGCTTTGGAATTTTGTGGAGAGGAGTGTGGTTTTCTTTGACTTGTAACTTTAAAGGAAGTAATAGTGTGCTACTCAAAGGGGAGTTACTTGAAGTGAGATTTGGTGATGACTGACTGAGCAGAAAGAAATCAAAGATACAAATCAATGGTGATTTTCCACATAAACTACATTTCCCAGCAATGTCCCACTTCCACAAATATGAAGTTTTCTTTCTAGTGTGTTAACACTAATCACTCCTGTGCTTAAAGCCAGGGAGATGTACAAAGTTTACAGTAACAGAATGAAAAATATAAATAATTAAAAGCCAGTATGCTTAGCCATTTCACCTGTGTTTAAACTGCTGTCTTATGAGTAGGTCCAGACCTAACTATCACTGCTACTTTCTTCTGTTGCAGAAACATAAATTGACATTTGATTAGGAATGCTTCCTCTCTCAGCCTGCGTTGATTTCTTTGTATTTCTAAGTGGTATGCCCTATAGGCTATGTTTACACTGGAGCAAGGAGCTTCTGCTTTTAAAACAAAAGCACACCAAATCCTTTGCACATTATTAATTTAGCCTTTTTAATCTTGTGACAATGGCATAGATCTCATCTTAAGTAATTTCAGTTGGAATATGAAGTACAAAGTACAAACCAGTGTCCTGTTGTTGCTTTATAGCAAAATACTTTCTGGAGGCTGAAATTAAGATTGTGCATTCAAATGTATTAGAATTTAAACACCTTATTAAGGATGCTCGGATCAGTCTTTCTTGCTGTTCTGGCAAACTTTATTTTGTCAGCTGGTATCAAATAGTGTTTCTGAATGACAGTGTCTCTGGATGTATCTATCCGTGTTTCCAGCTAAGCACTTGCAGTTGGATGCTGTAGCAGAGGTGAGGAAGACGTGTTCTTAGAGCACTTCCATTGCAAGCTGGTGTGAGCTGATCCCTCTCTCACTTTTGCGTTTGGTACAGACTGCTGTGCGAACCGCACAAAGGGAAGGGATGTCCCAGCAGCGTAGAGCTGCTTGAGGTCCTTTTCTCTCAGTGCCTATCCATGTTACTGATGGTGAAGAGTACCTAGAAGCGATGGATCTGGCTCTCTATTGCTTTGTTGATGTTGTAGTTTAACTCCTTTAGCCTGGAGGAATTACATCTGTCTTGTAACCTTTCCTGTTGTCTCTCTTCTGGCAAATGCTGTGCAGTCTGTATCCATGATTTCGGATGCAGTCTAGTGTTTTCCCTTATTTGTAGCTTAACTGTAGGTCAGATTTACTGATTTTTTTTTCTTATTAGAAGATTAATTTTGTCTGCCATTTCTTGTCTACGAAGTCTTTCTGATTTCTGCCTGCCTTCAGCAGAGTCAGCTAGCAAAGCCTGCCGCCTTCTCAAGGTTGAAAATTTAAACTTTGCTGCCATACGTTGTCTGCGGGTTAAATAATGACTGTGCTGAGCTGATTAACAGAGAACATTCAGTTTCCTTATTGCTGATGAAAGGGCTGGAATACTTGTCCAAATCCCATTAGTGGAAATCTAGTCATTGCTGAACTATGTAAGATTTTTCAGAACTCATGTAGTAAAAATGTACAAATATGAGGTATGAAAGAGGAAAAAAGAACTAATTTTATGAGCTATTTCTGCACTATTGCAGTTTATTTTTTAAAAATGGCCATGATCCTTGCTGGTGCATGGTCAAATATTTGTTACTTAGCATTTTGTCTTTGCAAGGCGCACACAGTATCTTTATAACATCAGAGTTATGCATTTTACCATAGCAGTCTTCGGCCTTTTATAACCGATATATGCCTGCAAAAAAACCAGACCAATGCCTTAGGACTCTGTGATGGGGCTGTGAATGAAGGCAAATTAAAAATGGCCCCTTCGAGTTGCACTTTTAGGACGCTTGTATTTAGTGATGCTCAGCTGCTTGTAGGAGTTGGATAGGGCTTAACTGTATCAGACCCTGTGATGTTGAGAGAACAGAATAAGCTGCTCTTTTTCACTCCTGTACCTATTGTATGATCCCATGTGAATAATTCATTCAGTCCTAAAGGAGTGCTGAGCCCTTGTGCTTCACAGTGGCTAACCAGGAAGAGGAGGAAGGATTGCCCTGTTGTGAATATTCCTAAGGCTGTTCCAGCCAGTTTGTAACATCATCATTGCTGTATCCAGACCTCAGGTTTGGGGTCCAACATTAAAAACGTGTGTGCTTTTTTTTTTTTTTCCTCAGAAGTACAAACACTGCTGTTAAATGCAATTATTAGGGGATATTTAATATTCAATTACAAAAAAACTAGTTGAAATCTCTTAGACTGAGGAAAAAAAAAGAAGGGCTGAATTAGGTACAAATTAATAACAGCGGAAAAGATACTTCAAGCTTTTGCGTGCTGTTCTCAGTATATGGTAAGGAAAAATGTACATCAGAGGCATTTATTGTTTAGTTAAGTTAAAAGCTGTCCACAGTGTGCTGATTACAAAGTCCATTTTACTGAAAAAGATAAAAGTATTGGCAATGACTTGGAGGTATGAAAATAAATGTATTAATAACTCCATATTCTACTTTTTCAGTTGACCTTTGTTCTGGTGGTAATGTTTTATGGATCACATTCATTAGCTAAATGAACTTCTAGAAATAAGAATATGATTACTCTTATATGGCTTAATTGCTACTGTTTTCTAATAAAACAGCTTCAAGAATTACGTATTTTAGAACAATGGCACTTTCAGAAAGTGTTTTATTCTGTGGGAGGAGAGGTACAATGCGAGAGGAGAATGTATCCACAAAGTTACTGCATTTCCTATCAAAGGGGGAACGTGGTGCCAAAAGGAGATTTAGTACAGTTCCTTGATGTTGAGTCTTCCTCAATACTGGGAGTGTTTTAGACCTTCCCTAAAAGGTAACAACACTGAGAAGTATGATTAGGACAGAAAGCTGGTTGTGTTTCTTATTGCCCCGAACTTCTTCTAAGCACCATTTTGCTAGCAGCACAAAACTAACTGGCATTCTGCCAGCATTCTATGTTGGAATTAGCACGCTGGGTTCACATTCCGTGGTTCTCCGCAGCTGATACCTTTCACTGGGCTATTGATAATCACTGTTTTGTTTGCTTCTTCCCCTTTAGCAGCTTCATGGTCTGAATGTCTGTTTGTATGGTATTATTAACTTAACAGCTCACGTATGCCACTAGCTTGTTATAGTGAGCAGTTTTTTTTTGTATTTGCATACTTCTATTATCAATGCTTTACAGCCTGCTTGTCGATTTCTAGGTGGGTAAATTTTCTGTAGTGAATGGCAGAGAAGCATACTGATACTAGGAAACAGCTCGTGGATACTTAATAGCTTAGACTAGTTTGTAGTGGCAGGTGTAAGAGATAAGGGAGTGTCATATTTACTGGTATATGAGATTGCAGTAGGAGCCATAAAATCTGACCTAGAGCACCAGAGCAGAAAGTAGATTATTTTTTCTTTTTTTCTTTAATCCTTATACACCTATCGTCGTAATATTTTTAAATATACATGTCTGCATTTTGCTTTTATTGTCTTCAGATTCTTACAGTCATATCATTGCTTCTCATAAAACCAGAAACACAAGCTGCTGATTAGTCTGCGTAGAAAGTAGAAAAACCTAACAAATATTGTGGGAATAGTTTAGAATACATTTGGATCCAACCTGTTCTTTCTTATAGACTGAAACATTTCTAGATAAGGTTTATGCTAGGTTAAGGGATTTAGAACTTTCAGAGTGGGGGCTGGAGAACTGGAAGCAGCTGACTCTTGTTGGAAAACCTGATGTGCTCAGAATAACCCTGAAAGGTAATGTGCTGCAGGTGGTCAAATTCAGGATAAATCAATTGATTTGAGAGAGATTAGGGCCTTATAATGGTAGATTCAGCTCTTAAACAGAAGTCTTATTCTTGTTGTCCTGAGGTTGATACGGGTTTTTAAGAAATGCTCCAGGTTTGGCTCATTTCTGTTGGAAAGGGACCTGTGCAAGACTTGCCTTTGAGTCCTTGATGGTCACGGTGGAAAACATTTGTGAGCCATACTGCCTTACACCGGCAGCTGGAAATTCAAAGGTAAGAGTTTTACTCTGCCGATAGTATATGTCCAGTCCTCCTTCATTCACCTGCCTGCTTCCCTAGCAGGGGAAGACAGATGTTAGATCAGTGTTATTTTCCATGATTCTTCAGAAATCTTTAGGCAGCTGGGTATCTCTACGTTTGAAAGGAGCACAGCCAGCCCTTCTAATTTTTTGTGGCTGTTCCTTACAATGATCGTTTCCTCATTACACCAAGACTGTGCTGGTTCAACCCTGCTATTGTGTTTAACAGAACATACGATAATCCTTTAAAAATATAATGCATTTATCACCTTGCTCAGATCAAAGGTGCATGGCTTCAAAGGCTCTAATTAAATTGCGATGATGCAGAAGGCTGGCTTTATCTTTAGGTTACTTTACAGAATGATGGTTGAGTTCAGTATTGCAAAACTCTTGTAATATATTTCCCATCATTGTAGTCGATTATGGTGTTGATATAAATCCAATTTTTTGCAGTAGATTCTTTCCTTTTGTGTAGCTAGAAATGCTTAATATGAAAATTGTGCATGCTTAACCATAGCATTACTGTTCTTCCTGGTTGTCCCAGTCTTCCAACTCCTACATTTACTGTCAAAGTTCCAATAACTTCCTTTTTTTTTTGACTTTGTTAGTGCTGCAGTTTGTAAATCCTTTACAAAGATACTACAGACTAGAAGCATGTCTGTTTCTAGTTAAATTTTGAATGTGGAATTCAAGCTGTACCTGAATGATTTGGGCCAAAATGTGGTTGTGCACTACAGTCCATTGGATAACTCTAAAGCATTACTTTGAACCATGGCTTGTTCCCTGTTTTTTGGGTTGAAATTAAGCACAGTCTAATGTTTTGCAAAGTTTTGCTTGGCGATTTTTGGTTACGGTTAGGAACAGTGTGAGCCAGGCCAACATCACCTAATGCTTAAATAGTAACAAAACTCTGTGTAGAACCTGTTGATTTTACACATCTCTGTTTAAATATTATTAAAAGCACATTATTCAGGAAAATAAAGTCAATTATAAAATAGCAGCAGCAGCTATCTCTTTATGTTGGTTATGAATTACATTCTTAAGTAGTGTTAATTTAGTGAGAGATGAGTGGTAAGGTTATTTTACCTGAGAAAAGGTAGATAGGTGCTAAATCAGTAAAAAAGCCAAAATGGAGGTAACAGAAGTTCAGGTTGTGTAGTGAAGGGGAAACGTCTGTTGAGTTGCTGAGCCCAAGTCCGCCTCAGTGCAAATTCACTGAAGCCAGTGGAGTTACATACAGTTATGGCAGGCATAATTTTTATTTTATAATAGAAATACTGGCAAAACAGAGGAATTAGTTGCGGGCAAACCCCTTTTCTAGAAATGATCCTTCCTAAGTGAAAGGAAAATGAATAAGAAGAATTCGGTAATTTGAGGCATTTTGATTCAGTGAAGCATGTGTTGCCAGAGAGCAGTCCTGAGACAACTGAGGTATTTCCAAAAAGATACCCGACACTTCAGTAATGATTGATAATAATCTCAGCATAGGGTGCTCTTTGTGGTCAGCAGTTTAGAAACAATTGTGGAGTTAAAGTGATGATGGAAATACTGATTTCTGTAAATATTTTTCTATTTGATTTCCTACTATGCTTATGTCTTAGTGCAACTCTCCAAAAAATAAAGGGACAGGCACTCTTTCTCGTATTCTTTTAACCCTAGAGTAGACAGAACCAGATGTTTCACTTGCCTATGATCGATGAATTGCTATTTGCTTCGGGTTCCCTTGTAAAATGATGTATTTATCTAAACCTTGCATGTAAAATCTCAAAGGTCCAGTCTTGCAAACTTGCATGAGCAACCAGTCAAGTGAACCATCTTGTTTAGTTCATTGGGAATGGTCACTTGAATTTTTAGAGATCAGGCACACCAGATGATAAGCTGTGATTTATTACAGTGTGCCCTATGCTTTGGCCAGTTTAAAACAGTGATGTTTTGCAATTTATTTGTTTTTGGCAAAAACTTCACTGACATTCAGAAATATGGAAAGCAGATACTGCATAAATAATAATTCACCATTCCAGGATAAAGAGAGGGAAGCAGATTTATTAGAATTTTCCTCACAACACATTTAATTCTGGTATGTATGGTTTTAAAGAGGGCCTACAGAGAACTATTTTATTATTTTTTCAGTCTTTTCTTTCAGTGCAGCCAAGTCATCTCTGTTAGTAAATTGCTGAGTCAATACATTTAAAAACTTACCGACTGTTTCTTATTTCTATGTAGCTAACTGATAAGGACCCGTTTAAGGGTTCCACCCTTCCGTATTTACCGTGTTAAGGCAAACATGGTTATAGGAAGCAATTACAGTTAGAATTTATGGTATGTATCGTAGGTATCACCGTATTCTTTTGACATATTTAATTTAATTGGCGTGTTTGCGCAAACAAAGTACTAGAAACTGAAGAGCTGGATTCACACTGAAGGACACAGCAGGCAACTGCTGATCAATTTCCTCACAGAATCTTCTCTTGCCCTTTCCATTGTCTTAGTCCTTGATGCTCCTATAAATAGGCAAGTCCTTCGGTCCCCTTTTCACATTCTGACTTCAGAAAGATGTTGCTGTTCATTGAAATGAATCATAGAATCATAGAAACATAAGGAAAGAACCTCAAGATAATCTTGTCCAACCATCCTCCCGTCACCATTACTACCCACTAAGAGACAAATCGTTCCAAGAATGGCACTCCCAACCATGGGAAACTGTTCCCTTCTCATTTACCCTTTTATCTCTCTGAGGAAATTTTAGAAGATTCTTACATGACTGCCAGAGGAATGCAGTGAGTTGCTGTGAGTTTCATGTACAGTGTGAGCTCTGTGCAGTTTTCGGGGAGTTCTACTGCAATAACAAGAACGAGCATCTGTAAAGTTTATAAAAGCTACTCCATAAATGTATGCAATGGAATGAAAATGGTGTTTTTTCAAACAATCCTTAAAACATTCTGCAAAATGTAATAGATGATTTTAGATAGTTCTATCAGTGCAAATACATTTACAGTAAGGTATTTTTCATGTTAGATCCAAACTATAAGCCATAATTCAATGACATATGAAGAGGTCTTTGAACGCTCTATTTTGGATTCCTAAAATTTGCACGTCTCAGACAAAATAATAAATATCTTGTGGTTTGGGTGTTTAATTGTAAGCAAGTCAAGAACCTTCACCCCATTGTGTCTCCTCCTTTCTCACTCTCAAGGATGATGTTTGGCCAAAGCCAAAATCAGTTCTAGATAGCACTGTTTCCACGCTCCCTCTGTCTCCTCCTTTCACCTTCTGAGTAGCTTAAGAAAAAGCAGCTGTTTTAAAGGGTAGCAAAACTGAAAAACTGTCTCTGGAACAGAGGAAGCTTAAATGATGCAGAAACGTGCAACTTCTGTTTAAGATGCATTTTTAAAGGGGTCGCAGAGACTAGGATTCTGGAAGGATTAGGAAGTTCCTTTTTTTTCAATAAACAGATAAAACAGAAGACTGGAATTCAGGTCTTCTGCTCTCTTCCATTTCTTCTCTGTTTTCTATCTGTTTTCTTATGTCTGCTAGCCTTTAGGATAAGTATTGCAGCAAATAAACTAATTCATAAAATGTATTGAACTCCCTGGTACTGCAGTTTCTCTTCCCCTTGTAATAAAACTAAATGGTAACAACTTTAAATGAATGTTATGAGCCATGATCTTATGCTATATATTAGGAACAATCTGAGGAAATTCACTGAAAGAAAGCATCTCAATTCTGTCAAAAAAAAAAAAAAAAAAAGCACAATATCTGGACTCTAGCCTTGGACATGGCATGTGAGATGGATCCTTCAGCCCAGTCAAGGCTGAAGTCTTTGGTGAGTGTTGGTGCAGAACAGGATTTTAGATGATGGCATAACTTGTATCCAGTGCTGAGGCCTGAGTGTCCTTCAGGCACAAACAGGCAGGTGACAGCTCAGGTAAAATTTTCCAAGATTCCCAATTCACTCTCATAAATTTTCTGAAGGTCTGCTTGCAGTCCTTACCTCTTTCATAAGTGTGACTCCCTGCTTTGCACTGTATTTCATGGGTAGTCAGTTACTCTCAGAATCTTTATGCCTTTGAAAATCTCCCCCAGCAGTACTTGTCTGATGTAAAATATATGCAACTGGTACTACGAAACTGAGCTTGGCTCCTTTGAAAACACTGAGTTATAGAAAAGCTAGAAATTATCAACTTTTTTACTGGGAGCTCATTTCCCTTTTTTCTTTTCTTTTTTTTTTTTTTTTCTTTGCCTGAGCAAAAAGCAGTGTGTTTTTGTGTTGCTTGTGGTTTCCATCTGGAGTATCAACCTTGTGCTGATTTTTAGGGATGTTACAGTAGAGTCCATCTGTTTTTTCAGAATGATAATTAAATGACATTTTGGTTGCACATGTCAAAAATACTCTGATCATTTTTTTTCTAGTTAACTATGCTCATGCTTGAAGCTTGGGTTGAATTTAGCAATTAAAAGCTGGCAGCGTTGTGGACTTTCTGTGGAAGACTTTTTTTTTTAATGTAATTCCTTTCAATAATTCCTTTCAATTGAACTTTTTTTTTTAATCTTTCACTGCCATTGCTTCATTCCTTGAAGTATGCCAAATGTATTTGCACTCTTCAAGTGCAGTGGTGAACGGGATCTTTTCAGATCCCATTACAACGCTAGATTGCTGTGTCCTATGTTAAACATGGAAAAATACAGGGAGTTTGTTTTCTGTGCTCTCAGAGTTGCTCCTGCATGGTATAAAGGAACAATCTGCCTGATTGGACTGCAGATGTGACACAGCCATTGAGAATAAAGGTGAAAAACAGAATATGATTGTTAGTTTGAGGGATTACAGTTGCAACTGAGGAAAAGGAGCAATGTTTAGTTGATGGAGTGTTGAAGGCTTAAACAATTTGGGCAAGAATAATATGTTGGGAAACCAATGGGGTAATGGGGATGAGAAAGGGTTGAGGAAGCACTTGGGCTGGAAACGAGAAGTAGAACTGCAGTAAGGAACTTGGTACTGGGGACACCAGATACAAATGCTAAAAAGGAGCTAGAAGATAACGGAATGGGGAAAAAATAGATGTTGTGACCTCAAGAGGAGGATTGGGCTTTGGCCAGGGTGAGGTTTCTACCTCCCTAAGTAAAAAGACTGGAAAATAGAGAAAAGACAAGGAGAGAACTGGTGCACAGTACCACAGATGAAGCCTGCTTGAGTAAAAAGTTAAGGCAAGGAAAGTGAGAGTAACTGTGCAACAGGGCAACAGTGAAGCTCCTGAGGATGATGCAGGGCTGCCTTGGCAGGAAGAAAGGGATTTGAGAAAAAGTTGGGAGGGAGTGGGACAAAACCATTAAACATGGTAGAAATGTACAGTAGAATTTTCTCTCCATTATATGGAGTGAAATGAAAGGGACCAAGCCCTTTCCTTTGTACAAATGCATTTATAGAATGTTTGTATGACTCACTGGAATACTCTGCCTCTTCACCCTTACTTTTGGTCAACATAGCCATAAGGACTTCTCCCCTATCATTTTGCTCCTGTGTCAGAGGTCAGTAGGAGGAATCTAAGAATTACAACTCTGCCTATGTCCCTGGCAGATGTCATATTTTTGGTGATGAAAATGAATTCGGTGCAGTGCTGTGAGGAAATCATATGTTGGTGCCACTAAGCACTTCCATGTCCTGACCAGAATCCTGACTCTGCCGGATCTAGAGCCATTGCAGAGTAGGATGCTTTTGGAAGGGGCAGGAGAAGGAGAAAAGGTTTCTCTCTGTAGTACTTTTGTGCTCTTGTACAGACTACTACTAAATGACTCGTTACTGTCACTAGAATAAGATTGAATTCTTTCTTTTTCATTTCAATTGTAATTACTTACTTTGCCCTAAAACCTCAACAAGTAATTTCTGTTGGGTTACTAGCGACTTTAGGTGGATTAAGATGATAGAATCTGACTCTCATGTATGACTCTTCTGTATTTATACATACTTTGTTGTAACACTGCAATACGGTAAAACATAGGTGAACCAATAAAGTTTGCATTGAAACACTTTTGTTTGCAAAAGTTGTTTGTAAAGTTTCCAAAGGAACACTTGTCGCTTGTTCCTTTGACTGAAGAGCACCAAGATTTTCTTCTCATGTCATCAGTTTGCACTGCAAATAGTTCTGCAAAAGGACCAAGTCCTGCCTTCCAAAAGCAGTGCGTTTAGGTAAGGCAGTGCTATCACCACTGAAACTGTGCTCATCTCGTTGTAACCAAAAGTTTCCTGTTTGGCTGCAAACTGCATCTCAGTGCAGAAACATGCTTTGGCAAGAGAAGGTGATTATTTGCTTAATGGCTTAAATTTAAAATGGATGAAGGAGGATCTTTTCATTTGGTTAGCAACTGCAGAGGATACTCCTAGAGTTTCTGGCTGCAGTTTGCAAATGCAGAATGAAGCACCAGTGAGCCTGGCTGTTTGTGGCACTTCTGAGCTGAATCATCAGCATTAAAAACCACATTCAATGCTTTGCTCTGAGTGTGCGTGGTATTTCTATAAGGGAAGTTACAGTCACACTGGGTGGAGGAACCTCCCTGTCTAGCTATGGGGATAGTGAATACAAGGAAATGCTTGCGGTTCTGGACATGATGGCATCTTCTGGTATTTCTCTGCTATTTTTTGCACTGATGCATTTCATTTGGCAGTTGAGAATTTCATAGCAAACACTCTGTAAGATGCAAACACTCAGCTCCAATGTTTTATGTTTTGGAACATCAATGGTTTTTTTCCCTCTCTGCTGAATGTTTCTTTTTCTTGTGGAGGTAAAGCTGTATGTGAACTGTATACTGAGGGGGGCTGCAGCCCTCACTGAGGCAGGCATACAGATGCTTTTAGTGTTCCTGAGCATCATGAGTGGGCTTTGGGAACCATTCACAACCTCTCCTGTCCAAGATTGGAGCGTGCTTTCCTCTCCTGTCTCCCTAAACATTGTGCAACGTGCATGTGATCCCCGAAGTGTTTCTTAAGATTCAGCTGAGGAAAATCATTATTTATTCTGGTCAGCAGCCACATAGCACTGGAGAAGGGACAGTGTTATGCTTTACATTCTGCTACAATTGCCACCTCCTTTTCTCCCCATCCCAGCAGTTCCAGCCGAGGGTGAGAAATACTTGATGCCCACAGTCTCTGTTCGTATTCTGTCTTTAATGAGACTTTAGGGATCTATAAGGAATGTTTTGTGGGACTCAGTAAATGTAAGTTCCCATGTATTGTGATGAGAAGTGCATATTACTCAAATTTTTGTGGGCTTCATTGTATTGGCCTAAACTTTGACCCTGTACCACCGTGACCTAGCTTCCTGGCAACTTCTGAATCAGGGCCCTTTCATCCCAGCTGTGTGATAGATCCCAAGCAGGAGCGTGGAGTAAATGTGGTTTCTTATTCATGAATTAAGCCTTAAATGAATTGAGCAACACTAGTGTATTGTAAAAGGCAAGGGAAGATTGAAAAGGTCTTTTTAGAGGACCAGTGCTAAAGGTGTTTGGATTGAGACAGAATAACTTGGAGGAGTTACAGCTGGGCAGATCAGTTTATTATTTCTTCAGCTTTTTAAGGCCTCCTTTCAATTATTAATAGATTTTAGTCCACTATCTTTACCTATCTAATTCTGAAGAAAAATAAAAATGATCTCTGGCATAATTCTCCTTTCTTTAGTCTTTGTTGATGAAAGAACTGCTTACATGCAACTTAAATAATGAAGGCTTCCAATGCGCACTGCTTATATTCCCTCTTGTCTATACTTATGCTTTCATGAAAATGAAACTTGACTGAATATACTTTTCATTTCCTCTTCAATATTTCGTTAATGCACAACCACAGTTTATTGAATTTTGCACAGAACAAAATGCAGCCCTATAATGAAATTAGTCTCTTTTGAAAGTATGATATTGAGATGTAATCCCTTTTGCTTTCTGTGTCACTGAGTCTGCAAATAGACAGTAGATTGGACTTGTAAAATATTTCTGTGAAGTTTGACAAGTCCTCAATTTATCTTTCAGAAATAATGAACAGCCATCATTACTCTCTTGACTTCAGCTGAAATTTCAAAGTGCTTGTTGCTTTGGAAAACCATTTCTCTCTTATGACAAAGATGTTTATCTAAGGTAGAGTGACATTCTGTAGCCTGTTCGTAAACTAGAGAAACTTTCAATAGCTGAGTACACTGGAATAAGTCAAAAAAATAAAAATAAAAAAACCCAAACCACTTGTAGATAGAAATTCTGTGGTGTTGATCAGTGAGTCTTGGATGCACAGATCTGTGGTATTTCCACAGGTTAGAGAATGAAGCAAATGCAGAAGGTAGGCCTAGATGATCCCTAGAGGTCCCTTCCAACATAATGATTCTGTGGTCCTGCAGTAGCAGGAGTTGCTGCAGTGTTTGTGTAGCACTGCTGGCAACCAGTGCTCACTGGGGACTGGCTGCCGTGCTGGTGGGATGGAACAGTTGCTTCTACCTGGCAGGAGGAAGAGATGGGGACCCCACACTTGTGCTGCTCTACCTGACTTCTTCATACACGTCCATGAGGTCAGTGAGGTCCCACAAGCTTTTCCTGTAGAGTTTAACTGTTGAGGACCTTTAATCCAAATGTCTTTTCTGTTTACATTTATTTGAAGTTTTATAAGAAATAGTTAAACAATGTAAGAGTTCTTCTCTTGGGTCACTGTCTCAGCTGAGTTACTGATGCAATACCCTGGGGAACCTGGAGTTTAAAAATAGGCTAACGATGTCATTATAGCCTTATATTCCATGTATTTTCATGCTGTTCTCAGTCTGTGCCTTTCCAGGCACTAATGCCCCACAAAGCTTTCCCCTGGGAAAGTGACCAGAAGCAGCCTGTAGCTGACATTAGAGACCTCTGGGGAGAAAAACAGAGAAATGGAAACTGAGTGGAGCGTGAACAGTTTCTTGATGAAACAGATATCTTGTGGATTTTTCTTGTTGTGTTGTGTTTTTGTGTGTTTGTTTTTTCCCCAAGCAAACCTCCCCTCTGTTGCTACTGCTCTAAAAAACCTATTTGTTAGGAGCAGAAAGAAAATCTTTCACTTTAATTTGCACAGATCTGATTCTCAGATTTATAGGCCTTACTGTGGCATTTAGTTTTGTCAGGTAAAGACAGAGCAATTGCTTGGTAAACATGACTATGTAAAAATATATGAAGATAATAAACCAAACAACTTCATTATATTGTCAGCAATAACACTTCTAAGTTGATTATGAAGGAACCTCTATCTTACCAGGAATTAATCCCATCTGCATCACCTTCGCTTTTGCATGAGCAAAGTATCTTTGCTCTTTCCTGTGTATATGCTGTTCACTTAACTTGGTACTGATCATACATACATACAAAGAATGTTTCCTGTGAAGTTTGTTTCAATAAACTATTGTGTATTGGAATAGATTCCTGCATTCCACTGCAATTTAGTTTTCAGCAGTTTGTTCTAAGAAAAATAGAAGATGAAATAGCGGAAATATCTAACTTCCATGTATCAGGAAATCATATGTAAAAGTGTTGTTATTGCTGGCTTAGCCCAATCTGCTGTTACTCCTGAATCCTTGTTAGTGACCTGATGAGACCGGATTTCATCCAGTCTACCTGCTGGGTAGAAATGCATGTCACAGCAGCAAAAGCATCTGCTTCCTCTAGTTCAAAGCTTTGGCAGTGCTGTGTTTGATCCTTAAATTGGTCTTAGAATTTGTTTAGCAAGTGCGTGCTTTGTCATCTGTATTTTTATTTTTGGTTCGTGTCACTCAGCAGCAGCTCTTGGTTACATTCTTCCATTAAAAATGTACAGGTTTGCTTTGTTTTATAGCTTTGAATATCTCTGAATTGGAATGGTTACCACCCTGAACACCTGGGAGGCAATAAGATGTGAAGACAGTTTTAATTCAATAAAACTTCTATGATTGATTTATGCAACAATATCTCTCCTGCCTTTTCAGAGAAAAGAAAGTTTATGAATGGGTGAGTCATGTCGGTGTAGATAGTGATAGCAAAAATAACACCTAGTCAAGTATAAATGTTTAAAGTGACTTTCAACTGGTTACAAATACACGAGATGCCTTTCAGCAAACCAAACGCTGTGACAGCCAGAAAGATGCACAGTGTGCAGGATACTTTGAGTGATATCTGGTTCATAAAATTCTTTCTCAGTCTTTCCAATTCTCAGAGCTTTATACAAACAAAATAGCTTACCATTCTTCTTGTGTTGACTACACAGTCTTTGCCTCTTCAATATTTGGGCTATACATTCTGTTTAATAGATAAGCCTCCCTCTGTTAATATGTCTGTGACTTGAGGAGCAGCTCTTTCCTACTTTAGTTAAACCAGAGCTGCATACAACTCTTGCATGAATGTTATTGGTAGAATGCATATATTTTCAATATTACAAAGACTTTGATAAGGTTTTGAATTAGCACAGATGAGCCAAGTAGAGTAGTTCCAACTCAAGAAAGAAAAATCTCATTGAACTTAAACCACACTGTGAACTTCAGTCACAATTTAGCAAGGGTAGAAGAATGCTCATTGTTTTTCCCACCTGAAACACCCTTGCACTTCTAAGAGTGGGGATTACACCTAATACCAAATATGTTCTTAGCTTTCACAGTACAGTGTGACAAGTAGAATATCCATTAGTGTCTTCCATGGCTTTTATATACACCTGTGCCCAGGTCATGACTGCAGAGAGACTAGCAGCTAGTTGGACTGGCTACTGGGGAGTAAATTTGGTCTTTCTACTCAAGTGAAATCTCATGACCTGCATGGTGTTGAGTGAAGAAGCTGAACTTTCCAGGTATTTCTGGGAGGAGAGAGGGTTCTAGAACTTTGCTCACTGGAAACTCTGCTTTAAAGCTGACATGGTTATAGAAAAGTATATGAATATGACAGCGCATCTTGTAAATGAAAAATGCACTAAGGGGCTAAATTTTTTTGCCACAGATGGAAAATGCTTCAGGGTAAAGATAATAACTTTAATTTTTGTAGAGTGAGACAGAATGGGAACCTCACTGCCCTGAAGACATTTTGTACTATTACAGCACTGGTAAATACACCAGTATACTCTTTCTTCTTTTGCAGCTTCATAATAAATATTTTTAGTATTCACTCTTAGATATGTATACTGCCAGATGGTAACTGAAATACTTCAAAGGATCCTGCAGATATAACTTGATTTTTCCCATCATAATGAGGGAGTAAACACAGAAAGATTAAGTTGTTAAGTCTTTCACTGCGAGCAAGCAATGCCTAGATTTAGTCTTTTTCTTCTGTTTTCTAGACTTAGGGCAGTACTCTTTGCCCCCAGTGCCTATATTACACTAATAAGGTTTTATCGATAACTTTGTTTCATAAAATAGTACATGACCATCAGGAAGGAAGAAATGAAGACTCATGAGGTCAGTAGTGGAAAAGGCTTTACTGGTCACCTAGCCCAGAACTACTGTGTGAGTCACCCAGTGTACTGTTCTGAGGGTACAGGTAAAGTTAAGATTTCAATGGAAGAACTGCTTCTGAAATTTGGTATTCTGTAGATTACAAGTACAGGACAATGATGTGACTAGCTTGATGCATACATTCCAAAATATTTGCAATGGTTTATGAAATCTAATAACTTCAGTGATGAGATTACTTGCCCTCTATTTTACCTCTATTATCACTGCCATCACCCTGCCCAACCCGCCTCCAAAAAAATACCAAAAAACCAATACACCAAGAAATCATAATTAAAGTGATGGAGTGAACTTACTAGCTGTGGATAACTGACCTAGTTTTGATTCTGCTGTCATATCACGCGCATGGCTAATCATGAGAAGCTATATCTTCTCTGAGATATAATAAGGGCCATTGAACTCTAAAAATGTAATGTCACAAAAGAAGAATGTGTTTGTACTAGTTCCTATTAGCTGTGATGCCGGCACTATAAAAGCTTCCGTGCATGTTGCGCTGTTTTATGTTTTAGTTGTGAACACAAGACCATGCTCATTAAAGAAGAGGAAGTATTAAATAACATTTTGAAATAATTTGCTGAAAATATTTAGGGAATGCATTATCCATACATAAATAACACTACTAGCATCATTCATTCTGGCCTAATTCGTTTGCAAGAAATTATCTCGAACTCTGTAAACTGGGCTTCAGGATTGAAAGGCAAAAGGGTAGAAATGGCTGAACTGCAAAAGAAAAGGGAATTCCTTAAAACTAAGCTTGGGGCAGTGGGCACTGTGGGAAATAGTAGCACAGTTTTCAGCGGCCCTGAGTGTAATACTTATGAATCAATAACTTTCATGCAAATCTTCTGAAATATTTTATACTGGCAGCTGCTTGTGCCGGGATCCTTTTAGCACTTATCAGCCTGGCTCAATTCTAGCAGGAGATGGCTAGAGGACTTATGATGCTGTGAACAGCCTCATTAGCTCTCAGTAAAATCACTTGAAGTGAGATTTCCTCACAGATTGTGGCTGTTGCTGTACTATTGGAATTCCTGGCTCCGGATAGGATATAAAATGGAAATCCTGAGCAGTTTTTGATCACACGGCAAGGGCGGGGGAGTAATCCTTCTGCCCTTATCTGGGGCAACAGACAAATTACCCTCTGTGATTTTGATAACTTGGAGCTGGCTGGGCAGGTCTAGCAGGTCAGGCCTTTGGTATGCACCTCAGAGAAGCAGGTACGTGGTAGCTGGACCTCCTAACAAAAGCAATTCTGTAAGAACTCTCCAGCATGCAGAAAGAAAAAATTAGCAGGGTGAGGAAAAAGAGATTTGATGCAAGTATAATAAACGTGACACTAACAAAATGTTAATTTGTTTATTGGAATCTGGTTTAGTGGATGACTGTGTGATTGCACAGGTACAGATGTTGATTACATGAATGGATGCTTTCTTCTGCTTTTCTTGTACAATTATGTCTACATAATACAATTTATAAAATACAAAACACACAGTTAAGTCTATATACGGACTTCATTAACTTACCCAAAGCTATGTTGTTTGTGTATTAGAGCTGTGATTTCATACCATGTTCTGCTACTGCAGTACCTTACTTACGTGAACTCTAGGTTTCCCTTGAAGATCTGTCTGTGGAAGAATGACTCAAGCAACCTGCTTTCTCTCTGACTTCTTGTGGCTAGCCCTGCTGCAGTTTGCCACTGCTGGTCTGGCTTGCTGCTAATGGCAATTGGGGAGCAGCTGACAGCTTACACTGAGATCTTTGGAAAAGAATGAATCATCCTTGTCTTACTACTTGGATAAGACTTTGCATTTCCATGAGCTGAAGAAAGAGGGAAATAAGCCCAATTATAGCTCCTGTAGTTCTCTCACCTTTAGCTGAGATAATTTTTAAGAAGTTACAGGTGCTGAAATAGCCAGTCAGCAGGAAACAAAGTACTGAAAAGGCTATTTAAGTTGGCCCACTGCTACATAACTTACAAGTTAATCAATGTTTCTGAGTTCAAAAGAGAGGAAGGTCAACATAGATTCTGATAAAGTTTATCTATCTCACGTCAATAAGTTCAGAGGCTGGAGAGGGAAAATGAATTGGACGCTTTTAATTGTATAGTAATTTCCAAAAAATCAGTTAAAGGATGGCAGATAATACAGAGCTGTGACTGAGGACATGCAGTGGGTTACTTTGAGAAAAGAAGAGGTATGCAGAGTTGTGTTACAGACAGCATATTGTTACAGTTCCTTGCTTTCATTTTCAATATTCCTGAGTTCATTCTTGCGGATGGACTCCGAAAGGCAAAACATGCACACACACACACAACGCTGTTGTAACTGTGAAAGCAAATCTTTTGAGTTACATATTCAAAACGCTTGATTTCTTTTGAAGTCAAGTGGCTTGTTTAATTCAGATGAATTGAACACCATGATAGAAACAAAAACTGATGAAAGCCAACGCCTATTAAAGATGGAGGGTGTTTTCCTGGTCTTTTCCTTAATGTCCCCCTCTGCTTGCAAGCAGTCCGCCTTATTTGACTGATGTTGAGATTCAGTTGCTGATTCACTCTTGGTTCAGTCTGGTACACTACAGGAGACAAAGATTCTATCCTAGCAGACAGGTGATGTCCAGTTCAGCATCAGAAGAGAACATGAGTGAGAACAGTCTTTAATGTGTGCTAGGAAATGGATAGCTATGTGCTTTGTGGCGTCTTGTGAAGATCTACCTCTGGAGATGCTGTAAACAGCCCCTTTAATTAATAGAAAAAGAGAACTTCTGAAAAGTTTGATGTTTTGCAGTTTGGGCATTCAATACTAGAAGCTGTCAAAATGAGATTAGAAAGTATGGAATGTCTGCGAGTTAACCTAGAGTTCAGAGATTTATATAGAAAGACAGACATAGAATAGAGACCTGCTTGGGTTGTGGGGCAGGAGATGAATCTAGGAGAATGATGTTTTTGTCCATACACTGTTTTAAATATATATATATATATACATTGCAACATATGGAAGCGTATGGGGAAAATGCAGTTCATTAGGAATATTGATATTGGCACGTAACATCGGAGGTACTGGCAAGTTTCTCTTCATAATTGTACTGTACATATCCAGGTTTCTCCTCATACTTTTTCAGAACTGTATATTTTCCAGCTAAATATGACATGATCAGCTAGTTGCTGAAATAAACTGAAGCAGATTGGGTAAGGCAAATACATTAGCTGTGATTCTAAATGCACTTACTCATCAGTAAATGACTGTCCCATGTGAAAACATAGACTTTATTTTTAGCTAGAGACGGATTTATTTCATGTAATGCTTGACTCTCTGGTGCTCAGCTTGCTGTCCTGGAGATACAGTGATCCAAAATAGGATGGTTTTTCTTTAATGCTTGATAGAAAATCTGTTGACTTTTCATTATAATAATAAAAAAAATCTAACTCTGTTTGAACTCATTCCTTTGAGTTGCATGGAAAATTGTCTATATAAGGGAAATAATTTTCTCAACTCTTGAGTTTGCTGTCAGGCCTATAGTAGCAGATAGAGGCTGATCTGTTCAGAAGCAAGTGGACTTGGTTGAATGCTGATCTCCTTCCACACCACGCTGAAACAGATGGATCTTTGGACCAATTTATCTGGCAAACTTTCCTGGAGAATTCTTTAAATAACTGAACTCCCTGGCTGGAATCAATCAGTGTGGTTTTAAGCCAGAAGGTATTGTAACAACCCTTTAGAGTTGTCACCAGCCTCCTGCCTCAGCCTGGGAGCTGAGGAAGCAGTGCTGAGCTGGCTGTGGCTGGGCCTCTCCTCCTGTCCTTCCAGGAGCAGCTGGGATGGGCCAAGCCCACGTCTGTGCGAGATCTACCATGGGCTCCAGCTCACAGTGGTGCTTAGGTGTCAACCACACCATTCACACTGCTTATGCCAGCACCTCTTCTGCAGCATGACAGGGTTCCTGGAGCTGTGATATCTAAATGGTTAACAAAAATAACGGGAATTTGCATTGGCAGTTGGTAAATAAACCTCCGCTGGGTCTCTCTGAACAGGAGGAGCTAAAAGGGTTTGAAAATGGATCCTGGTTTCAGAAGTTTCCTGGCTTCTCCCCTATTTAGCTTTGGTCTTTCACAGCCTCCAGAGAAGACTTTTCTGCCTGCCAAGCATTTTCTACCTGTTTTTTAGATTCCTTATATCTTCTTCCTGTTGCTCCTAAAGACATTAAGTGTATTTTTTTTCCCTTGTTTTCTTCTGCACATAGTAACAAGGGGCCAACCCCACCAGTAGGTGTCAGGGAACACCTGAGCTAATCCTGCCTTCACCACACAGAGGAGTGATAGTGTAAGGCTGCTGAGGCACCTAAATGTGCAAGCTCTACCTGGTTTTGCACAGAATCGGGCACAGTTTTGAAAAGCTGTCATGCAAGTGAAGACCAATACAGACTAAGAAGAAAATATTAAAATTCCTTTCTGCCTGTAGTACAGCTGTTTAGAAAAGACAGAAGACCAGGGTTTATAAGGTTTAAACCTGCTCTCAGTTTCCTTTAGAAACCAATATGAAATGAAGTATATATACAGGTTAATTCCATGTGTTGCAAGGCTCTTGAAGACACCTATGGGGTGTGAGTATATGCCATTTCTCTGAGATCAAAGGCCTTTCTCAAAATGTTGATTCTTTTTCACGTCTCCTCAGTAAAGAAACAGATTTTTCTTCCATTTCTCCAATTTTAACAGAATTTAAATTTTGCAAACATGTCCAGTTTTCAAAATCAGTCTTGAAACTCAAACTAATTTACTATTTGATGTTGAGAAGTATGCCTAAGACATGCAGTATTCACATTCCATGGCTGCCACATCATCAGCTCATATTCACTTTTGGAATAGGAGCTGTGTCTCATACAGGTCCGTCTTTTAAACATGCACTAAATTCTCAGCTAGAATACACGTTTCCTGTGCAATACATAGCCCTGTGCAATCTTCAGCGAATCTTCAGCATTGTTAAACTTGAACGTGTGTGCACATACAAGTTCATACAGTACAGCTGTTTATCAATCATCATCTCTCTGGACTGCTTTTTCTTTTTTCCTTTTTTTTTTTGAATCTTCCCTAAGGAGTTGCTTTTGAATGCGTTTTGATTAGTTATGTAATTAGCCACTTGTACAGTTAAAAGCAAACTTTCAGGTCACATACTGTATGTTTACTTTTTGGCTTAGGAGAGCTTCATTCAGAAGAAATTGCTATTGTTTCTTTGCCTTCCCATGGGAAAGCTTTAGTTTTGGAAACCATTCAACAAATGTAAGGTATGCAAAGAATACTGTAAAGACAGTTCTTGAGTTTGCCAAGGTGGTTTTTTTTTTTTTTTTTTTATAGGCAGTAGTTACCAATTACTTTCTTCTGTATAAAGGCAGAGATTTTTTTTATGTATGCTGCTGTGGACTGAGCTTTGATTTCTTGATGACCTTTGAAATAGATAAACCGTGTCAGCACCCTCCCTCTCCTTCCTACCCCTGACCCCACACTCTGCAGCAGCTTTTAAAAAGGATGAAATGGCTTACCTGAAATGATCCTGAGTGATTACCTCAACTGTTCTCGAGGAAAAACTCAACATCCATGAATACAGTGACATAATTGTCTGAGTTGTTAAATTTTTATGATTAAGTCTGTCATATCTCTTTTATTTGCAGTGAAATGCATGTATTTTTCAATCCTTGAGAACTTTTTAAGATTAGAAATGCATTGGAGAGCTGACCATGCTCATGCAGAATTTGAAATTATTTTTCATCAGGAAAATGCTCTTTAGATGTCTCACCCAAAGCAATCACTGCATTCAGTGCTTCGGGAATAATTTTTCTGAATCTGTCATATCATGATGACCCCATCCTTTGTTGATTACATATTCAATAAAAATGAACTGAATATATCCCCATCCCAAGTCTGTTGCTGAAGTCTGTGACTTCCACAGGCAGATATGGCAGCACTGAAGATCTGGTGACTGATGATTTTACAGTCCCAGTTCTTACAAACCTGCGCTCACAGAATGAGAAAGGTAACGTGTGACACAAAGCCAGCAACGATAATTTTAGGCAACCTGGTGTCATGAAGTTTCTGGACAACTTTGGCCAGTTTTTGGCCAGTTGCTCAGAGCCATTCTCCTGTTTTTTTGTTTGTTTATTTAAATGAGGTGATCAGTTTTGACAAACAATTTAACCTCTTCAGTTGTTCTCAGGCGATGTCTCTGGTGTGTTATGGGTGGAATTCTCTTTACAAAGGCTATAGAAAGAACAATACAATTTCAGCTAAGATTAGAGTGGTTGCACAGCCATGATTCTGAAAGCCACCATGTTCAAATGCACGCACAGTGTTAGTAGACAACTGAGGATAACGCATCAGGTGTGCATTCATGATTTTACTGGAGCTGTGGGTATATGTGCTACTGAGAAAACAACACCAAACACTTCATTCAGGGCAAGACCTATCTGGTTATTCATTTGTATAGCAGCCAAGTCTTTAATGGTGACTGAAGGATAATCTAGTTCATGAAATGTATTATTTCAGTTCAAGTGAATGTCTAAACTCACTGGTTTGCTTTGGTTCTAGGATGAATTTCTCAATTATTTAATTTCATGTTATTATAGTGATAAGGTACTTCCTAATGAAAATTCTGACCATACCTCATGAAGATAATTTTTGAACACTTAAGTCATGGAGATACGCACTTCTCATCTGAACACAGTAGATGTTTTTTTAGGCATCTGTGTGTTAGCTACGTAGGGAGAAGTGCTTGATTTCTAACTGGCAAAAATAGAATTCATTGTAAAATACAATGGATTATTATATATAATTATGTGTAATGAGTGAATTAGATCTATCACTTTTTTAAAAAAAATTTCAATCTTTTGAAATCCGGTTAGGCTATATTCTAAATGGTGGAAAACCAGTAGAAACTCCCAATGGCTGTGGTGTTCAGTAGAATAAAAATTTCTCAGAACTATCTTACTGGCCTAGTATAAACTGTAGAATGAATATAAGGTTTGTGATAACATCTGTTGTAAAACATAAGAATTCCATCATATGCAAGATCTTACATCTTGTCTGGCAATATAATTGTAGTCTGAATCAAAGCACCCCTTCGACATAATGGGCAGCATTTCCAAACTGCACCATGATGGTTTGGCTGTGACAGGCTGTCATGAGAAAGCACTTGGGCACTTGTTACATAAACTCTTTTCTATTTAAAGTCTTGAAGCTCTGCATAACTCTGATGTGTTGACCTTTCCCTCTACTGCTGCGTCCCAGCAACTGAACTTTGGACTGCATGGGACACCTCTGCTTGCTTGTTAATTCACCTTTTCTTTCTCTATGCATAAAAAACACCCTCTGAAGAGTTGCCTGACTTTTCAAGAAGTAAATTTGTTCCTGGGTGATCACTGGTCTCCTGTTTTCTTGATTTTGGCTAATGTGACCTGATTTAACATAGAAGGAAATGTAATTGCTGCTGATATTCTGGGAATGCCATTGTATCTGTGATTGTCTTGAAGACCTTTGTCTATGTTGATTAAAAGATTTAATAACACTTTGGCCAGCAGGCTTGGAAAGTGCAGGATAGGGTTAGCTGGGGACAGCTAATCAGCTGCATCAGTTAAGGACTTCCCCAGCCAGGCTGTGATGTCTCTATTTAAGGAGATGAGCATGGCCTGGGTAGGAGGTTCACCTGTAGGGCTGTTATGCTGCTACTAGGCTGTCTTTTCATTACCCAACTGCTCTGTTCACACCTTTGCGAATGGCTGCATTTTGCATTGCTCCTGGTATGAATTGTGCAGTCATACTGAAGCAGCCTTGTCTTATCACTAGGTCAGAAAGAACTGCAAGCCTAGGAGGAAAATGAAGCTGAAGTATAATGAAGGTGTGGGCGTTTGTACATATAGAGCAGGACTCTGTATCAAATGACCCTGAGGGAAAGCTAACCATTCCCAGGCAGAGGTGTGGTGGGAACTCAGATAAAGGCTTGTGTATAGCCTGCAGGAAGAAAAGCTTAGAGTAAGATCTAGTCTATTTAGATTCATTGCAATCTTGCAGCCTCCAGCACTGGGGCAGGCTCCTTCCTCCGTAAGCCGGGACTGAAATCTGCTTCCAGGCAGACCCCATCTGGGAAGGGACATTCTGTTTGACAAAAGCTGCATCCTCGTGTAGGTGTCATCTTCCCAAGAATATTCTGATTATGCTTATTTTGTTAACTGTTTGTACGTACTGGTCTTCCCCTGGTTTGTGTGCATGTTTTGATGACTACCACAGAAATCAGGTCTCGCTACCTTAAAAGTCCATGCTTCAGGATTTGCTAGCAAAATATTAATCTTCCCCTTTCAGAGCTCATGCCCAAAGAGAAGGGAATAAAAGATGGAGCCTTGGAATGAATTTCTGTGAATGTCAGACCTGCACATTGACTAAAGATACTCAGTCTGAGGATATCCGTATTTTGAGGAAAAGAGAACAGGCTGCCTCCTCTCACCCATTGTTGTTGTTTTAGAATAGAATATTTTGCTTTAATCATGACTTAAACAAATAAATAAACAGTACATCTGTGAAATACTCCAGATACTGAGAACCACATTGTAATGCAGTAGTTAAGGAGGTGGAGCAATAGCAATTGTTTCTTCTGCTTCCTATTAAGCTAATTGTTACCAGTCCTCACAGGATCTTATTATCTGTAGGTGGGGCAGAAACAGAAGTGTCTGAAAGGACTTCTTTGGCAATTGCACTTGCTATATCATCAGGCATACGAGCTGCTCACACAGATCTGGCCAGTCTTATCATCAGGTCCCAAAGTATTGGCCGGTATGAAACACAGCATGGTTTTATGAATGGAGCTGCATAATGAACTTAGTTGTTTGAGTCTCAGAAATAATGTGAAGCTGCTGAACTGGAATTGCAATAATCCAGAATGTGCATGGAGTTTCCTGGTCTGATTAACAGTGAGGTTCATTGTTTTAGGATGTACAGAGCTTAGGTCAACATTTTTATCTCTAACATAGTACAAGAGATTCAGCAATCCATTTGCCTGACAAAAAATTCATTTATGAATGAAATCAAATACTGATGTTTAGTGCTTAAGAAATGTGTTTTTTGGCAAACAGGAGGTCATAGTGCAAATCTTTGAAATTGAACAGGGAGAAGGAAATGAGTTTGATCTTCAGCAGTACAGATGACCACCAAGTAGAGGGGCCTTTGGGGTTGAGGCATACTCCATCCTTTCTCCTAAGTCTGTTTCATTGTAAATAATTGATAATGAGGGAAACTGTGTCTTTTCAAGGTGTGTGTGCCTTTTTGCTGTGACACTTATTAAGGGGTTGCAAATTCTAACTTTCCCTCCCAAACCCTTTGCATTTAAAGTAGATCAGTATCAACAGTAGAAAGTAGAATTTCCCTCCTTCTCTCTGTCCATCATTTTCACTTCCAGAGTGCTTGAGAACATCAGTTCCTAAACTGTTGTTCCAAGTGGAATTGTCATTGCTTTAAAGGTTAAGAAGTACAGTCAAAGAAAGTTTGGTTGAGATTGGTGTTTACTGCAGGACAGATGTAGAAGAGCCACTGCAGTTGCTGCTAGTAGAGTTGCAATGGGGAAAAGAACAAATTTGGCTGGGATGCAGGTCCCCTAAGTTACAAATTTCATTGGTTAGAAGAGAGACTATAAAAGTGGATTTTCTCAGACCTGAGTGAGTGTTTACATCACAGAACTGATGAATGCAGTGAGCAGCTCTGTTGTTCAGCAGCTTTGCAAATCAAACACTTTGTTTTCTCTGTGTTCCTTACAATGGGCTGAAAATAATATCTTTCGTTGGATGTGATGTTTGAAGTGCAAGTATTTTCATCTTTGTTTTACCAGAAGAAAATAACAAATTCAATATTTCTTTGAATGGATCTGATTTTATTTATTTATTGGGTCATCAACCATACAAAAAAAAATCAACATTTAGTGAAACCTCATCGGCTATATCAAGGTGCCATAAAAGTTCAACTTCTTTTTTTAATTGAAGACACATTCCCATAATAAATCATAGATGATGATGCTGTTGTTATTATCAATGCATCTTTCTGATGCATTATTTGAACCTTATAGGTGTAAAAGAAGCCCGAAGTGTGGTTTTAATCTATTCAAATGGTGCAACATATGCTTGAAGTGTTAAAATTCAAATGTCTAAATTTTGGAGTTCTTTGACATACAAATGAATGTCCAGAGTTGGAGCAGAGGTACATCTCGTGAAGTATGATGAATTTGGTAGTGGGTGCTTAGGGAAGAGAAAAAGAACACGGCAAATGTAGTGGTAATGCCATTTCAGAACACTCTGCTGAGCCAGACAAACAAGAAATATTTGAATTTCTTTCCATACATTTTTTTTTGCATGCATGCAAACCCTTAACTTCAGTAATGCCCTATGGTAAGGAATTCCCCAACTTGTATAAAGAAATATCTGCTTTTGTTCACCTTAAGTTTGCTACCTGCAAGTTTCATTTGTTTTTCCTACTTCTTGTATTGGTAGCTCCAGGGAGTCATCATTTCCTCTTCACCTCTTCTGTGCTGGTCATGATTTCAGAGATCTTAATGACCGGTTCCTCAAAATTACCTGTTTTCCAGGCTTGAGTAGACTGCTGGTAGACTGCTATGTTATTCATTGCGTGGGAGCTGTTCCACATCCTTGATCGTGATTGTTACTTTTCCATTCTACATTTTATAAGATGGGAAAACCAAAATTGCGATATTTGGCCTGTGGACCGTTTAGCAGAGAATGTTGTTTCTTTCCTAAGATATGCTGTCTGCTGTGTATCTTTTTTTTTGTTTGGTTGTTTTTTTTTTTCCTGACTATACCAGCAGACTGCTGGTGCCTGCGTTATGGCTGACATGCTGTAATGAATTCATTATCATTTGGTGTGTTCTTCCTACTGTTTACCCAAAATAACCTTGTTTCCTCTTCCAGTTTCCGCTAGTAATAACCCACACACCTGCACTTGGCCAGGCTACTTACAAAAACGACCAGTGCCATTGTGAACTTTGGTGTTTCCTGTACTGAAGTGTTTATGTAGAAGCTAAAACAAATGCCTAAACCTGTGGGACTAACCTGTCATGTCAAATGCTGCACTGCTTTTTTAGCTTTCCCTTCCTATATTCTTTTCATAGCTGTTATACTTGGAAGTTCACTAGAGCAGGAATCCTCCCTCCTTCAGCCCTGCAGCCACAACATAATCAAATAAAATGTAAAGTGAAAGTATAATTAAGATGAACTAATATACTCCTGATGCAAGATAATAAATATTCATTTTGTAACTAAAAATGATGAAATGAACACTATATATGTGCCTGTGCTCTTTGCTTGCTGGTATAGGCATTTTTTGCTCTTCCAAGTGCTGCTGAGCGTGCTGTGAGTGGGAGAGCCATCAATCATTATCACCTTGGCCTTTTTGCTCAGGTTGATACTGAAAGCTGCTTTCATAGTTAGTATGGATGATTGCCAATGGGAACTGGCTTAGACCCTCAAACTTGCTTTACATAACTCATTGAATATCTATGTCAACTACCAAGATCTTGACATCAGCTTAGAGATTAAAGGATCTATTGTCCATGCAAATCTCATGGTGAAAACTTATTTCTTAATGATATAATATCTGGCAATTGGTCTTGCAAACTATACCAAATGTACTTATTAGTTTTCCTTTAAGAAACGTGTCTTGCAAGCAGCGTTCCTGCTTTTATATATAAACTTACAAATGTGCCTCACAGAAACAATTCTGCTATGTAATCGGATTGTATTAGTAACTCCATTAGATTTACATCTCTTTGGGGGTAAACTTAGTCTAAATGAAGAACTGCACCAGATTCAAATTTGCCTATTCAGATAGCAAGAACATTTTTAGACCACAAAGAGGAGGGAGAGTGTTACCTTAGCACACAATGACTCACTTGCTCTCCTCTGATCTCTCAGTCTCTCTCCCACTCCTATAAAACCAGATTGTTCTCTGAAATGTAGTTATGTGATTTTGCTGCAGGCAGCTGGTTGAATTACAAGTAAATTGCTGCTTTCTTCCGTACCTGTCTTTCAGATGAGTTCATGTATTAGATTAAGACAAACAATGGAGACTATTAGTGAGAGACAGGAACAATGGTGAAGGGAAATCACACAGGAAAACTTTGTTGCTTTTTTCCCTTCCCTCCCTACAGCACAAAGATGTGCAAAGAGTAAAGCTCTAGGTAAGCGGTGACGATCTTTACTTGATATCAGGTGGCCAGTAGCTAGCTTGTTATTGAAAGTACTCACTGCAATTAATATTTTTTCCACATAAAGGGCATTCATTTGACTATCTTACAAGTAGAGATCTCCATGAATTTGTATGCTTTTCAACTTCCAATTTTTTGGGAGGAAACTGGTTTGGAATACTTTTTTTCAGGAAAAAAAGTCAAAAATAGCCAGCCCTTTTCAGACACCATTAGCGTGGAGTGTTCTTGAGTGGTCTTTACCTTTACTCTGGAAAAACATCATGCACAAATTGTTGAATTTAACTACTTTCTTATAATGTTAATTTTAAACTCCAAACCATTCCTTTGTTCCATTCTTCCGTATGTAGCTGAGACTCTGAACTAAGAATTTAAAATATCAATTTGAATTGATAGAGGAGTTGTCCTTCAAATAGAACCTGAGAGGTTGCGGTGCTCCAATCTGAAAAAGCAATGCATTTCATATACCGTACCACTTAAAGAAACAAAAAAGCAAACAAACAAAAATTTACAAATATCAACTGTTTTATAAGCAGCTTTTACTTAGCTTTAGCTCCTTACTTTAGCTTAGCTTTTACTTAGGATGAAAGACTTTAAGACATTAATGAGTTCTCACGAAAGTTTTGTAGCAGGAAGATTGTGTGAGTATTGAAGATGACACTGGAAATCTCTGGCACAAACTGGGAATACTGCCTGACTCCCAGTTTTGTGTTGTAGTCATAAGATTTTCTTTCACCCAACACTTCTTTTATTAACATGGAGAATTTAAGAAGATAAGATAGAAATTTAAGTCATAACTAATAATAATATGATGCAAGTAAAGGCTGATGGCCGTTCCCTGAATTCAGAGTGAACAAATAGCAATATTCCTTATTAAGAAAACAAGACTGAAAACTTGTGATGATGTTGCAGAACATTGTACTGAAAGTCTTACACTAATCCGCTAGCAGGACTGAGTTACAGTGGACCAACTGGTAGTTTTGCTTTAGCAGCAGAAACATTTTTACTGGTATCCCACCCTCAGAGCACTACCTTTGGAAATGTCTTTGTCAGGATGAAAATTGTATGGCATCAAGCTGCTCAGACTAGCTACGATCATGTGGCGCTCCAGAGAGTGAAGCAGTTCTCACTGACAGATGAGATATTGGCTCTTAGCTTGGGGAAATTATCACTTTTCACTTAAGTAATTCTCTGAATTTTGAAATGTTCTGAGAAGGAGGAAAGAAGGTAAATTGAATACTGTGGTCTAAACCCAACCAAATCTAGCATAGATCCAAAAAAATCCTACTGATGTAAAAGTGCTAGCTGTCAAAAGAACTGTTGTTTCAGTTTAGTAAGTCTTGTGTTGATAATGAAATCTACAGAAACAAGCCTAGATTGCAATTATAAACAGACCTGATCTCTTGTCCTTATTTCTGTCTCACCAGTTTGACTAAAACCAATGTGATTTATCATTTCCCTGCTCTCTGGCTAGCAGTTGCTTTACAGGGCTGCAAAGTAGGGTTCGTTAATATGGACTTGCACGTGTGCTTTCTTATGCTAAAGGTCATAGTCCTGTTTATTTTATTTTTTCAAAGCAACATGGAAACCTTGACAACCTGTGTACTTACTAAGACCTGTTAGAGAGAGCGGGAGCGATTAGCAAAATCTACTGCAACTTCATAAGCCTGATGCAGGCCTATGTCCCTTCTCCCCAGTATCCAGGAGGAAGCACTTTGTCATAAGTGGCAGGCTGCCCTAAGTGGTCAGTCCAGCTACGCTTTGTCCAGTGACGCCCATACATATGGAAACAGGCTCTTGCTTGCCTTTAGAGACCTATTTAAATGAAATCTGTAGGTAATAGTTCCCAGTCACAAAGGAGCCTTACATTCAAATTCATTTTTCTAGTCTGTGTTACAGTAGCTGAAGTTTATTCATGCTGTTCTTTGGGCACCCAGAGGAATTAGACCTGCATAGCCAATATTTTACTGCAGTTATGTATCTCTTGTTCATGCTTTTTGTTCTGATGAAATTTTCCATGAATATATTGAAAAAAATCCCGAAGCAATTTTATATTGAAAAAAATCCTGAAGCAATTTTTTCCTACTGTGCAATCTTCTTCCCCTGGCATAATTTAAAAAAAAAAAAGCTACTAAACAACCACAAAAGAAACTCCCCCCCAACCTACAATACTTTGATGCTAGGTTGTGAAAAATGTGGCTAATTTAATACCTATTTCAAAGAAATGCTCCTAATACAAAAGATCGAAGGAACTTCATCTTCACTTGTCATACAAAAGAGGTCATGGTGTGTAAATGGAAAAAAAAATCAAAAATGAAAACATCAGAACAATTCTATATCCAACAGGAGAAACAGGGATAATTGGCGACTTATGAATAGGTTTACATGTATGTATGGTGATAAATGCAGAGACTAGGTAATATGTACTATAGAAGTAACACTGTTCAAGTAACCCAAAGTTGGTAATTGTTTTATCAATAATCATTAGTTTCCCAATTATCAGTCTAAAAATGATGATTCCAGTTATTTTATTGCTGTTTGCAGGTAGACTCTTTCCCTTAGCATAATTCATACTGCAAGAGTTCACAATCTAGAAGACCAAAAGTAAGTGACAGCTAATGTAGACGCAGCAGAAAATATTTGCTCAGCCTTTGGACAGTGAAAAATTGTCTTGCAAGGTAATAAAGCACAAGTAATACAAAAGTTACACTTCTTGTTGATAAATCTCACACAACTTATTTGATTGCTGATCCATATATTCTGAAGAAAATGTAGTTTAGTGAGAAACTAAAGTTGCCTGTTTGGTTCTTCAGGGGAAAAAAAAAAGCCAACCAACAACAAAACCCGCTAAAAAAAAAAAAAAAAGCTCTTTTTCTCTTTTTCCCCAAAGGGTGAGCCTCACAAATACTTCCCTATCCCCCTTGGATTGGTGAGTTTCTAGTAATCTAGATCTGATGTGCCAGGTCTTGACTCCACTGTTGACAATTCCGTCAGCTCAAGCAGCCTGTGTATGCACTTTTACTTGACAACCTCCTTCAAAACTTATTGCATCCAGAGCTGAGTGTTATGTATGTTCTTGCTGTGGTCTTTCGGATTATGAGTGAACGTAAGAGCGAGCCTCAGCCTGTGCTTTGTTTGCTAAGAAGAGTGGCCACGGCCACCGTCAGTTACACCAAAGGTTGGATGGATGCACCACTGATGATCTGTTTCAGAGTTTAAGAGATTTGAGCTCCTACATAGCCCCTGAAAGTTGGTGTTCTGAATTTTACGTGTGTTTGCCACCCAGTAGTTCTTTCTGAAAAACTCAAATTTAGAACTGTCTGACATTATTATATGATGGTAAAAAGGTAAATGATAATGAAATTCAAGATGATGACTGTTAGGGACTAACGTAGAATTGCTCCTAACTGAGTACTAGTTAGCTGAGGTTAGGCCTGTAAACCTGTACAAAGATACGTTCTGCAGAGTGAATTGAAGCACAGAGATGGTTGGGTGGATTTTCAGGCTGAATGTCAAATGCTTCTGCATTTCAGGCCTGGGAAGCCTGGGGAAGAGAGTCATGTAGATGTGCCGTTAAGCATCTCCTGTGATTGTCTGCAGCTGCATTTAGCTGGAAGTGTTGCACAGCCATAGTGGGGCTCTAGTAATACAGTAGCAAAGCATCCTCATTACTGAAGAAAAACAAATTAGGAAAAGCCTGTCACTGTTAAAATCATTCCTATTCACTGATGGCTTGTTTTGTGATATGTACAATGAATCCTATTTAGCTTTCTGGACATTAGGGATATGGCTAAAGTTTGAATCTGCGGTATATTTATATTCCTTGGACAAAGTTCTCACCTTCATTAGATCTTGAAGAAGGCGTAAAGCCTTTTTTTGGGTTCTCAGTCAGGATTTAAGTGGAACTTAAATGGAGCGTAGACCATAGATTGGCATAGATATAGTCATGAATTTCATGCACAGCATGAAATGTGTGGAAGTATGGATAATACTTTAAAGTTTGAGGTGCTAATGGCAGTGATGGCTTGTTTGCCTGAAGGTATGTTTGCCTGAAAGTCATGGGGACAAAAAGCTGCCTGAGCGATGGAAGGGCATGCATCCCATGGGGCTTTATACCAGACTGTATACTGAAAATATTCTTAAGTGACTTCATTTCACTGTTAAAAAGAATAGAGCCCAGTGATTCTATTTACCACACCATTTTGTTAGTCAGCTGTACAAAAATTATATAAAGCATAAGCATACAAGTCGATTATTAAAGGAAAAGGTTGTACCCTTTTAAGGTATTTTTTTTAACCAGGAATTCTTTCCATAGTAAATATAAACATTGTAATAAATGATATTGGTCATCCCCTTCCCTTGAAACTCCTGCCTGCAGAGAGGAAAGCATGGGTGTTTTCCAAGGGCCTCTTCCTTTCCTGCCTCACTGAGTTCCTTGACAAAGGTGAAATTTAACCTCATGTGAGAGAATTTAGAAACGTGGCAAGTTTGGGGCTGTTACTGTGCATCAAGGTGAAGTCACCTTGGACACCTTACCTCCTCAGCGTGGTACAGGGGATGTGAAAGTTGGCATGTTTGACACAGGACACATAGAAACAGGTGATCACAGTGGTGAAGTGCTCTGAAAGTACTCCGGAGTTCCGCTCCTTCCAATGGATTGAGTGAGTAGCTACCATGAGGTTATTGCAAAACCCTGTGAAATATTTTTGGTAGCTGAGTTTCTGGCACCAGTATAGAATTCAGCTCATTTTTTCAGAATGCCAGCTCATGTTACAGTGGAACCGAGTTTAAAATATCCCTCTGTCCCTGCTTTTATTTTACAAAACCTAAACTATTTAGCCTGCCCATGAATTGCAGTCCAAGTCATTGTGTGTTTTGGATTGTCTGAATGTTTATTTATTTTATTTTTTTAAAGGTATGCTATTTATATGATTTAGGATGTTTAGTGGCATGCATACTGATTGTTTAAAAAAAAAAAAAAAAAGAGTATTACTCAATAGACTAGAATGGCTGCTTCAGGGCTGTTATGGTCCATCAGGTAAATACATACTTTGGAATGCATACTAATGTCAAAAAACATGAGTTATTTGCCCAAGAGATGCTGTTCCAGTATGCTACGCAAATATGTATCTAGATTTTTTTTAACAGCTGATTTTTCATTTTTTCATGCTGAGAAGGCTATATCAATTTTGAGAAAGCTGCCATGACCATTTATTGGAAAAATATACAAATTTTCAAAGCTAGCACGTCTGCCAAGCTGCTAAACTGTATGCTGTTATTAATAGGCATTTATGTATCACCGTAATAGTACATGTAACGACCTCTGGAACCAGGTTCCTAGTAAGCCTATATTTTACTGAATTCATATGTACTGCTGGCTTTGTTTTGCTGATAATTGAACAGACGGGTTGTTGTTGCTCACTCCCAAGCACTTTGGGCAGTCAGACTAGCGCTGTGAACCCATGTTAATTCCTCAGTGTTGCTGAAGTCCTTAGGAGAGATCAGAAACAATGCAAATTCGTAGTGTGCATCATATAAACAGCGTGTTTTCTGCACATTAACCACTTCACCCCTGCATCCTAGACAGCTGTGTACGCTTAGCTTTGCTTTACAGCTGAGTAGCCTGTGGTATTGAGAGCTTTTGCCTTGTACAAGATTAACCAGCAGAGCTGATGTGAAGATGGAACATGCTGTTTTCTTGAAGTAAAACATTCTGGACTTTCTGTGCGTTTTATCTAATTCCCTGCTGTTTTCAAACTAAATATGCAAGCAATTGGACAACAGACAGCTGTCAGAGCGTGTTACGGAGTAATGTCTCAAAAAACATTTTTTGAAAACATCTGAAATTCAACAGGCGTATGGACCAATGCATTTGAATGTGCCCTCTGAATTTGGATGACTTCTATTTGAACATTTTCTGTCTATATTTTGGGACCAGATCTGTGGTGATGCAATCACAGAAGTGCCCTCAAATGTGGGCCCCATAATCTTTTTCCTCTTTGATTTTGTTGCCATCCTCATGCTCTGATTTATCAATAAAATAGATCCTAAGTTGACACCTTGTTTGCCAAGTTTGAGCATGCGGCTACATTTGAGCGGACAGGATGTGATGCTAGCTGTGGTGGTGGAGGGAGGGGAAGAGGGTCCGTGGCAAGTGTCCTGAAGCAGCTTTCTCCATAGGAGTGCCAACAGCATGTCCATGTTACGTTTTATAGCACCAAACCCAGAAGATCATTAAAATGGCTTCAAAACTCCTCAGTTATGCGGTTATCTTTATGACGTAGTCCTATCTATCGATGGCGGAACTATGACTTTCATTCGTGTGCCAACGGTGTGCTCCAATAATTATAATACTACACTCATAAAACCCAATTGCTGTGTGCATGTGCAGATCAATTAAAGCTCAGCAGATAGGATTGCGATTATAGCCCCAGCCACAAAAGGAAAGAAAATGATATTTGGAGTAAGAAATGAGGGTGATGGCACTACTATGCAACATGTTCAAAGTGTCACTACAAGCTGGTAATTTATGTTTTGCATGCTAACTGAGCGGCCTTTCTTGTGTGTGTTAGTTTGAACGACAATGCATTTTTTCATATGGGAGGAAGCAACAAAATAATAGAGTGAAATTAACCAATCAAAATCATGGTAAATAAAAGTCTCTCTCTCTTTCTTTCTTTTGAAGACTCAAGAGGCAGCTGGCACTCTCAGGCTTTGTTATACTGAGGAAAGAGAACAGCAAACTGCATGCAGTATAGAGTCAGTCTCATTGAAACTAATGGCATGAATGATCTCACACTATTGTAGTAAGACGGAGATTTACTGTGCTTAGTAGAGAACCCATATTATGGAGAAAAGCATCGATCTACTTCCACATTTTATTCACATGAACGACAAACACGTTATTCACTACTATGCAGTCACATTCAATTCCTTAGTGTCTAAGTCACAATGCCTTCCAAGTCCCTCACACTTTACAGCTGTGCAGAGCACCTAGCCAATAATTACTTGTCCCCTCTTTACAGCCAACAGAAAAGGTTTATTAGCCCCTTACTTGACCAGTTTACAGTTTAGACTGTGCTTTCTAGGCAATTTTAGCCATAACCTTTGATTCCTACAATAACAGATCCCCTAATGCACCGTTCTCTTGCCCAGCCTGTTTTTTATGCTGGGCATTAGTGAGGTGGAGAGAGTTGTGACTGCATTACGAATTTCACTTTTTTGATCAGATTATGAAATTTCTGTGCCCTAGATGTTCTGCTTCCAAATCCCATCGCCTACTTTCAATGCAAACAGAGTGCATATAAAATCAGTGGGGATGGGTTAAAATAAATGAATATAGGAAAGGCAAGGAGAGGTATTCAGTGCAGCATGGGTGCTGTGTTCTGGCCTCCACACTGACTAGTACCACCCGGTAAAGGTAAAAAGAAGGGAAATATCTATAACGTTGCTATTGTAAAAAGTTAAGTAAGTATCATAGTGGTAGCTTTAAAAGAAGGCAAATGCTGGTAAATTGTTTTAGTTTTTTAGTTTGTGTTTCATTATCATTGGAGAGAGACTAAGTAATTGTTAAAAAAAAAAAAAAGAGAGAAGAAAGTTGAAAAGGACACAGATAAACCACATACAGAACACATTTGTGCTATGATTTCCTGGTTCTCTACTTGGCAGTACAACCAGCATCTGTGCAAGTCCTTAACTGTAAGAGGATGCTGTTTGTACATGAACCCCAGGTGATTCAGAGCCCCTGCCACCACGCTTCTCTTCCTCATTTTCAGTGTAGCCTAAAGTGCAGCAGGTTGAAGATCTGACTAGGAAATCTGCGTACCATGTTACTGTTCTTGACTGTCCTAATGGTCTTTTGGGAAAGATGAGGTTGATCTATAGAGCACCTTTAGATAGCTCAGTCACCTCTGACTCCTCCTTCTCAGTTGTGCTGACCTGTATTTCAGTTGATATAATTGTAGCACCAATTGTGTAAGACTGTATAGTTGTCTATTCTTTATATACAGTTGCACATCCCTTAGTGGCACACATTTTCTATAAGTTCTAAATATACTCAGACAAAAAGTGATTGCAAAAAACTTATTTTCTAAAATCATCAAATTTACAGCTGCTGGTTATCATATGATTTATGTTTACTCTTCACTTTCATGTCTGTCATGTTTCCTAGGGAGTACAAGCATAACAGTTTTCAAAACCTCATAACATTAAATGATTTGTCCCAAAGGAACTGGTGGCCAAGTCAGGAATGGAATCTGTCTTCTAAACTTCTGCTCTCGTTCTTAAAGGCCATTTCCTTCAGCTTCTACATCCCCTTGATACACACTCTTAATATAGTATATTAAGTATCTGTAGTATGGAGTAGATGGAAAAATGTATTGGTATCCTCAGTGCTTTGAGGTATCACCACTTTGCTGCATTTCTGAGTTTGTCTTCTACATGTACATTTTGGTTAGTTCTTTCATCTCTCTTTCCAAAATGGCATTGAAAAACCTATAAGATCTTGATTATAAGAGAGACTCCTAGTTTCAGAACTGGCTCTCTACTGGGGAGCTGAGTCCAGTAATCTCAATGTAAGTGAGACTTTTTCTTTTTGAAATTTTTAAAAACCATGAGCTTGGGTAATTTGAATTGCATGCAGCACAATTTCATAATTGAGAAACCCCTGAGATGCATTGGAACTGCAGATGGAGATAGAGGAAAAGAATTTCCAGTCCCAGAAAATAAAGGTTGATTGCACAACGATCTTATCAGATTGTTTAATAAAAGAAAGTAAACTGAAAAGAATTCTTGGGAAGTCAGCTCTAGACATAAGGTGCCTCATGCTTGCCCTTCCTGGGGGAAATGTGGCTCTGTCCGTTTTGCTCTGCAAGAAGGCAGCAGTGCTGGAGCTGAACAGGTTTAAGAATCTAATTTTCAAATGAATACTTTCAAACCTTTTCCCTGTGATTAAGAAAATATCTGGGAGCACAGGCTGCTGCAAGAGGAGCTGACTGGTGCATGGTGCAGCCTCACATTTCAGGCGTGTTTTTTGTGGCTGGACTTGTACTTGAACATAGACCTACTGCTTATGCCTGGGATTATGTCCAGTTTGAAGGTTTAGCCATAAAACGCAGAACTCATTTTTCTTTTTCTAAGACAGGACATGGTCAAGAAAATCCAAACTGGTTTTTGAAAGGAAGCAAAACTATGTGCAGGCTTTTGAGGCAATGCATGGAACATATATGGCAAATGTTTGCCTTCAATTCTACAACAGGTTTATGAATTCTGATTTCCCAGCCTTCCCCCTCCCCCAAATCTCAGTTATACTGTATTATTGTATCTTACTGATACTAATCCAAGTGTGATATGTAAGTTGCAATCAGATAACAGTTTGGTTCTAATTACACAATTACTTTTCCTGTTTTTCAGACATTCTCTGTGATTCTTTTTTTTCCCCCTCTCCACACCTTAGAATTGAAGAAAAATAACACTGGAACAAAACTCAAAACATCTTCTAATCCATTCCTCAGTTCCAAGGCAGGATCAATTATAGCTGGGTCATTTCTGGCAGATGTTTGTCTCCTTTGCTTTTCAAGTTTTCCAGTGACGGTTATTCCACCATTTTTTAAAGCATTACATTAACTCTTTAACCTAAAATGAAAACTCCTTTGGTGTCTGGTTTCATTTTATACCATCACTGCCAAGGATTGGATGTAAATGTGCTGTGTTACATGACTTAAACAGGACATAAATTGCCTACAACCTTTGGGCAATTCATCTCTATGAGGGGCTCCCTGTAAGACTGAAATTCATCTTTAATGAACTCTACTATCATGAATCTTTCACAGCTTTTGCTATCCTTTTAAACATGATAGCTCTTGCCATTTGATTGCAGAAATTAACTTAATTATAGATTGATGTCAGACATATGATGAAACACAAATATACATTCAGAAAATGTAACAACAAATTCCGATCCTCTCAACGCACAGAAAGATTCTTATTGGATAAATCTGTGTTTACAGGAACTGCCACTTTTATAACTCCAGTCACATTAGGAAAACTAGCATATTTGCATGCTGAGGGTGGAATATTCTTACCTTACTGGGTACTATGTATGTTTCCATTTAGAAAGAATTTATTATTAGAAATAATCTTTTGCTACTGCACTTACGATATAGGAATCAGTCACCCTCTGAAGGGAAAGTCTGTGTGTTGTTTTGTTTTTGTTTTGTTTTTGATGCTGTGGAATGAAAGAAAGACAATGTTCCATGAAATCCTCAGACTTTGTAAGGAAGACAATAGAATTCAGGGATTGATTTATTACTTAATGTTATCCAAATTCAGTTACATGTCTAAGACTTGTATGTACTGTTAAAATTTCATGTTTTTTTTTAAATTTAAATTTTATATTTTATTGGCTCTCTGTTTCAAAAACTGGAAAATTAGTGACTACTTTATCCTTTGAACTTGCTTGTTGAGTACTGGTTTTCTTTTGTATGTTGTTATGGTTAGCTAGAGATGGTTCCATTCCCATTTCTCTCACCTTTACTTCCTTGTGCAGGGTGTTTTCAGTTTTCCTAAAATCATATTCCTGTTCATTCTTATGTTTTCAGAAAGTGTTTATCCCCATCATGTGCTTGGTTAAAGAGTGTGTGTGCTTGCCCTAGGGCTGCCTTCCATTCACAGTCTTGCTGATAACTGGACTTACCCAAGCCAAATGAAGCATGAAGTCTCTTCTGGAGAAATGGATGGGACGTGTCGGGGCAGTGGCTACCAAGATGCTCTCAGCTAACAAAGTTGGCTTGCTGTAGTGCGTGGTAAACATCAGTGGAGAGTCCAGGAGTTCACCTGGATCCGTTTACCATTTTTTTTGTTTTGCCAGAGGCATTTTGTTCTGCCTCTGAGAGCTCTGAGCGTGTTAATGGTTTCTCAGTGGTAGACAAAAGAAGGAGAGATGAGAAGAACACATTGATGTTGTTCATTGATGTTGTATTGCAGTACACCTGTGACTTATTTTCTGACGCTATCACTTAGTGCTCATGCTATGGTACCGTGCAGGAAGATTCTTTGAATGGACAGTAACCAAGCAGCATTGGCTTGGAAAGCAGCAGATGCATCAATGCCTCTTGCATTTTTTGTTCATGAACCAGAACAAGCTCCACTGGCAACGTTGTGAGAATGGATCCTCAAAGCATAAATAGCCATTCTTCTCTCCCGCAATAGTCCTGTGTTTAATACTGCTTCAAGTTAACTTTTGTAAAAATGTATCTATGTTTGCAGAGAAGTAGAAAGAAGAGATTTTGCTAAGATATGAAATGTATTTGATATGCTAAAACAGTGAAAAACTCTACAAGCAAGGTGTTGACCTATCTCATTTGTCAGAAGGCCTGTGAAATACAGTGGATGAAATCCATCCTCTACATGGGGACTGTACACACTTTTCTTCAACTTAGTCTGACTTTGCGAGGTAGCCTTTGGATTCACAAAAAGTGCTTGCAGGGACAAATATAAGTAGGTTCTTCCTCCTTGTCTTTCAACTTGTTTACTTTGTTACTGCTTTCCTCTCTGTGTCTACCTTCTCCTGTTCTATCCTTCTTTCTGACAACCTGATATTGTTGCCTTTCCATGCCTTTAATAGTTATAAATTAACAGGGAATTGAGCTGGTAACTTATACATGTTTTGTTGTTATTTCTGACTTTTTTCTTTGAAGAGCTAGGGAGTATTTCGAACACAAAACACAATACCCTAATATGTAAGGATGGAAGAGCAGTCAAAAGGACAGTGAATTGAAGGGAAATAAAGTGACACAGAAGCTAGCAGACAACTGTTAGATAGGCATGTAAGTGTAAAGCTGAAGTTACACCAGTGCCAGTTAATGAGTTTCTAATACGGTATGCAGATGGTATCCAGGCGGGCTGTGCCTGCAGGGAGTGTAGGTCCTAATATGCATCAGCAGCTTCATGAAAGAAGATGCAGAAACATTTGTGTGACAAATGGGTTGTTAAACCTGGTGCCACTGGTGGAGAAAGAGCTCCTTTGCCTCCATCATTTAATTAAAAATGTTCTACATGGGTAGTTCGTTCTACATAGGGAGTTTGTTCTACGTAGGTAGTTTTTGCTGTGGGCTTTAAGATGTAAGATATTGGACTCCCTGCATGTGATAACATTGCATCAACAATGAGCCTGTTCTCTAGTGTGCCCAGGCAGATCTTTCATTCAGGACAAAGGAAATGTGGTTTGTGTTAAAGATATAGTTCTACTTTCATAATAAAGCAAGTTGTGAATGATGAATGAAGGCACTTATTGAGCTGAAAGTACACATACTAGATTGAGCAATGTTGATCTTTGTGCAACAATCAGCTGAGTAAGAGAAAGCAGGGACTGAATTTTCAGCTCTTTCAGCCTGACCTTCATTTTGTACTTTTTTTAGCTGCAAATTAACACATCCAATTGTTAGATGAGTGACTACTGAAATTTTCCCTGCTGTTTATTTGATGGTGCAAAGAAGATATATATGCAAATTATACTCATAAAAGGGAAGGCCACTCATCTGACAGTATAAACAGTAAAGTTCAGTTGTATAAATTGATATGCAATCAACATACACCATTATTCAAGTTGTTAATTGAGAAGGAACGATTCCATATTCACTGACAGTTTGTGAGCAATGGCTCCCCTCCTCTTCCCCCCCCCCCCCCCACGTTTTTCTTAGAAAATCAGTGTGTCTTTTTAGTAGATTATTTACCATGAAGAAATACCTTTATTGGAATTCAAGCTGAATAAGATTTTAATTTACAAGGAGTGTTTGAAACAGATTTTCAAATGGCATAGCAACACAAAGGTAATTCACAGAGGCGTGTGTTTAAAATAAGGGGCTAGTTTATAGGAAAATCCGGAATGTGGGCTGGAACGTGTTCCAGAATTCCACCCTCTTGTCCTGGCTACACAAACAATGTGACCGAGGCCTGCCAACAGTTGTCATGTTTAAATAGAGAGAGAGAAGGAAAGTGGCAAGAATTCCCTCGGCACCATAATCCCTGCAGCCTTGCTACTTAGCACTTTTGAGAGAAAGGCGGATACAGGAAGCAAGAATAAGACATAGCACACTCCATCTCTTCTTTGCAATAAACACTGCTTAGAATTCCATCTGAGCTTGTAGAATAAACATTTTCAAGGCTTTCCTCTGAACGTTCGATCTCAGTGACTAGAATAGGTTTTTTTTTTTTTTTTTAAGCCCTCTCTGCTTTTCCACGCTGCAGTGTCAGCTTTGCACATCTTGCAGTCCAAGACATGAAAATTAAATTAAATCCTGGGTTCTTTCCTTAGAGGAAATCCTATGGACTTTAACAAGATATTGGCTTTATTAAAACAATTCATCTCAACATTGTATCTGCTGCTGAATTGACAATTCAAAAAGGAAAGAGTTAAAGAACCTCTCAGTAAGGCAATGACTGTTGCATAAAGGAACCTTAACCTACACTGAACTAAATTCCTCACAAGGCAATTTGGACTGACGGGCCTTTATAACCACTCTGTCAGAAACAAATGCATAATGCACTGGCACAAGAATGTCCATCCCACCTGGAGACTGGCAGGTATCCCTTTGATGAACCGTTTGCTGCATTTATAATTGATAGGAATGAAATGGTTTTTTGGTCCCCTTTGAAAGTTTTTGTAAATGAACTGGCTGCCCTTCAGCATTATCGAAACTATATGGAGGATGTAGTAGGCATTCTTTTTGTGGGTTGTGGCAGTGAACAGTAGAGGGTTTAGAAGGTTTGGCAGTTTTGTTTTAACGCTCTCCAAAAAGATGTATGCTGTACAACAACTGTCCCCATCTCCCCAGCTATATTGTAAGTTTGCCACTCACCATGTCCTTCACAAAAGTTTCCTCAGCTTTTTTCCGTTGACAATGCCTCATCACACAGTGACATATGAAAGGCTCTGAATACTTGCACAGGTAGAAGTTATTTATGTGGAATCTCTCTGAAAATGAGTACGGAGCTTCAAATTCACACAGGGAACAGCAGATCTTTCTTGTTTCTATGCACCTCTCAATTGTGTGGTTTCAGTCTTACTTGTCTTCGTAATATTCATCTTTCTGCTGTTACTTTTTAGTGCAAATACAGGAGACTGGGGAAATCTGGGTCTCTGATAGCTTTTACTGTAGACTTGCTGTTAGAACAGGTATTTTGCCTTTGTTTCTTCTTCTGTAAAATGGGAAAACTAGTGGCCAGCCTTCCTCGAAGCTATTGCTAGACTTAAGCAACTGATGATGTAAATTATGTGAGATTTTGAGTAAGAGGCAATCACTGTGTTAAGTGCTGCATAGCTATTAATCTCCAGGCCAGGTTTTTCAAAGAGCTGAGCAGTCAGCAGTCGTCAACTTCCAATTCGACTCCTAAAGGAAATGCCAAAATAATCAGAACTTCTGCTGGAGGCTTAGTGCTTCAGGAAATCATCATCTGATTCTAAAAAGCACGTGGGCAACTGAATTCTTCTGCATATCTGGCCCCTAACGGCTATGTTTGATGTTGGTACATCCTTCATACACAACTGGCGTATTAAATATTTTCAGAAGCTCTTCTTTCATTTTTCTATAATTTCTCAAAAGCAATGTTTAAAACACAAGCCTTGAACACATTTCCTTCTTATTTTGCTCTTTGGGAGACCAAAGTCTCCCATTTATGAAGAGAACAGGCAATGACAGCCTGTCGTTCCCCACCCAGTTCTATCAATATGTCTGCATCCTGCCCTGGGGGTTATGAAGTAGTTCGTTGTTTATGCCTAGTCAGTCCTTGGCTTCTCTTTAACTATCAAGAAGTGTTTTTTTTCTCACACAGTATTACCAGCTACTAACCAAATGGAAGCCATTAAATGACTTTGCACATATATTGTATGGTAATGACTTCAGATTGTCAAGTGAAAGTCTCCAGAACCATTAACAACATTTTGAAGTAGTCAATACCCCCTCAAAAAAACTTTCAAGTCTTTTGTTGGTCAATTGATTGTGTCATCATCTTCCCCTTTGAAACTAGATTGTAGAACAGTGTAAGCATTTGAAAATTAGTTGCCATGCATAGCTTTCTCTATCTCTAGTATATGTATAAACAATTTCAAAGGATTGAATTTATTTCTGCTTTAACATTGTAACTAGAGCAAATCAGATGAATAAATGACTTGGAACCTTAACCACCAGTGGACTCTTGCCTGTGTTAGCTTTGAAGTTGTCTGCGTTTGTTATGTTTTGGAAAAACATACATTCTAAATGATCAAACCCTCAAATATTTGTTAGGAAGAGCCTTTGTTAAGCCTGTGCTCAGTTGAGAAAACATGAAGCACTTTCACCAAAAACAAACAAACAAACAAAACCTCTAAGTATGAACTATGAAAGCTATAGCTGATGCTGAGAAAGGTGAACAAGTTAAACTTGTTCTTAAGAACTCCCCATTCTTCTGAGAATTTAGGACTATTTCATAACGTATAGCAGTATGTGCAGTAGTATTTAGGCTCTGGTATTACCTAGATAAAATAGAAGGAAAGGATCTCCTATCTTTTTTTTTTCCGTCTCGTATTTCCTGTATTCCAACACAATTTTTTTGCGTGAGATTTATACGGATTACACTGACTTGCCATTCTGTTGGCAAGAGTGTTGTTTCCTATATTTAATCTTCCTTAAGACTGCTCAAATTGTTATATTAGGCATGCCTGTTACGTTCATTTTGAGTGCAGAGAGAAGGGCAGCTGCTTTAACAGTTGTCTTTTCTGTTACAGTCTTACTGCAGGAGCTATAAAAATATGGATGTCTTTCTGTATGCATAATTTTATAATCATGAATAAGCTTTGTGCTGCACTGACTCCTGAGAAAATGGAAATTGTCGCTGTAGGGCTCAGTGTTGTCAAAGGCACATGTGTGTACATGTGCACACAAGCACATGGTAGACTACAGAGTTGCTGCAAATGCGTCCAAGTCTTCCTTCATACATAATATGTCCTTTAGGTGGTGCCATTGTGTTTTTTGAGATAAGATTGTCCTACACTTTCTTGAGTGTGCAGGGTAAGGAAAAGGATGCAGTGTACAATACATTCTTATACCCAAAGTGACTCGGAAACATCTGAGTGTACAGAGCCATCTCCACATACAGGATGTAACGTTGTTAAGAGTAAATATAGAGCGCCTGGTGTCAGCAATGAGGAGAGCAAATGGTAAAAGAAGAATGACAGCTTGAAATAGCCAGGAATCTCTTTTTCAAAACAGTTTCCTGAGACACAGTTCAGCTTTTAAATGTTAATGTTACCGAGGAAGGAAAAGTGAAAAAGTGGAGGGAAAAACATGTAACTATGAGCAGTGGGTGTGATCCACAGAGGCTTGGTCTGAACTGCCCAGCAACCCTAAACATATCCAAAAAGCGAACTGTGGACATGTCAGCTGGGTTCAGGTTGCTCCTGGCTGATGATGAGTCATGAGGAATCTTAGAAGTATGCAGAGAGAAATTTCTAGGGTGGGTCTCAAAGCAAAAGTGAAATGTGTTTTGTCCACATTTCAGACAATTTGTTGCTAAACAGGCGGTCAGTGTTGTCTCTTAGCAGGGGAAGGAGCAGGGAAAGAATGGAACTGAATGCCTGGTTTCATATCTCTGGCTGGCCAGTTGTTTGCTGTGCTTTTTCAGTACATCTCCTACACTATGTTTCAGTTTTGCAGCCTTGTTTGCCTTAATGTAATTTAATGTATTTTAGGTGCTTTGAAAACATTGGTTTAATGGGATTGCATGTGTACAAAATGTTGCTGCTGTTGTTTGCTTATTGCTTAGATAACATTTTCTTAAAAATCAAGACTCCCTCTGTCCTGTGTTTCCTCACTCCATACAGGTCAGAAAAGCACAAAAGTACTGTATGTCTGAAACATTTCCAGCAGCTTCCCTGGACCTGCCTCCAAAGCTCATTGAAATCTTGTTAACAGAACACTCTACCTCCCTCTGATACCTCACACTGCAAAACAGCTTTGAAGGCCTAGACTGAATAATGAAGGAAACAAGGGCATCTGGGGTCCATTATTTACCCCATTTCATAAGGCGCTTCTACAAAGTCTGCTGCCTGCCTTTTCAGATCCATGACAGAAATAAATACAAAGCCTGGAAAGAGCAAGCAAGTCAGAGTTGTCTGCTGCCCTCTCCACTGCCCCCCTCCCCTTTTCTTCCTGTTTCACAGGGCACATTTGTTTCATCTCAGCTAAATGCAGTTCTCTTTCTGCCCAACACACTTGTTCTTCGCAGACTGTTTATTGCAAAGAACTCCTTTTTGCTTGGGAAGATGTCTCAACACTTTTGGATGTTTCTGAAAGACTCACGTGAAGCTCACTTGCAGATATTTTTCAGTTTTTTCTTGTCAGACTCACAAGGACTTGAAAACTTGAATTGTGATTGTGGCATGTCACAAAAACACGTGTTAATTGTCAGTAATGTGATTCCCATCTCAGTGTGCTAATTCACAGGGGAGTATTTTAAAGCGATGGGAGTAATCCAAAATGTTAATGGAACATGTTAAATGTTAATGTTAATCCATATGGAACTGTTGTACAGGCAACAAGGTGTGGAAGTTTTCGCAAATTCTAGAGCATTTTAAAAAGGGCTGCCCCCAAATGCCTCTACATCTCTTGTGAAAACAACTCCCTTGCAAATGTCTTCCTGGTGAAAACCATCCGGAATGCTTGATCAACAGCAGAGCACTTTGCCTTGGCACTTCACATGGCTCATATAGGTGAAATATTTGGGTGACTACACAGCTATAGCGGAAATGTAAGTTGCAAGCAATTAATTGAGGATTTTTTTCCCATGACTTCTTTCTGACTAGATGATAATTTATATTAATTTGTTAGCTGCCACTGTTTGATGTCATTCTCCATATAAGTATCGGCACCTGTGGCTTCTATCCACAAACTTTGAGGGGTTATGTAAGAAGAGACAATTATTTGTGAGCTAAGTCCTGCCCTTATTAAAGTCCTTTGTGAGAACCATCTCTGAAGTTCCATTATTATTATTGTTCCTTACCCAGATAGGACATCTCCTCTATATGCTGCTTCCACTTTGAATTAGCTGAACTGAAAGTTCTGAATTAAATCTGTTTCTTGATTAAAAGAACGTCTGCAATCCATCCGAAATTGACTTTCCTTCTGTAACAATTCAGAAATTGCAATAATGTTGTTATTGTCTCAAAAGAGGGCTAAAATGGGATGAAAAAAATAGGAGAGCCTTTAAATAGTTACTAATTAAGCTCCTAAAACTAGCTCTAGTAGTAATTTGTTTGTCCTACATGATGGTTCAGGTCTAGTAAGGAAGCCTAGGCAGCGCACATCCAAAATTTTAGAGCTGCTACAGCCTTCACCATTCAGCCATTCCAACCATTTTCAGAAAAGAGAGAAAGTTTGTGTTTCAGTCCTCCTGTCTATTGTTCAAGGAGTAAATGATCTTGTGTTCTTTCGTTTGGGATCAACTTTACTGGACCTTATGTGCCTGAAATGTCATCCAGAATTAATCTCTGAGGTGCAGAAGCTGTTGCTGATTTAAGTGCACAAAGGTGCTTCCTGGTTATATTTATGGTTATATTTAATGGGTGACTTTTTTTCCTTTCTGAGAAAATGATAAATCTCAGAGTTTGCCAGCATGTATTTCACGGGAAGTTACCAACCTATGATCATGTGCATATCATCTAAATAAGAGACAGAAAAATCTCCCAGAAACAGCATGAGTACCATTTATCTTCCCACCATAATAATTTTAGGCTTTGCCAACAAAGTATCTCACAGGATATTTAGCTGACAGCCTGCACCACCAGCCTCTACTGAATCATCATCGTATTACGTGTGCCATTCCTACTTTTTTTTCTATTAGGTAGTACATTGCCTTGCCACTAAAGTAACTGCCAGGCAAAATAATGAGTAATTCCTTACAAAAGGCAAATTGAAATTTTTTGTTTAATTCAAGCATGACTTCTCTTAGTTGGTTCTCAAGCCTCTGGGATGCTACATAAAGATTTACCTGTCTTCAACAACATGCTATCCACCAATTGCTGTCTTTTCGTAAAAACAAACCCCAAAGAAAACCCCAAAAGGGTAATGCTTTCTGCTAAGCAGTGTTCGCGTTCTGATACCTAGGTTTCTTGCTCAGACAAGAGAGGAGTGGAAGATTTGCTTGTTCTTAATGAAAAGCTTTTTGTCATACTTTAACTACCATTTCGGAGGTGTGTGAAGGTTATTCAGGCAAGCAGCGTGAGGTGGATTCAAGACACTTAGTACATTTATTGAATGAAGTAAGAAAGGTATATGGAAATCAATTAGGGATTGTGTGAAAAGCACTGTGGAAATGCCAGGCATCGTTCCTTTGATCAAAACCTAGTGGATAGCACAGACAGTTAAATCAAGAGGGTGATGACAGTCTAGCTGTAATTATGCATTTCTTACTGGTCTGAATATTCTGCATACCTCCTCGTGTACGACACGTTTGTTAGGCTAAAGCTAATGTGGTGCTGAGTACTACGTACTGTGACATGCTTTGCAGGCATTACCGCGTTACTGCCTGGTAACTGCAGTTACTAGACATAGGAACATCACTTGCAAGTTAACTAAGTCTCAAGGGGGATAATCTACGGGGTATCATACTGTCTCATGGCCTTAGAACTGTTGAACACATGTGCTATATTCCGTATTAACTTGGTTTTTCCTGCAGCTCACAGCATTGCTTTGCTCTTCATTGCTCTTTGTTACTTTAGTACCCTACCCTTTTTGTCCTTTTAACCTCAGTTTTTGAAATAACTTTGTTTTTTCTCTGGGTTTCAGTGTGATCCTTGCTTGTTTCCTCATATTTGCTATCGCCCTTCTTGTCTATTGGCCTTTTGTATTTTTCTTTCTGCTCTATTTATTTAAAATAACCTTCATAGTTTTTGGAATTCTAGCCTGCTTTTCAGAAGAGTTTACTGGGCTACTGACTTAGGCTCTGAGATTTGTGCTGTTTTCAGTTGTGTCAATAATTTGTTCCAATTAACCAATGGATGTAAAATGAACGAAGAATATGCACATCCCTAAAATGTTATGACTGCTACCTACAGTTATCTGTCTTGCTCTGAGGTAATCTGGAGGAACAGAAATACTGTTGGTTACTGTGGTCAAAGAACACTGGCAAGAGCTCATGTTGTCCATGTTTCTGCTTTGGGAATTAACAGTCCCTGTGGTGTAGTTGAGTTGTTCAACCTATTAGTCTCAGTTTACTTTCATGTTAAATGGAGGTAATATTAACTGCTTAGTTATCTTCTGGAGTGTTGTGGGGGTTAATTAGTGCTTGGAAATGAGAAGATATTGTTAAAACTCCATGGGGGACAGGAGAGGAAACAGTGAGATTTTCTGGAGTGAAATGTGATGGCTCCATCATATTTACCTACAAGTCTTTATGCTTCCTTTCATCTTGGCAGATGCTTGTCAGTTTCCTTACAGAGCTCAAAATACACTAATACAGATGGTTGGGGCAGGAATGGGTGAGAACTTGGTGGAGGGGGCAGAAGACAGGAAGAGTTCAGTCATCTGTCAAATTAGGAATGCCCAGGGTGGTCTGAACATCCTCCTGCCGCAGCACAACTGACTTGGCCCTGCCAATCTGTATATATGTAGTTTAAAAAAAAAAAAAAAAAGCTGCAACAAGGGCACAAGATGTTATTGGAGCTATTTTTAAACTTTCTCTTCTCCTCTGTGACCTACCTCGCCCTTTTCTTTTATCTCCATCTTTCTCATCTTTCCTAACCATACTTACATCATCTTGTCCTTACAGCTTCCCTTCCCTCTTATCCATGTCCTGTTCTTCATCCTCCACCTCCTTTCCACTTCCAGGGTACAGGTTAATCTCATGACTGCAGTCTTCCTACCTGTCCTTATGCCTCTGTCTCCTGTTTTCCTTGCAGAGTTATGTGGTGTGATGCATTCATCACACACACCCTAATCTGCTGTTTGCCCAGTGGTTCAGGCTTGCCAAGATCATTGCAGACTGAGATATTGGATGCAGGGTTAGCTAGATGGCTGAATGATTAATGGAGCAGGCTCACAAGCGCATCTTGTTAAGACTGAGTTTATCAAATCCATAAGGAAGTTGCTCAAATCCACCGTTGTCCATCTTTTACAGACTATCTCCTTGTTAAAATATTTATTGACTGGTCATATCCTACCTGGTGTTATGCATCTTCTTGGTCTGCTTTAATGGCCAAATTCATCATCATGACCAGGTGTCACACTTGAGTTATTATGATTTTTTTTTTCATTTTTACCACAGAAACCCCTGCAATATCTTGGCCATTTCTTTTCACCCTTTCCAGCCTTCCACGGCTCGCAGCTGCTTTGCCCCATCTCTGCAAAACATTTTTCTCTTTCTTAGTACTGTCCTGCAACCAATACCTTTTTCAAATTTTGCCCATCATTTCATAACTTGCCAGTGATTTCCACAGGCTTCTTTCTCCAAATTCCTGTGGTGTGATCTGTCTTTTATTCTGTAATAAACTCTTGCTCATGTAAGTAGTTCTAGTAAATGTTGTCTTTGCAATCTGCAAAGTCCCTGATGCAACGAACTGATTTTGAAATATGCATGCACATTTAAAGTAACTATGTACATCATTTGCAGGTCCTAGCCTGTATAATATTGCTAAATGCATGGGCCCAAGCATTACATTATTCTTGCCCACCAGTTGTGCTTCCTGTGAGCAAGTAGTAATTGTTAGAATTCACCACATGCAAAAGTGCCCTTTAGTTCTAAGGTTGTCTGTGCTTAAGGTAACATATATTAACACTGTGAAAGGACCCATAAACTCAATTGTGTTGCCATCACGAACCTTTTATCTTATGTATACAAAGATGACGTGTACAATAAAGAAGAGGTGATATGTTTATTATGGACCAGAAACAATGTAAGCACCAACTCATATAGGTCAGAGTCCTTATAAATGGAAGGAGGTAATCGTGTAGATGCTCAGCATTAAGAGTAATGTTGTGCAAAGCAACTGAATCTCCTAATGTGAACCAATATGTGTATGTGCAAGCTGTGAAGTGTTACAAATAATTGTATTGGAGCTAACAGCAGTTACCTGCACTGAGTAGGAATCTCATGTCTGTAATGAGTTTCAGCAGGTATGCGTAGAAAGCAGGTGTTTTCCTATAGGCACATCTCACATGCAAGCATGTGTTACTGGATGTACCACAGATCTGACATTCTTCTTCGTGAACTTGGGAGAAGAATGAGGTGGAAAAGGGAGGGGGAGCAGAAACCAATCAAAGAAAGCAATACTTTTTATCAATCATATTTGATGCTATTCTTTCTCTCTCTTTCATCACTTTGATCTCTCAAACAAAACTGATACTTTGGATACTTTCCAAACTCTTAGCTTTGCAGTCTGAGAAGGCTCTGGGTTAGCTGCTGAGGGTATGTGTTTGCAATTATGCATTTGAAAGTATTTTCCCCTCCGCTGAGATAACATTCTTTTTGTGTTACCACACACTTCTGCTGTCTCGTTTTTCTTCTCCCATGGCACTGTAGGCTGAAAGGCCTCACTGCATTCCCCCTCCTCCCCCGATCTTTGCAACTGATATCTGAATAAAATACTTTCCTCTGCCGGTATTTAACCTGCTGAGCCTTTCACTTTCTAGCTGTGAAACAGACAAAAAGGGTATCATGCAGAAACATCCTGGCAGTTTCATTTCTTAATATGCCTCCAAGGTAAGGCGAGATTGAATAGGAGTGGGAAAATTTATACCAATGTTAAGGATCTTCAGCGTTTTATTTATAGATTAACATTCACTGAGAAGAGGTTTACATTTGATTTTCCAACTGCTATTTTTCCATAAAAGAGAACAAATTTGGAAGCGCTACTATATTGTGCATCTGTCTGAAATACAGTAGATAAAGTCTGTAGGAATTATGATCTGTTTGTTATAGGACAGATAGATTTTTTTTATTAGCTGATAAATTTTGGCTTCACAGTAATGAATATATGGAATTATGTCGATTATAGACATCATAATGGACTATAGACTCTTTTGTATTTCCTGACAAACAGTCAAGTTTCTTGAGTTGAAAAGCCAAATTCTGTTTGACCCTATGAGACCTTTAGGCTACCACCTGTTCTACCAAACTTGATTTGTCTGACCTTGGACTTGCTCATTACGGTCCAAGAAGGAAACACTGCTTTTCAAAGAAATGTATTGCATTCAGTGCCAACAAGAAACATTCTGTAATTTAAACCTTATACATGGAGTATAGCATTCAAACTTTGATATGCTTAAAGTGATTGAGGTCAATAAGAATTTGAACACTGCTGTCTCAGGTCTGATGTCAAATAGTTCATTCCAAGTCTCTGTGAAAATTAAACATGTGGGATCCAATCCTGTGGTAATCCTTCCCTCCCACTGACTTTGAAAGTTGCTTATACGCACTCTTTCCCTTTCACGTGTGTATGCTTGCAGCCACATGTACCCCCATGCTGGATTTTGAAAGAATAGCTTGTTGCAGTGAGGAACGTGCCCTCTTTTTGTCTTCACAGAGTCACAGGGATTAGAAGGGACCTCTAAAGCAGGTTCACTAGATTAGGTTGTACAGGAAAGCATCCAGGCAGTTTTTGAATATCTCCAGAGAAGGAGACTCCACAACCTCTCTGGGATGCTTGTTCCAGTGCCCTGTCACCCTCAAAGTAAAGAAGTTCTTTGTATGGAACTGCCTGTGTTCAGTTTGTGCCCATCGCCCCTTGCCCTGTCACTGGGCACCACTGAAAACAGCCTGGCTCTGTCTACTTGACTCCCACCCGTTAGATATTTATAAGCATTGATAATATCTTCTGTTCTCCACGCTGAACAGTCACAGGTGTCTCAGCCTTTCCTCATATGGGAGATGCTTCAGGCCCTTAATGATCTTTGTGGCCCTCCGCTGGTCATTTCCCGGTTAGGCCAAAACTGGAGCCTTTTGAATGTTTCTCTAGTTTTTAACAGGAAGCAAGGAAGGTTTTTGTAGGTCTGAATGTTTTGGGAACAGAATATAGACTTCTCTATTTATTGATTTGGTAAAGAACTGAGGAGTAATGGAGCTTTAAGCACAGGGTGAAATAAAACTACTAGTCCTAAGGAGGTTCCCAGCTAAATATCCCTGATATTAATGGCAATGTGTATCCAAAGTGAGGGCAGGATTCCGTAAAACTAAAATCCAATGTCAAAGCCTTCTGATGTTTGTTCTCTGATTGTGATCAACATTAATGTGCTTTTCAGAAATCCCTTATATGAAACTTTACACAGAAATGCTCTGAAGGATACATAAATGTTGTTTTCATACAGGTCTGCTGACTAGCTTGGCCTATGGATTGTTCACATAATAGTCTTCATGGCTTGGACCCAAACCCAGCAATTGAGGTTGGAAAAATTCAAAAATAAAATTCCAAATAGTTGGCAAAGTTAACACTGAAATATTTGTAGGATGCAGAAATGCTAGTTAATTAAAGCATAAACATTTATTGGTCATCGTTCTTCAACTGTTTTCACCCGAGGTGTGAAATGGGTGAAGTAGAAGATTCATTTGTACTGAAGTCTAACAACTCTTGTCTAGCTGAGTAACATTAAGCTCTCTAAAGGCAAAAAGACCGTTCAGAGAATTAAGGATGGGCTGAGCGGGGCCTTGGTGCCTGATCTTTCTGAGATGTTAAAAGTGTTCAGCAACCATCAATGTTCACAGGAACGTATCTGGTTTTACTGAAGTCCAGAGCTGGTCCTAATTGCCTTAAGTAAAGCACAGCTGGCTGAAATGGAATTGGCAGTGCTGCATACTTGGTAGCATCTAATCTTAAGGGGAAGCTTTTTGTGCATGAGCATCTCTTGTTTTCCGTGTCACTTAGTCTGGAGTGAAAACACACTTCTGTTTATAGACTAAATAGCTCAACAAGTAATAGCCTTTTTGAATGCATATTTCACAGGGCTGGTTAGTCATGTCTGTTACAAGGCATAGGCTTGCTTTGTTGTACATTGTTGAAGTCAAAGGAGTTACGTTGACTTACGCCAATGAAGATCTGTCCTCATGTGTGAACCTGCAGCCTATTTCACTTGATGACTGCTTGATTCACTTGATCACAGCTATTTCACTTGATTCACTGCTGCAGTCACATTTACGGTATGCCACATGATAAAGGACATGATGCTGAGCATCACTGAGCCTCCCCTCCCCCTGTTTCTGTGTAATGTCTTTTCAGTGTGGGAGCTGAATCCTGATACGCGTGACACAAGCAGAGTACGTGGGAATTAGTTCCATTAAAGCCATGCCATATGGCTCGCAGAGTGCTCTGTGATACCACTGTGCTGCTTGACAGTCCTTCCCTATGGATGGGATCAGCGCATATTCCCTGATTTGCACTCTTTTTTAGTGTATCAAACAGGGACAGACTTTTAATTAAAAATGACATCATCACGCTGCTGCTAGCTAGTTGCAGGCAGTCCACATATTAACGCTGCTTGTTTCAGTTTTCAATGATCCTATTATGAATTGTAACCTCATTACACAAACCTTGCTGTACAGTGGAATTTCAAATGGGGTTTTGTGGTTTTTAGAACTTAAACAGCTAGAATAAGCACAAAGGCAGTTGCGGTCAGGCAGCTTCCTCTCTTACCGCAGCAGTTGTGGAGATGCCATTCCAGTGACCACTGTTTCTACAATGAGTCAGTTTCATTTTTAACAATCTGACTCAGTTCTCTTCAAAGGGGGCAGCATGTTATTTCTGCATGATTTTTGTGTGCATGACTCTGTGCAAAGGGGTCAGTGCCAACTTAACCCTTTGGGATGCAGCCTCCAGAAGCCTGGCTGCTCCTGGTTGTGGGGAGATGTAGTCCACGTGCACCACACTACTGTGTGTGCAGCTGTTTTACCAAACATGCCTCGTGCTTCCAGCCATCAGAAAAACTGGTCTTCAGCACAGCTACTTCCACCAGCACGCCAGCACTCTAGGTGAGCTCACTGCACCTTGCAGCCATTGCCAAAACCTCTTGCAAGAAGGCTGAGGTTAAACTGGTGCCTTTTGGAAAAGCAGATATTTAAATAGAAGTGCATAGATTCTCAAAAAAGTTTTTAAAAAAAAGTTATAAACAGGATAGCCAGCAAGAAGTAGTCCGATTGTTTCTGTGCATGGTGTGTGGTGAATCTGCAAGCCTCCATGAGAAGCTGCCAGTCACCTTCTAGAATCAGTGGTGAAGTAAACAGGAGTTTATGGAAGTTCAAACTTGCAGCATTCAGCTGCAAGCTCTTAAAGCTCATTCATGTAAATTTCACAAACAAGAAATGCAGCAGTTTTCAACATTAATGAAATATAAGAATGTCTTTTTTGTTGCATATGACTCACAGTTTCGTTTTGAAGTTTTTGAGCTTCTCTTAAGGTTATGGAGTGGTCAAGCGAAGCGGAACAGGGTTTTTGAAATCAGGAAGCCTGGGCGCTGTTTCATTCAGAAAAAAAAAGGGAGAGCGAGAGAGAGAGAGGAAAAAAAAACCCTATTCCTGTGTTTGATTGAAAAATAAAACTGCTGCTCTCAGTGAACCTTTGAAGTCCCCCAGCCCAATAATTGTTTCACGACATTTGCAGCTTGAGGCAGCAAGAATGTTTGTGGTTGTTTTAAAGGCATCTGAGTGTGGATTCCATATGGTTTATTTTTATTTTTTTATTTTTTATTTTTTTTCTAATTTTTTTCTTCCCCACTCGGAGCCTCAAGTTCTTGTGCATTGCCCCCTGCCCAGACTTAGCCTACTCTGCTCCTGAGCGAACTGTCTGTGAAAGAACTGACTGCATGCATTGTAGCCCAGAGATTCAAGCGTGCTTAATTCAGACAAAATCTGTGAATGCCTGTTTAGGCAATAGTTGATTTTATCCGTGCTTTATCGATACTATATTTGGAGCGTGGCTTACTAAACAGTGTACAGTTTGCTTTTCTGAACAAAAGACCTCTTCATATGGTCTGTACTTGGAGCATGATACTCCAAATGCTTGCTATAGAGCATAGTGCTTGCTGTCATGCTTTCAATAGGTAGTTTGCAGTAGGCTTGATAGTAAGCCATTGGAGTCAAATAAAGGGCCTGATTCACCACTGTGTTCCCCAGTCTTAAAGCAGTGAAACTGTTTTGTTCTGTGGAACAAGCTGATTCAGATCCAAAAATTGTGAAAGTATGTGCTATAGAAACCAAAGAAATCTAAAGTGAATTTAAGATATATAAACTTGGAAGCGTTAACTACACTTGCAAGTCCCCCCCTCACCGCCTCCTCCCCCAGAAAGACTGGCCATTATATACAATATAATAGGTAACACTATATGCATTGATCATGTGTATTGATGGGGTCCAGTCCTGAGCTTATTTATAAATCACTGTTTGCAAGCCTTCTTTTGTGCTCTGCAAGACAAAATGCAGGAGTAAGTTATAATCAGCTACATGTGGAGTTCGTAGCTTGGATGGCAGTTGTCTCTGATAACAGTGGAACTCATTCATTTATGATCAGGAGCAGTTATACTGGAGACTACTATTAACTGTTTAGACCTGTATGGAACCGGTTGTAGTGACAGAAATTGAACCTTGTCTGTTCTGAGGAGGGAGTCAAACTAGAGGGCACTACAGGCTTGGTCCAATGTGGTCTTCATTTCCTTCGAGTTCTTAAAGGATTTCCAGCTCCAAATCCTGACCTGCTGATCTGTGCAGTTAGTGTTCTCAGCAGGGTGACACCAGTCTGTGAACAGCTTCAAGGCCAGAGACTTGCAAGTGAAAGGATGAGTCCCTGCTAGCATATAGTGCAACACGCTGGCAGCAGATCTTCAGAGCAGCACAGCTGGTGCTGAGGACCAAGCTGTTTGCATTGCAGGCCTATGACTTTGGATGGGCTGCATATGGGACCAGGTCTGTGAGGTGGAGGTCTGCTGTTGGGTGGAGCGTTAGTGCACTCCTAGCTGAGTTCTCCCTGAAAGGAGGTGAGTTCCTGCTCTCAGCCATAATAAGAATGGTTGCTTACCATAATGGCTATCTGAAGAATAAAGTAGTCAGGTATGTGTTAACCGAAGAGACATGAACATGAAAGTTTCTCAAACAAATATGTAGTAAAGGCAAATTAATGTTTAAGATGATTAATGTCCTTTACTCATGGCTATTTGTTAGAAGGAACTCTACTGTTGTTTTATTCTTCCACAGTACGTATCCTGTATATTACTTTCATTCCAGTCATGTTGTCCTATTTAGTGAAGCTGAGAAAATTTAATTACAAAACAGTGGAGGACCCTCTTAGAAGGAATCAGATGATGCTCAGAATCAATAGCAATGACTGGTCTGAAATGACAAGCCTCCACTGAAAGGAGTGGTGCTTGGATGTCTTTGAGCAGTGAGCTAGTTCCTAACTGCAACCGTGTCACTTGCAGGCCTAAACTGAAAAGAAATGGAACTGTGAAGGGACACCTTCGCTTGCCCATCACCCCTTTAGGTCTGCATTTGCCAAAATTGGGATCCTACCATAGTTAACCAAGCATGATCCTCTCCATCAACAGACCTCAGAATAGTCAATAATTGTCTGTTAATTCAGCTTCAACTTCGGAGTGAATGAGTACACAAGTACATCTAATTGACATCTTTGTTACTCTTGGCTCACACTGTTAGAGGGTGACTATTTCCCTTAACATCAGAACAGAATCTGTATCTCTGAAGTGTTTTTAGTGGCAAAGGTGAATTGGCACCCCAAAATGGCAGGTCAGCAAAAATCATTAACATGAATGTTCAGGCCTTCTTTGTTGCTCTGTTGTAAATTATGACAGCATATATTTTTTGGAATGGTGGAGGGAAAAAAAAAAAAAAAAAAAACATTTAAGTAAGATTTAAGGAAGTTAAGTTCATTGGAAAACAGAAGTGAAAAATAAAAAATAATAAAGGGAATAAAATATCTACCTTATACATAACATTAAAAATGTTTAAAAGTGCTCAGAATGTCGTCAGCATCACAGAAGAACTTGGTTTTTGTCTAGTGGGAGTCAATAATACTTCCCTGCTGGTTTTTATATGCCAAACCTGCAGTCAGCTGAAGCTGTGCAGCCATACGATGAGAAACTAAGACCAAATCTAGGCTAAAAGGTAGCATTTCTGTGAGCTCAGGACGAGAGTTGCACCTCTGAGGGCTGCACGAGGAGACAGGAGGCAAGCCCAAGCTGCAGTCACTGAGGCGTGTAGAACACAACAGCAGCTGAAAACTCTTCCTGTGAAGTAGGAATGTAAGGAGGGGTTACCCTGAGCTAATCTGTGTGCCCTTCTGCTAAAACAGTGACTGAGCAAGCTAATTCAGACCTTCTCCTTTCAAGAGTTGTCTTTTCAAGGCTACAGTTGTAGACAGACACAGCATAAGAAATAGCATAACAGCAAATTAGGATCCATAGCACAACTAGCGGGACTAAATCATCTTCAGAGGACAAGCACTGAAGTTGTTATACAAATTGCAAGGATGTTTGTCTCAAGAAGAGAATATGTGTAATATTACTGCATGCTGAATGTGCTATTAAAGTATGGGCCCTTCTGTAAGGGTTTTCCTTCTTCTAAAGTCAATCATACACTTTCTGCAAATTATAAATTGCACTAACATTTGGGAGATGGGAAAACTTTGGTGCAGCCCCTGAGCAATAAATGGCCGGTGTCATCTCACTGTGGCATAGATGAGGAGGCACCAATTCAGTGGGCTGATGTAGTCTTAAAGTGTAGACTAGTTTTCTGGAGACTTCTGGTAATTATAGGACAGCAGTCTCATAACTGTGTCTGACCATATGTCCAAAGGAAAAACACAGGCATGTGCCACTCAGGAGGATTTTGGCGGTGGAACAATATTTTAAGGTACAATCTCATCCTGAAGTCCTCTCCCTTTCCCTCTTTTTTTTTTTTTTTTTTTTTTTTTTTTTTGCGGGGGTTTTTTTTTTTTTTGACATGCAGCGTTACTTTTATGTTCTGCAGGGCTTGGAGTGAGCCAGTTGATAGAGAGTAGTGCTTTAGAAAAGAGCCCTTTAAGTCACATCCATTTTAATTGGTGTGGTTTAATTACTCTGCTGTATTCTAGGATAATCTAACTACCCTGGAGAGTAGATCTGAAAAAGCTGTGGGGGCTCCATTGTGGTTGGGCAAGCTAGGAAATGTCTTACAAAAGGCACACTGTATCTGAAAAGACTAGACTACATTTGTTTGGTATTTTAAATTCCACTAATTTTTGCATGTCTTTGAATTAATTATTCTTTCAACATCAAAGAGAAATAGAGAACATTTTTACTTTTAACAGTTTTGCGCTATAATAATTATTCTGTTGCTCCGGTGATAGGATTGCATGCTTCTCGGGATCTTTAGATTGCAAAAGGAAATGAGGTTTGATAGAAATTACGGATTTGCTTCTTCATTTTCTCAGTGGTGTCTGCTCAAGGTGGGTCAAATCTTGCAAGGTGCTAAGCTTCTAATACCTATTCACTGCACCTGAAATCAATGGGGAGTTTAAGACACCTTGCAAATCTGTCTTTGGTGATGCTTATTGATATTTTGTCATATGAGCATAAGTATCTGTCTACAAAAATATGTTTCATTTAAGACTTTGGATTACAGAACTCCTGACTGACAAAGCTGGGTTCTAGATCCAAACTTTGTAGAAGAAAGAAGAACTGACTTCTTTCTATGTCTGATACCAGATGAAGCAGCCAGATGTAAACGTTGTCTTAAGCGTGGGAAAGTTCATTTCAGTTCCAGTTCACCTTTTCATAGTTCAAAGCAAGTTATACTGAACAGCAATTTTTCACCCTTCAGAAACTATGATGATTCATTTCTGTGAAACGTTTTGATGAGCACTTAGATTTAAGATGATCCTCTTGGATTTCACGCAGCTCTCCATGCCTCAGTCTCTCTGCAGTCTGCAGTTACATTATCCTTTTTCTCCAAATCCATTCATAAAATGTCCTTCTTTCAGTTAAAATTCCATCAATAATTTCTCCCATTCACACTATGTGAGGGCTCCAGAACTGAACCCTTGGAAACTTGAAGAAAAACATCAACAACCATGGCATTATTTTTTTCCTCATGATATGTTGACAGAATGAGTGAGAACTCATGTAATTACACCTTCCTTAAGTTTTCTACAGCATTTGTTATATTCATTCTCTAGTATTCTATTTCAAGTTTAAGCAAAATTGATTGAGGAAAAAAAATCCAGTTTCTAATCTAAGTATGCATCAGCAAATCTTGGGAAATTGGGAATGCGTAACAGGTTGTATGTGCGATGTAGATAAGTTTCTTCTTATCTAATCTCATTTTAAATTCATTATTTGAAATAACTTAGCAGCTGCAGTATTCAGGCATATCCATTTTATCTCTTGCAGAATTATTATATAGGAAGCCTCATCACTGTTATTTCCCACTGCAGTTTTTGTGTGTTACAGGTTTCCCCTGCTCCTTACTCAGCCTCCTGCTGTGTCCGGGAAGGCCACAACCTGATGTCCTTCCAGAGACATGAGTTGCACTTTACTGCATCAGCTGCTGCATAGGTTTCTGCATCTGAAAGTTCAGCGAGCTGTTTGGGGACTTCTTTATTTTGACATGAAAGGTTTGAGTGGCTGGGAGGCAGGGTAGAAGACAGCAGGCTACCCTTTTCCTGACCTTGATCAATCTCTGTGAAAGCAGTAAGGTCTGGGGCTTCCTGCTCCTGACAGCTGCACCCTAGACAGTAGCGAAAAGAATGATGGAGCTAGAAGAGGTCCAGGGAAGGAAGTTTATGCAGCATGGAAGAGTCATATCCTGAGGAAATTGAGTGGAATATGTGTGTATAACTATATAGATAAATATAAACTTTTTTTAAGGTATTAAGAACATTAAGTGGAAACAAGAATAGGTCTGAAGAGAGGAAAGATGGAAGCAACAATGGCAGTAAGTCCAGGGTCTCTTTTCTGAAGACCATGAGATGGATTTTAAGGGAATAGTGAGGATTGCGGCTAAGCATGGTTTCTATGAGTTGTTTTTTTCTTTTAACATTACACCAATTTGCAGCCATAAAGCTCAACATGGTACTAGTCTGTATCAATGCTGGTTTTCATCATTTGTTTTTCCTTTTCTTCAATACCCCCTTTTGGTGTAATCTGTAAATTTTCTGTAGTCTCTAATTAGCTCCTGACCCTGCAGATTAGCTCTCTGTAGAGCCCTCTGGACTTCAGCTGATGCTGAGGTGCCTCGGCACGAAAACATGGTAGAAGAAAGAAGACAGATTTCTTGTTGTACAAGTCATGACTCCCTGTGCACCAGTTGTACAGCAGTTGGCGTGTGAGCATGGAGGCTTAAGTGACACATTTGGACACTATGCCGTAGTCTTAATAGCAGCAGTAAGGATAAACATGAGCATACCATAAACTGATTCTAAAAGAAAGCTTTTTGCTCTGGGAAAGCCAACAGGCTATGTGACCAAGGGCCAAACCCTAGCTCTTTACGGAAGCAGTGAGGGAGAGCTGTTGCTGGAGTGCTTGCTGGCTGAGAGCTCTCTCCCATACATTTTTTTTGTGTACTAACTGCTGTTAGAGGAATGTGGTTGCTGCAGCTCTATCAAATAGGTCATGTGAATTTCAGCAGCAACATATGATCTTCCTTCCGTTCATGTAGTGCAGCTTGTGCTTCCCTCTGTCAGCATTGGCTGCCTGAACTCTTTTACATGATCCTTCTGAACTGTGGCATGAAGTCATCTTTTGTACTTCTTCCTAAACACACAATGCACACCTGCAGTCTTCCGTTCTGCAGCTGAGAAACGTAGTTAATGGGAGAAACATTTGCTGATGCTGTGTGCTATCCAGTGTGCATTGAGTTAGTGTAGGAGGTCACTAGGACAAATGTGGATCTAAGGCGATCACAAGGGACATCAGACAGAAAATCACAATGAGTTTTGAGGCATATAGGATTGCCATATGTATAGATGCAAGAGTACAATGGAGACTGTAAATTGGAAAACATCAGTCTAGAATGTGAAATGAAGGAAGCTGTCGCTAGAAGATCTATTTCTGGCCATAGATACTGTTGTAACTTCCTATTTATTCTGATGCCTGAGGATCTTTGAGTGTCCTGCTTATGTCGTGGAGGCTCCTTGTGAAGGGTCACAAGAAACTCATGTTTCTGTTAGGGGCCAGCATGGGCAGATTTGTACATTTTACACTCTGGCTTTTACTAGTTCTGATAAATGATGAACAAAGCGAAAATCATTATAATCAGGCGTTGTATCTTGCTAGCAGTAGAAGTTTCAGCCCTCATATGAACAAAACTTGGTATTGTTATTCTTACTAATTTAGAGAGATTTTTTGTAGTGCTTGACCTATGGTGGTATTGTGCATGCTGTTGTTTCTGAATTGTGTCACCGTCATTGATTAGATTTTTTTCTTCCTGAAAAACTGGGAGTAAGAGGTTGTTCTCAGAATTTTGCCGTAGTGAAACCAAAGAAAATTCCCCTGTGAAAATAGAGAGAGATAATCTTTTGGTGATGAGTTTAACCCTCATCTAAGCTGAGCTGATGTAAATCATAAGTAAATGTACCGAAGCCGTGACAATAAAATTTATTCGATGTAAAGCCATAAGGTAGGATTATTGTCTCCGAGTGGCTGTGTACGTGCCAAAAGACAATATGATACAAGGGCCTCTTACATTTTTTCAAAAAAATTTGAAACTGTAAAAGTTCTCAGAGAAAACTGCTGAATGAAAATAATTTGAGGAAGGAAATATGCAGTTATAAATTACAGACCAATTTAGTCCTCATGGTTCCTTTTCAATTATAAACATTTTTGACTATCTGGGGTATTCCTTTCCAAGGATACATTTTTTTTTTTATGTCTGATAGATGGTTATGAAGTCTTAAAAGTGGAATATTACAAGTGGGTAGGCGTGGGAAGACAGTGAAATAGTTTTTAAATGTGGAAGAACTGAAAAGATCTTCAATAATTTTATATCACTTCAACAGCGTTCTCTCTCAGGATGTCTAGGAATTAAAGAAAGGAAATATTTACATTGTAATTATATTTCTGTTTATTTAATTAAGTTATTAAGCAGATCTGGCATACAGAAGCAGCTCCCTTTAGTCCTAATTGTTTCTCCTAATGTTGCAATTACAGCATTATTGAAAGAATTCAGCGAAGAAAGGCCTGCAATCTCTGTCAGGATGCAGCAGGAGGGCTGGGGGGATTTGTTCCATGGGAAAGAGAAGCAGTGAGACGGATTGCTCAGCTGCCCCCTCTGAAACAATGCAGCAAATCAGTTTTACAAAAAGAGACAGAAGTCTGTGAAGGGTGAGGGAGTGAGGAAAGAAAACTTCTATCTGAAAACTTTCTCCCTTGTTATTAAACAGTTTACATCGGTTTGCATAGGAGGAGTTTTTTCCCAGTCCTTCCACAAGGCCTTCTAGAACAGTAATTTTTATGTCAAGTATATTTATATTAAGAAGCCCACAAAGCCACTGTCTACTTTCCATACATGTAACTTTTATGAATCCATATACAAAGTTTCCACTAAAAAAAAGTACAATGTGTTGTATTTACTTGATTGAGCTTTCATTTCTGTTTGTTTATTTTTCTGTTTACTTTTATTGAACATCCCTTTCCCATTTAGGAAATTATAGTAAAGAAAGTGTGAGGATAAAGGAGCAAAAGTAGTACAGAATTGTGAGTGCCAAAGTATGTCCACAAATGTGTTTTTACAATATTTCATTCTTTTAAAACGAATGTTCTTCATTTAAATCGAGGGATATATATATGTGTATATATATGTTTATGGATTTCTTAGTTATTCTTATTTATGGATTTCTTATTATTAAGAAATAAAGATTTCTTATTTATGGATTTCTGAATTCTGGTCTGTAGAATCAGAAGTATGGGCCACTTATTCTCCTTAGTGGCTTAAGATCTCTGAAACCTAGTGATTATCTATCTATCTCACTTAATTTCTTTCTTGCTGATACTAGAGCTTTCCATGGATAATTTGAAGTTATTAAAGGTTACTGGTTTAATTTTCTTCCCAACTTATCCTAGGGCATTGAAGCAGATGTTCATTTCTCTAGAAATATTCAGCTGATGCTATTTATCAAGTTGAAAAGAAGCTTCTGAAAAGGCCATTTTTGAGGAGGAAGGTTAAAAAGATTAAAAATCTTTATGCAAAGGATAAGACTTGCAAACATTTTTAAAAATTCTATCTTGGTGGTTGATGTGGGGAGAGAGATTAGCACTGAAATGTTGCCAGAAAAGTGGATGAAAGACTCAGAAATAGGAAAGCTGCAAAACTGAATGGATAAGGCATCTTCATTTATTTTTCAAGAGGCAAGTATCTTACTTTAGAGAAGAAATACATAATTGTAATTTTTAAAGATTTGCTGAACATGTACAGTTTCATAAAACATTTGTCAGTATTTCTTATGCCTGTTGAATCAAGAGAGATTCAGTAAGCTCAGAAATGAACAGACAAATGAAAATCCCAAATGTAGGGAGGAAGTTCCACAGAAATAAACTTCTGGAGACTTTTTCAGTGACTCTGTAGAGTCATTTAAAGAGCTGGAAAGCCTCCTTATTCTATTGTGAAAGGGAAGCAGTGGGAAAAGCAGAGTGGCACTTGCTGTCTGGGACAACTGGATTTCTGTGCTTTGCTTCATTACAGTGGCTTAAACCAGCCACGACCGTCTCCTTTCCTCCAGTGAAGACCAGCAAGCCATGGCGTGCCATAGGTTTCAAAGCAGGAGCCCAGCAGGAAGCCAGTGGTGGAATCTGCTGAGTATCACCAATGACAAGTGTGACAAGTGTTTAGCATTCTTACTATGTTTCCTCACGGACTGGACCAAGGGCAGGTTATGCAGAGATCTGCTAAGGGCTATTGAGTTGGTTGCCTGATGCTCAGCTGAGTGGCTCAGCCTGCAAAAAGGCTAGTGGGAGAGAGAAATCGTGTAGGGGTCGTGGAAGATGGAGATTTGGGCTACCTCTGCTGGGAGCAACTGCTCATTTCACTTCTTTGCCATTGCTTTTCCAGGGTAGTCCAGCACTATTGGTATCACACACAAGAGCATATCTGATTGCATTGTGACTTTGCTCGGCCTCAAGGCGGGGTGATGCCCCAGTAGCTCTGCCTCGGGCAGACTCCTCAGGAAGGCTGTGTGAGCCTCTGGCATTGCCTCCTGGCACAGGGCGGCTGGGCGGGGCCGCCATTTTGTGCCGCTCCAGGTGGGCAGATCTGGGCGCCCCCTCACGCTCTGCTGGCTTGAGGGCGGAGGAGGCAGCTGCTGCCCTCTCCCTCTCCTCCCAGATTAGTGCCTAGCACTGGTTTCTCAAAACACCTTGGGATCCTAAAACTCAGACAAGATTTGAAGCCAGCAGTGAAAATCATCACAAAACCACGCATAAGCTGTGTGAAGTGCCAAACTATGCTCAGAGCTGAAGAAGCCTTGAGCTTTCAGTGAAGCTGAGAATGGCCCTTCTCAGATCAGTAAGGGCTGGCACGGATTTTTAGCCAAACAGCGTGCCTTCCAGCTCCTGTGGTCCATAAGGGATGCGATGGTGTGTAGGGTACTGGAAACTTGGAGACAAGTGCAGTTGCATTCTTCTGAGACAGGTTTGCCCACCCTTCCCGCTGGAGGACTTTTCAATTGCTGTAGGATGAGCATAAGGGACTGGATCTAAAGGGTTTCCATTTATGCAGCTCTGCCGCCACCCAAGCTGACAGCTGCCTGCTTGGCTAAGAGTGTGGCATCTAGTAGTAGGAGAAACTTCTTGTTCCAGCTGGCACTTTCTTATCTAACAGTCAGAGCTTTGTAAGTGTGGACAGCTGCAGTTTCAGAAATTGGCTCTATCTGTATCAATTGGATTTGTGAAGTCAGTGAAAGGGCATGAGGCAGATTCATGGGATTTCCTGTTAGTATTAGTAAATGGAATCTACTGCCGAATTTTAAAAGAATAGGAGACTCAGACGATGACACTGAAATGAGGTCTGTGGTTAAGGAAGGCTACCAAAAAGAAAAATCACTGGTCAGTAACTATGCTGGGCATGATAAGCATGATTTCCAGAAACCTTAAATCATCTTGAAGCAAAACCAAGAAATAGCTGCAGTGTCTGTCTGTGCAGCCTGGATGGCAAAGTGATCATTAGAAAGCAGGTGTTGCATTAAATCTGATGGTCAGCCTGTGATGCAACTGTATTTCAGGTTTTACAAAGTATGTGCAAAGAATGGCAGGAATTTAGAGCCTTACAGGGGTTCAGCAGAGGCTCTGTCAGGACCTGCAAGCTCTCCTCCCACCTCCACCATTGCTTTGCTATGTAGCCCTGAGCAAGGTGCATACCTTCTCTCTGTCTCAGTTTCCCAGCCTACAAATGGGTTTGGTCATGCTAAAGGCTGGGAGGAACTGTGCAAAGGCACGACACAATTATGTAACAGTGCAGGAATAAACGGGGCCACTGAGCTGCACTCCCTTTTCCTCTCCTGCAGAGTAGGGGAGAGAAGAGAGCACTGCAATATTCCTGTTTACCCCTTAAATATTTCTACGGGTGCTATATAGAATTTCTCCAGGCTGTACCAGATGGACTGTGAGGGAAATTGTTGACAATGCATTTAACTGCTTGGCTGGGGGTTTCCTGTTTCAAGCTTAGTGTAATGTGAGCAGTTTGCAACAGTTCCTATTCATATTTGCTTAGCTGGGCCTAAACTACTGTAAACTCAGTACTGCAAGCACAGACAGTATTCATACCAGTGCAGATATTTTTCTGGTAATGAATGGAGAAGGGGGGAAGCAACTTTTGCATTCATTATTTGAATGTTTGGCTGTGAATGAAAAAGCCTTACTGCCTCCTGTGTGATATGTGAAAATTGGCGGACAAAAAAGAGAGATTGCCTGTACTGAGAAAGCCCTATGCTTATTCCAATGGGATGTTTAAGGTGTCAGTTTTCTTGCATTTCACCCCCCTCTAAACCATGGCAGAGGCTCACTGTCCCTTGCCAGGACAGCAGATCAAATGTGTATCTGCACCTGCCACCTTTATCAGCAGCTTGGTCAAAGGTGCAGGGCAGTGAGCGGCAGAGGCAGAAGGGCTGGTGGAAGTTCAGCCCTGGCTCTGCCTCGGGGCTGGGAAGAGAGCCCAGGTGGAGAGCCAACAGCAGAGGGGAGCAGTGGCTCTGGAGCAAAGTTTCCTCTCGCAGCTGATGTCTGCCCCTGCTTTGCAAATTAGTGGTGAGGACAACCATGTGAGGGAGGGAAGACACCAGCTCTAGTCCTATGGCTGCTTCTAAGTTCTATCCCCTGGTTTTGATATAATCATAAAATATTATCATTTTTTGTAGGATTTAGCCCCTCTGCATGTCAGTAGAAGTCTCGTACCTACAAGCGTTTTGCTGGCACTAATCAGAGGGATTTGAAATGTAATTGTTGTAGTTCCACTGCTTTCCATCTATTGCTCGATTAACTTAACAATACAGACACTTTTTCTGAAAGCATTGCTATGTAGTGTGTGACCTTGCATGACTTGTTGCTTCTTGACACAGGGGTGCTGCTGTGTCTGTAGGAAGTCACAACCCATGGTGGCTGCCCTATCTCCCAGAAGCCCAGCAGACAGATAGCATGGACCCTGTGGGCTGAGTCACCTGAACCATACAGCTGTTTTGTTTTTCTAAAAGCAGTGGGAGTGGTTTCTCATGCACTGCTGTTATAAAAGCCATCATCTTCCATTGCTGCTGCAGAGCTGTAAGACAAGGCTGCCTTTTGGTCTTCCCACAGCAACAGCAATGATATGTTTTATCACACGATTAAAACAGTGCTGAGAATTTTAAAGAATATTAATCAGAAAAGAGGAAGTTACTATCAGCATATGTTTTGTTTTTTAAGAACTGGATAGTTTCATGGGCCCATATGTTCCTCTTGCACGGGGTTGGTGCTATGCAAGTTTAGGATCTGCAAAATGCAAGCTTAGAAAATTGCTGCATAACATTCCCAGGGGCCAGTGAGAAATCATATGTAAAGGGTAGCTGTAAAACCTGTGGGGTGCAAAACCATGCTGTCTGCATGATTTAGATGATTTTTATGGAGGATATGACCCTCTGCTTACAAAAAAAAACATGCTGAGGGTGTCAGCACATGCCTTAAAGCTGGACTGAAACCCTTCAACAACTGAAGCACAAAATCTTATCAATATCAGCTGGACTTTCTCCATATAGGAGGCCTCTTGACACATTTATATTTAGCACCAGTGACATACATGTGATTACCATTTGCATTGCATTTCTTGTGATAATCTAGTCATATATAGTATTTTTCTGACCAACACCATCTGTACTATTGTCTGCACACTGCCATTTTTCTCTTCAAGCTTTCTTTGGCATGGTACCAAGTAGGAGGTTTTCCACTGTTTCGGCTTTCTAGGTTGCATGTGGAGGACGTGAATATACTTTTCGTAGAGCACAGTAGTATTGAGGCTGCAGTACAGTGGGAAGGCTCGCTAAAAGAGCAGCCACTTGCTGTCAGACAGAGAGATCTTTATTTTAGAATCATTAGGGCCAGAAGGCAGAAAGAGCAAAAGTCTATGTGTGTGGTGGGGAGAGGTAATGCACGGTCTTTGTGTCTCTGCCTCTGTGCCTCAAAAAATGACAGCTGCTTGTGTGGATATTAGACGCTTAGAAATTTAAACATGCAGCATATGGAAAAGAAAATAAGTGTTTTACAGATACATCCGTGATGGGCAGGTGGATAGGAAGGGTTGCTTTATGCACCACATGTGCTACATATGGTCCAGCACTGCAAAACCTGTATTCTGAACAAGATTTGGGCAGGCTTTTGACTTGCTTCTCTTGTCTTTCTTACTTTTAAGATGTGTTAATCTGTATTTAAAAGCATCCTGATCTTACAGCTTCCAATCAGCAGGGGCCTCAGCACTCTTGGCTCCAGTCAGACTCAAGAGTTAAAGACCTGATTGAGTTTTCGATCAATTGAGCTGCTCATAAACTCAAAGCTCAGAGTGTGTGTAATTGTGCTGTTGGCTCCAGGGCAGGATGCAGAGCACCCATTACAACCAAGTTCCTAAAAACTTAAGATGTCATTGCTTTCCGTGGGAAAGCACCAACTCTCTGGAAGATGTTACCAGACTAGCCCAAACTGTTCCTTCCATCCCAGGAGACAGCTCCAAGTGCTGTGTGGGATCCGTCTCACATGTGGCTGTATACCAAGCCTTGCTACAGTGACTTCAGCTTCTGTAGTTCTCTGTTCAGAATTTTCTATTTGATGGGTAGGTTTTCTTTTCTGTCTTGTTTGAAAACTGGAAAAAAAAAAAAGAGAAAGTAAATTGTACAGTATTAATTTGGGAATAAATATATAAACCAGCAACAGTGGTTAAGTTTACAACTCTGTTTTTTTTTTGAGAAAATGTGGCTAAAGTTTTATTTGCAACAAAATTCAGAGTGTAGTGCTTTTCAGATTTTGGAGGGGATTTGGAGTGAATGAATGTCTTGCACAGATCTAATGTCAAATCTAGCCACTGCTTAGGCAGAGTTTGTGCTATCTGTCCTACAAACTGTACAATATTGACAGTGATGCTGTGAGACTGAGCTTCCTTGGCAGGCAGCCATCTGACAGTTAGGCATCTGATATTCTTTTATCCAGTAAAGCTTTTCTTCTTTTTCTTCTTTTTTTTTTTTCTTTTTTTTCTTTTTTTTGGAAAATATGATTACGGAAGCTCCTTTTTTGCTACTTATTTCCTCTGACTTAGTGCAGCCCTTGGCTGTCTTCTGAGCTAAAAGCTGCAGCTAAACAGACTTTTTTCATGCTGAATAGCATGTCTCAACGTTTTCCTCTCAACCATCATGTAGGTCTAGTTGCATTGTTGATTCCCATTACATGTCTGCTGGGATGTAAATTATTTCAATTCCCCCACACCCCACCCTCTGTTCTTGTACTTTCAAGGGGTTTAATCCGTGAAGGGGACTACTTCAAAGCTCTCACAAGAAACTCATTTCTTGATGGATAGAAGGGCCAATAAAATGAAATTAGAGTTTTATCTCATTGTCTCTATAGGAATGAAGTATAATAATTATTTCAGGCAAATACATGTTGGAGACAATAATTAAGATCGCTATCGTGTCTTTAAGGACAAGAAGATTCTAAAATAAGCATTAGTAATGGGATTAAACATTATTGCAGTGCCCCGGATCTCAGCATTGCCAAAGTGCCTAACACATCAGAGCGTATGAAGCTCGCTCTCTGAAGGAAAAAGAAACCAAAAAAATTCTGCATTTCATTTTTGGCTTGTAGCCCACTAAAGAGCTGAGGCCCCAGCCTTCAAAAAAGTCTTGGGTGCCTGAAGGAAGCAGAAACAAAGTGGAATTTAGTATCTGTGTCATCAGCAGAGTGCAGAAAGTCTGCTGCCTAATGGGTTACGTGTCAGCGTTTTTCCCAGTGAAGTTCCCAGAGAATCCTTCTGCTGAGCAAAATTGTCAGCATCTTAGCAGGGCTGTGTGGTTTGCTGTTTAAGCTCCTTTGGTATCCACAAACTAGGTGTCCCTGTGTCTAAGTCTCCAAAGGACTGCAGTACTAGAGGTTCGATTAAATGTGAGCATCATGTAGAGTATGGCACTTGTATAATATTTATTTCAACCATCTGGGACTAAGTTTGTAGCAAGCTGACCCTCAGCTTGCTGCTCAGCAGCAGCTTCCTGAGTAAATGTTGAAGACGGACATTTTGTCTTCCCTGAAGATTCATTCTTTTCTTCCTTCTTTCTCTTCATCTGCCAGCATCAACTGTCTCTGTGGCCTTCTGTCTGTACCGCTCCCTCATACAACTTCCTCCTACCTGGTATCAGTGCCACCAGTGTTCTAAGTCAGAAGCATTTCAATTTTACACATTTGTTTTTGTGTGGAAGGATGTTCAGATCCCTCTAATGAGTTTTAGACTGACTAGCTGCTCAAAACTCAGAACTCTCCAGTGGAAAGATAGACTCCTTCTCCCTTTCTGCATAGAACTCAGTGCACAGATCTGAACCATCTAGCTGGTGGTATTAGCTTTGATTTATCATCAACATACCCAACACCTAGGTATTTGACATGAAATGAATGAGGATTCTGTAGTATTTTTTTTTTCCAGCTCTTACTGTCCCTTCCCCCTTCCCTCCTTCCTTCTCTCTTACTTTTTCTCTCTTATTCCCTTTTTCTCTCTGTCTCTCTCTGTTTATCCCAATCAGCTGTGATAACAGGTATCATCTGTCATCTTAAATTCTGGCTCTTTAGCATTGTTTTATTATTTTGTTTTTGTTTGAAATAAGAAATTTCCATGTTTACTTTAACAAACAAGCTGTCAACAACCTTCCTGGCATGCTGTAAAATATAAACTCCAGAGGATGAGCTTCTTTCTAAATGGTTTGGGGCAAAATCAGTGGAAGCAGCAAACGAAACTTTGTTGCCCGTGCCAGCCATCTCATCCATCCTGTGAGTTTCTTATTCATGCAGCACTCCCCACAGGATAGAAAGAAAGAAATACTGCCAACTGGCCTGGCCTGCTATCTAAATGCATTTAGTGATTTTTTTTCTTTTCCCCAAATACTGTAAAACAAAATTAAGTGGCATCAGTAAGCAAATCTCTCATTTCAACACTCACCTCTGTCAGCAGAGCCCCCTACCGTGTCTAATATCTGGCTTGTTTAGAAGACAGCTAGGCCCTAGGGGAAAGGGAAGAGCGCAGACTGGACTGACTTGTTACAAAACATAACATTCATTCAGTGCTGTTCTGCGTAGCTGTTTGGGATTAATCAAAAGTGAGGGAAATTAATATGGCAGGTAGGAGAAATCAGTGCTTGGTAGCAGCTGGAAGAGCCCTGCAATGCCACAAAGCCAGACCTCACCAGCTTCAGTTGGTTGAAGCTGCCATCCATTCCTAGACTCTCTTCTTTCTCCAGCGTGGTATTTGTTTTGGTTTCTCCTTTGAATGCTCCTTTCAGAGCAGCCTGAGGACAACCAGGGGTTAGAGTCTCAGTAGTTGAATTAATTGCCAAACAGGGCTGCTTGGGAATTTGGCCCAAGAGCAACAATAACAGAAATACTTAGCACTTGCAAAATGTAGCTCTGTGCTTCTTCAAGGCATGGTGCAAAAGGTGAGTGTGCCAAGTGCTGCATTGTTTCATCAGGATAACTATCTTCTTTCTGGAGGGGTTCTTCCATTTCTGTACCTAGGGGACAGAGACAAAATGGAATTAAAAGGAGCGAGATGCTAAGAATATGGGAACTGTCATATATGCTGTGGGAAGTGTCAAAGGACAGCGTACTGTTTTGGTTCATTAATAGGTGAGATAATACTATTTTGGCTTTAAATTGTGTTTTCGGTGAAAGCAATGGTTTCTGATATTCTGGCAGTATTACTTAGATCAAGTACTTAGCACAAGGTCAGTGCACGTTGTGCTGAATTGTTCACTTGTCCTACTGGTGCCAGTTTCCCTTCAGTGCATATAGAAATCATGACGAATGTCCGCAAGCCTAGGCTGTGTGACAGCTGGTACAAGACTTTAACCATTAACAGCAGATCTCAGTGAGACCGTGCCATCAAGCTGTGAATGTGCAGTAACTGACTTAGCTTAACAAGCTGACCTGGCATCTTAGAACAAAGATTGTCAGGGCAACAGAGCAGGTTTCTTATGGTCTGTGTTGCACATGTTTTCTTCCACTTTTTCTGCTTAGCTTGTATACAAAAACAGAGTGAGACTATAAAAAAAAGAAAAAAAAAAAAAAGGGTTTACAGGTCAAAGATTTTCTGGCACAATTTCTGGTGCAAATGCATCCCTCGAAGATAAGTAGACAATGCAAGATCAGTATAAAGAAGTACCCTTTTGCATCTGTGAAAACGCTATGCAGCTTAAAATCCTCTTTGGAAAGCCTGAGAGCCTGACCAAGAGAAGCCCTGAAATACCTCTTTTTATTTTATTTTATTTTGCTACTTATAAAATTATGATAACTCCTCCACTATCTTTTAATCTTACACTTGTCTGAAGGATGTATCAGCAAAATGACTGGCATATGTGACTCTTGGAGTGGGTAAAGAACAAGCAGAGACCTCAATGCAACGATCGAGAGACACCTTTCAGATGGCTTGCTTCAGAGCCAGCACCATGAAGAATTTTATCTGCTGTAACTTGGAGATTGCTAATCCTGATTCTTGCTCAGTTTGAATGAATGTTCGAATGAATGAGGGAGGACTGCCAGAGCTGAGGGTGCTTTATGTGCTTATTAGTGGCAGAAGAAGATCCCTTCCCAGATGAACAGGAGAGACCTGTTTCTCTTTGTCACCAACGCAGAACAAGAGTTTGGGCTCATACCTATCTGTGGCTGAATTGGAAGCAGTAAAGAAAGCCTGCATACATTTGCTGTGTGTCTGCCTATGTGAAATGAGATCGATAGTTACTGTCTGGTTCCCAACAAATATGCTTTCATTGGCTGAAATCTGCAACCACTTATTAGAGATAGTTACCTGTCACGTTAAGAGGGGCAGAATTGGAAAAGAATGAGTCCAGTCTTCCTGTGGTCACTGAGTGCTCCTTCTAAGTTTGGTGAAAATCTGTTCCACTTCAGAGTTTGCTACACACACCATTCTCTTTGCTCTCTTTGCTGTTCAGTGTTCATTCGCATTTACAAGCCTCTGAAAAGGCAGAAAAGTTCCAATCAGAAAATAAAATCAACTAAGTAGTAGCTAGAAGTTTCAGAAAGGAGTATGACAAGCCAGTCAACTCATCTTGCTGTGCACAACACAGTGATTTTGAAAATGTCTAAAAGTGCATAAAATAATTACAGGAGAGAAAATAAAACTAGGTCATCTAATCTGAGCTCACATAACAAGTACAGTTCAGTCAATCCTTGAGGATAACAAAATGACATCTTCTGGAGAAGCATCTTGTCTTGATCTGGAGATGGCAACGTATAGGGGCTTCTCTGCTCCCTTTGGAAGTTTGTTTCATTGGTTGATTGCTATTGTTTAAAAAAAGAAAAGGGGAAAACATAGAACTCATTTCTGCTTTTACTTTATCTGGATTTAATTTTCAGTCATGCTGAAGAGCCTATTTAGTATCCAGTTTCTTTTCCTTGTAAATGTAATTATACTCCATAATCAAAACATTTTTTTTTTCCCTGTAACAATGCTAAGCAGATTGAACCCCTTACCCCCCTCTAGCCAAAGGACTTTTTCTAAAACTTGCTGGAGTTTTGGGGATTTTCCCTACTGATACCAGTGGTTTTTGGATAAATTATAGAAAATGCCACGAATGAGGCTACATGTGAAAAAAGTCTGTACAGTCAGGTTCTTGATAAAAGCAGCTGGCATCCTAATCTTTTGATTTGATATCAGATCTAAGGGAGCTGTTTCATCAATATATACTAAGGAGAACTGAAAATATTTGGTTGTGCCTTTGAACACACTAAGGATTTTTATGGGGAGAAGTGGGGAAAAAAAATACAGACAGCTGGAATTTTATTTTTTGTTGTGTTGTGTCTTTTTTACTACAGTTTAAGGTTTTTGTTTATTTTTTTAATAGTGTGAATGTAATGCTCATGAAAATGCTCACTATACACTAAAATCTTCTATGAATCAACAAAACATGTACCAGCAGTACAAACTTCACCTTGCCTAAACAATGTGCGTCTCAATTCCGACTTGAAAAGACCACCTGTAGGGGAAAAATGTTAGTTCGGTATCCAGGGGCCATTCATTCCTTTGCCACTTTGCTAAGACTGCCAATTAGTGCCAACTTGTGGTGGCAGATTTTGTGATGTAGACACATGTTCTCTGGAAAGTGGGCTGAGATATTCGACTCATTTCACATGGGGCACAAAGAATTATTTGCTCTGAGCTATACAAATGAGGATTGTCCAAAGCTTTCCTCTGTGTTAGCCTCTGTACGCTTACAGAGTGTAAATACTGGGGAAATTGGTGTTATTGCAAGGACAAATTAGCACCAGAACTGAGCTGTATTTTTTTAAATGTGCTGCTAATTGTGCCCAATTTGTGCTGGAGTACTCACTCAAATGCAAAAGCACAAAACCAACTGAACACATTTCAGGGTGCCAAAGGGAGCTTACGCTTTTCTCTTAGCAAATTATCCTTCTAGTTTCACACTGCAGCAAGTGCCAATTGGTCCCACTAAGACCTTTATCTAGAGTAATCAAATTAACACTGCATGTTAGCAAATTAGGTTTCGCTCACAATGGTTTATATTTGCTGCGGGTTTGAGCATTGAAGGAAAGCATTTTCTAAGTTTTACTTCAAAAATTCTTATATGAGTGACATTGATTCTGTTTGTGACGTTTAAAAAGAGTGAGCTGCTGAAATGGAAGAAATGAGGCCAAATCATTGTTTGTATTTTCACTTCCAGAGAAATGTGAATTTGGAATTGCAGAAGTTTCTAAACTTTAAGGTACAACTGAGCAAACGGAAAGAGGTTTATTGTTGTTTTCCCTTTGGTTCACAATGGGCCAAATATGTGCCATTGGTTATACCCAGGAGATCACTGGGTACACAGCTGTCACTGAGGGCAGGATTGAGCTGAATACAGCCATCAGGCACATCAGGAAATTTGTTTCTGCCAAAAGGTATGCCATTGACAGGGTGGGAAATACAAAATGCTCCAAGCGTAGGAGTGAGCAGGATTGCCAAAAGGAGAGAGAAAAAATCTTAGGCTAAATTTCTCTATGGTAAATATCCACAAAAATCATCGGTTTTATCAGGGCTCAGTTTTACCCACTGAGATTAATTAATTAACGTTTGTACCGTCTGAAGATTAGTAATGCAAATGTTCAGTATTATTGAGACTTCTGCTTCTAAGATTGTCTGTCCTTTGGCATTTGTGGAACTAGCCTGAAGCTGGATTATTCTTTCTTTTATGAGACTGGTTGTGAGAAGACAGAAAAATGTAAAACACAGAAATATGTCTGACCGTAGGCACTATCGCCTTCCTTCTGTTAGTTGGTGGCCATACAGAAGCTCAGGAGTTGATCAGACAGGATACCTTAGCAGATCCTGCTGTGGAAGAAGGCAGAGTTCCCTATTCGGTTATGAATAAGGCTGTGTCCAGAGAGCTGTGCTCTGAGAGTACTAAATGTAGGCTGTTGCCTTCTTCAGTGATCCCATGACTTCTGGACACAGCAACCTGAGTCATTATATTCCACTGCTATCGGTCCCAAAAATTTATTTTGAGCACAAAATTCTGTCAAGATATGTAAACTGCATGCGTAGAGACTAAACAGCTTGGTTTTGGTTCCTGATTTTGAGGTCTTGGCCCTGATATCTTGTTTCCTGATTCAATGCCTTAAGAAGCGTGTGCATATGTAATTTCTAGCTAGTGCTATAAGTGAATAAATCACTTGTAATTGTTTCTGCAAATAACTCCTTAACAATTGTGCTGTTGATCTGCTCACTGAAGATTGATATCTCTGAGGTGTATTGTTTTATTGCATCAGATACCAATATATGATTCAGGAAAAAAGCCAGAGAGGCGGTAAGGAAAGCAGGGCCAAGGAGGACACATGGAACATCAAGTAAGCAGCAATCAGAGCCTTGCTTGTCAGTCATAAGATGGCATGAGACAGCTGTTGAGCACAATAGTGCAGAAAGGCATCCGATTCAGGATGTTCCTGCGTCGTTAATTTCCAGAAATTGAGAGAGGAAGGCGAGGGAAAAGTCACTTTCTGCATGCCATGGTTTTTAGCATCCTTCAGTGGCAGCTGCTGGGGACAGGATATGGGGCTGCTTATAGCTTTGGTCTGACTCAGAGTGGTCGTTATGTTCTTAGAAGATACGATCGCTGTCCTCCTCTGATTACATCCACAGGAACCGAATCATATATATAAAAACATGTTGTACAATTAAATAGGACCACAAGCTTTGAGGAACAGAATAAACACAAAAAAGTTTGCTGAGCTGGATTTGGAATGAAAAAACATTTTTTCAGAACAGCCTCTGAAGTTAAGCCCTCTCCCTGAAGTTTATTGCATGAGCCAGGGGAGAGAGTCCATTCTTTCTAACAATGCCCTTTCAGCTACTTTGATGCTAAAAATAAAAAATGTTTGATAGCTATCCAAGCAAAGAAGGTGAAAACAGTAATTTCCAGCTTTTTTACAGCTCTTTGGCTATATGCATTTGACAAAACAACAGTCACCAGCAGATGAAGTCAGATTGTTTTTTCCTGCTCTGTATGTCTGAAATCTCTTTCGCTTCTAAGCCTGGACAGTTAGTTATTGCAAGTTGACTGGAAAATTGACTGAAAATTAACTGAAAATGCCTGCGTATTAGTAAACTGGCTGTTCAGTGGAGATGATGCCTGTTGCTTATAGTTACTGAAGTTTATGGTTTGGCAAAATTTGTTTTGTAGCTGCCAGAGCTGTGCCTAGCCTCAGGACAATAACAAGAATTCTTTACTTAGCACCGCCAGTCATACATTACCCTTTTTAAGATAAGGCTGGGGAAAAATCTCATGAAAGCAGTTAGTCATTGGTTTATAAAAGTGTTTCTCCGAGTGATCTAATTTTGCAGCACCAGTGACAGGGCTGAAATGGCACCAACAAACAGAGTTACCAGTGCTGTTCATTTCCATGTGATGATGTGGGAAGTGCAAGCAATTAAACCAAATTGAATTGTTGTTGTTGTTGTTGGAACTATTTCTTTTGTCAAGCTTTAAAAAAAGGGATTCTCACAAAAGGAAACATGCTTCTGATTTTGTTGAAAAAGAGAATTCTGAAAAAAGGAAGCATTACAAACCCTGCATTCAGCTGCTGTAGTGCTGCAGGAGTTAAAAGTTCTTGTATCTTTTTTCCTGGGGCGAGACTCCCCAGGAGATGTCATTCTGACAAGGTGATCCCTGCACCAAGGTTTTGCAGTCTTGCACTGTCTCCCCAGGCCAGGGTGAAGTCCTCTCCCAGAGTCCATGCCAAGGGAGACTGCTGGCATGACGCCCAGCAGGAGTAGCTCTGTAGCATCTGAAACGTCAGCATTTCATTCTGAGGAAAAAAAGTACCGTCATTTTCTGTAGTGGGAAAAACAATCTTGCAACTTTCCAGCCAACTCTATTTTAACAATGTAAACTTATAATAGTTTTTTTTATAGACTTAGTTGTGTAAATATCATTGGTAATACTGATGCTCTGAAAAATAAGCCATACTTGTGTAACAGACAGGCGGTGTACGTGCCTCTCTTGCTGACAGGCAAGCCTCCAGTTACTCTCGACTAAGGCTTTTCCTGCCAGATGAGCGCTGGCTGCTGCACCAAATTTTTGATGTGTCAGTGATGATAAATAACTTGTGCTGACTAGGATGGAGATGATCACATTTATTTTTCCTTGTTTTGGAGTAGCAATTTAAGCCCAAGTCTCTGGGAATAAACTGTGTATTCACTCTGCTACTAAGACTCCTTCTTCTAAACCCATTGTCAGTAGCAGAAGTTGTAGCTAACACTGACTTGTAAACAAATTTCTCATTTCATACAGATTACATAAGTTCTTATCCTCTCTATAGAGAATATACTGCTCCTTGGAATTAATACGTTAATATGGCAAAATAGGGCTGCATTCCAGAAATATCTAATTGCTGCTGATAACTTGTGTTTGCTTCTTGCGTGCTTTATTTTGACAGATTCCTCCTCAAGGCTGAGGAGAGTTGAACTGTTTGTGTTGGCCAGGTACAAAGCCTTGAATATTTTGCTTCACACATCTGTCACTGAATGTTCAAATGTTGAAGAGGATGCTCAAGCATTGAAGAAGATAAGCAAAGTGTAAATAAAAAAAAGGGTGTATTTTGCTCATGCATGAGGAAGGTTAGGGTGATTTGCTGAGCATTTTTAAGAGGTTTAGGTTTTAAAATAAAGTACAATTTTCCAAAAATATGGATGAGAAGAAGTGGTCTTTAATCCACTTCACGAAGGAGCTCTGAATTGTTTTTGGGAAAAGGCTGCCTCTTCCTGTTGACTGTAAAGGAATTATGGGATGGCAAGCATTTAAATGAGGTAGGATAAGGTACAGTGTGGCTTGCGTCTCCTTGCTGGCAATACCAATTTCTTCTTCAGACTGTTCATTACACTCAACATCTAACAGGGTTTTGAAAATTGAAATTTAGCTGGCCAGGTTATTTGCTCATCTAAATTATTATTCGTTCCCTTTACTTTGACCTAGCCTGTTTTCTTCTAAGGATTCATTGCAAGGTTGGAGGACTAGCTGGATGAAAACAAGTGATTGTGTTAGGAAAATTAAATGTCGCTAGGAAGGCAGTTGTGGGTCTCTAATCGCTCCAAGTGGGCCTGGCCTCTGCCCAGTGCTAGGGCTGACTGAACACCCGGGGTAGCTGAGCGGGCCTTGCTCCCCTCATGCAGCGCTGCACGAGAGCATCCACAGCCGTGACTGCGTGGGTCTGGGCACACCATTGCCTTGTTACTAAGAAGCCGACACGTAAATAAATTCACACCCTTGGGATAACTTAGTCATATGCTCATATCTTGAATCATAATTTGATTCTTCCTCTGATCCTCAGGTAATAATGTTGGGCTGGTTTGCCCAGTGCCAGTAAAGCGCTTCTCTCAGGACTTCACAGAAATGTTTATACCTTTGGGGCATTCACCATGAAACACAAAAATAAGAAGCCATCTCACAGAAGAAGGAGTTAATTCAGATGCCTGCTTGTTCTATGGATTCTGGTTAGGAAAGTTACTTGCCTTTTTCTCCCAGATGGACAGACTGCAGAAGTGCCGTGAGAAAAAAAGATTAGTGACAGGATGGTGTGATTTCCAAAATTCAGATTAGGAGCTTGAGCTTCTCAAAGATATGAGCTTCAGCAAGACCAAGTGCCGGGTTCTGCACTTTGGTCACAACAACCCCATGCAACACCACAGGCATGGGGCACAGTGGCTGGAAAGTTGTGTGGAGGAAAGGGATCTGGGGGTATTTGTTGACAGCTGGCTGAACATGAGCCGGCAGTGTGCTCAGGTGGCCAAGAAGGCCAATGGCATCCTGGCCTCCATCAGAAATAGCGTAGTCAGCAGGAATAGTCGCTCCTAGTAGTGCAGTGAGGGAGATTATAGTCCCTCTGTACTCAGCTCTGGTGAGGCTGCACCTCCAGTACTATGTTCAGTTTTGGTCCCCTCACTACAAGAAAGACATTGAGGTGCTTGAGCACATACAAAGAAGGACAATGAAGCTGGTGAAGGCTCTGGAACACGAGTCGTATGAGGAGCAGCTGAGAGAACTGGGATTGTTTAGTCTGGAGAAGGGGAGGCTCAGGGAATGCTCTGTAGAATGACCTGAAAGGAGATTGGCAGCAAGGTGGGGATCAGCTTCTCTCCCAGATAGCTAGTGATAGGACAAGAGGTAATGGCCTTTAGTTGCACCAGGGAGAGGTTCAGGTTGGATATTAGGAAACATTTCTTCTCAGAAAGAGTGGTAATTAATTGGAACGGGCTTCCCAAGGAAATAGTGGAGTAGTCATTCCTGGAGTTGTTCAAGAAACATGGAGGCATGGCACACAGGGGCATGGTATAGTGGGCAGGGTGCAGATGGGTTCGCAGTTGGACTAGATCATCTTAGAGGTGTTTTCCAACCTCAGTGATTCCATGATTATATGATATCATGATCTACTCTGTCCTAGATTTGTGAAAGTAGCTCATGTATCTAAGGATGTTCAGGTGGGAAGTGTGGGTTCAAACCCTCACACAGAGGAGGGAGCGGAATCTGTCTACAACCTGCTGAATGGATGGCAGCTCATCTGAAGATCATCGTCATCTCATCTCCAAAAGCTCACCACATCTTTTATTGCACATAGACGCTTTAAGGAAGAGTAAAAATGTTTTTTTGTTGTTTTCAAACAGTTTTAAGTTTGTGTGTGGGTAGGATCAAAAGTTCCTTATTCAGGAGCAGGAAGAAAACGTGATTTGGATCAAGCTGGTTTTGGACTGAGTTTTCTTCTCCAAATTTCACTACCAAAACAAAACAAAAAGTTACGGGGAAAAGTTTTTCACAGTCTTACATGGGAAAAACTACTAGGATTCCCTGCATTGCAGTATGCATCAGAAGAGTGTCCTGTCACACTGTTATCTCTGTGATACGTTGGATTATCAAATGTACGCAAAAAAGCTATTCTCAGCCTGGATTAAAGACGCATATTAAACTATCCCTTATAATGGGGAAATTGTATGGATGAAGAAATGCTGCAGAGGTTGTGTGCTAACAAAGATTTGCCTGGGAGGCTTGTTCCTCATCAACAGACTAAGTGTGTGTGATAACAAAGAAGACTCACAAAGGAAAGCTTACAAGAATTGCACCAGTCTGATGACAAATGAAAAAGTCTGTAGTTTTGGAGGTGAGCAGAGATATTAAGACTTTTGAAAATGTTCAGGAAGAGAATATCAGTGGGTTATATAGGATAACAATACCATCATCCAGTTTTCATCAAATGTTGAAACAAAGAGCAAGAACAATTTGATTGTTTTTGTGATCAACTCCAAACACTGTCACAGGTCATGACAGAACTGATCAGCTGATCAATATGTCTATCATGACAGTATCCTCAGTTCGTATTAAGTAACAAATTTGATAAATTTGCCCATATTTTTCTGTTGCTTTATGAAATCCCGATAAGAAGTCTGTTTTAAGTCTTCCCTCCCACCTCCGACCTAGTTTGCTCCACTTATTCAGGAAATGATCTCTAGAGCTTGAACACTATTTACATTATCAAGATTTACTTATCTTTTCTTTTTTTCCATTGAAACACTAAGCAGCTCTTACATCAATGTAGGTGTGTTTGAGAATTATGAGAGCCTTCAATTCTCATACCAGACTACACCCACACAAGTCAATTCCAGTTCCAAATGACTAAAGGTCATGTGAATGGCAAAAAGTAACAGGTAAGTACCTAATTTTGCTATTAAGAGTAACTGAATTTGCAGTTATGGTTTATTAGGAAAAGGATTAATGCCACGAGCAGTAAATCCTTTCCCTACCTTACATTTGTTGGTGTTTGTTCCCACTATTGCTATTACTTTTAAGATGGTTCTAATGAAAAAAATAAAAACATGATTTGTGAGAAGAAGAATTTGGGGGAAGAGTATGCTCATTTACCTTCCTACACATCAGTGAGGATCAGAAACAGTGGTGTGCTAGCCACTTGCTGAGGGATAGTTCGCTGTCCAATTACTTCCGGATAGCAAATGTTGGAGCAGTGGAACTTGTTAGGTTCTCTGAGGCTGATGGCTTCGTTTTTGTGCATGATGTCTTTCCCAGGATGACGTATTCAATATTTCTTTGGTTTGACTGAATTCTTACATTAATTTAGTGGTTTCAGTTCTTAGAACTACTCTCTGTCATCTTTGAACCAGAAATTCCTCAGGATAGTAGTGGTCTCTTTTATACATTCTTCTCCCAAACCATACGTGTTTTTAATAGCGTTTAATCTGTGCTGACCACTTGAGTGATTTGTTAAACTAGTGACTCTAAGACAAAAATAGTGAAGACTTGTAGATACTATATGCTGTAAGGATGGTCTCAGAAAGATTTTGCCATCCTTGGAGATTTTCACAAAAGATACAACCGCTGAAGAGATGTATGACTTCCCTGTTTTCTGTGAGGTATGGGCCATTAGCCTCCAGTATTCCTCTCAAAATTACCATGTGCACAAAATGTTTTACTAGTTGGGAAACCTAGTTATAATTGCTGGGTGCAACATGAAAGCATCTCCCAGGAATTCAAGAGCAAAGCCAGGTGGCTCTGTGTGGTGGTTTTGGGAGATTGCTTTATTTTCATTTTAGAAAATACTATGTGTTAAGAGAGTTGGCAAGTCTCACAAATTACTTCAAGAATAGAAGAACGAACTTAAAGAACAGGAAAAATGTGGTGTGTGTGGACACCTCTTTTCTACAACAAAATCCTCTCTTCTGCTTGGAATACCCTCTTGACAAATAGGACCTTAGATTTGGAAAATGGAAAGCTTATAAAATCCTGAGAAATTATTTTCACTATGTTCACAGCCTTTCTTTCTTTGATATCTCTATTTCTTCTACTTTTACTTGTACACCGAAGGGAAGAGACAGTGGTGTTCAGAATGGTGCGACTGATACTATTTCTGTGTTTCCAGCAAAGTGGTGTCTAACACTCCTAGAGAATAGTGTTCAGTTTTCCTTCAAATTACTGCCAGCAGACTACAATTTTCTTTTCTAGAATAAGGTAGGGCTTGCTATGAAGAGAACCATATGTAATTATCTGGACAAAATGAAGTTATTCTGTAGCTCATCCTTATTATTTCTGACTGTTACAAAGCTCAAAGGTCAGGCTTTTCTTCTGTCACAAGACTTGCAGTAGATTAAGCTGTGTATTTAGGGTAATTGTGAGCAGGGTAGTGTTATTCTACCAGAAAGACTGAGTTTGGCAAGGCATGTGGTTTTCTCAGTCGTTTGTCTGCTCTATCTGTCCACTCTTTTAAATTTATGCTGTTGGGAGATGCAATACATTTAATTCAGTTACAAATATTGGTGAGATTTTTGTTTAAATCCATTTTTTTTCTATTAAATACAAAAAGTTATCACAGCACTCTGTTCATAACAGGGAAGCTAACCATTCAGATTGGCAATGCGTTTCAGATTGGAAACACAAGGAATGATCACAGTAAACACAGGAATGGCAGAGAGAAACTTGGTAAGATGGGCAGGAAATGGGGAAGTCTCCTGCCTAAAACTGAGCTGGAGCATATTTTATAGTGCATGTTACAGACAATGATGTTTTTAACAAAAGAACACACCAAGAAGTAAGAAAGTGAAAATGTAAGGTTGCGTAAAACCATATATCTCATGGTGAGATCTAAAGCTAGTGTTATATCTAAATTTGTACTGTGCTTAGTTTATTACAATCTGTGTTATATCTCTTTGCGCTGAATGAATTCTGGTGTCTTCAGTAGATGAAAGAGTTCAGATTCTGTCTGCAACCTTTGAAATGTGTGTTTTTCTGTGCATAACTGTGACTTGTTATTCCTAAACAATATCTTATATGGAACAGTTAGATGCAAAGCTTGGTCCTACTTTACGGCACAGTTCTCAGCCTCCTACCATGTTTATCTACACTTCCTTGGTGGTCTTGTCTGTTCTGATGGCTTGGAAAATGATAGCTCCCCAGTGGCTGCCGAATCCACTGCCCTGCTCTCAATTGGTGTGGTGCTACCAGTAATTATGTATCTCTCCTAAGGCCCTATACTCCAATAATATTAGAGTTAAGTTGTTATTTTGAAAGAAAATAAAGTTTACTGAATTTTTTGTTGGTAGGGACGTGCAAAGCTGCCTTCAATTAGCTAATCAGTAGCATTAATAAATAATAATATGATTATTGTTGTTATTGACATAAGGCTTGATAAGATGTTCTCAGCAGGGAAAAACAATCCTTCCCACTACAAAAAGTAGTGGGTTAAGTTCCATAGTTTTTCTTGCGTAGGAGATCAAGACGAAGGACTGTTGTGGTGCCTTCTGATCTACGGGGGTCTTTCAGTACGTTGCCCTTTGCAGATCTAAGTTAGGTACCTAACGCTCTCAGAATACAGGTGAGTCGGGATTTGGGTAGCAAAAGGAGCAGCAGTAATGCCATTGTTAATGCCACAGTTCACAATGCCCTGGCAAAAAAATCAGTGCCAGACAACCTAATACCAGTTGCAGTTTAGGATTTAATTGACCACCATGCTAGGAATTTTCATTCAATTCTTACTAAGTTTCAATTTCAAAATGTTAACTCCTGGCAAAATTAACTCATGTTTTCCACTGTAATTTGGAAAGTCCAAAAGGGAGAAGGTAGCCTATCTTGAGACTCTTCAGATATCTCAATGAATGCAGTAATGCAGAAAGACTGTTTGCTTGATAATTGACCCAACTTTTAACTTCTTCTGATAGTCTTTAAATAGTAGAAAGAAACAGGGCAAAATTAACATGAAAGGTTTTCTATCCAGGTGAAAGTAGCATTCAGTCTGCAGTACTTGGTGCTGATTTTGTTTTGTGCCTCAGGAAGAGCTTTGTCTGCCAGAAAATGCTGCCTTTGCACAGCTAGAGAAAAACTTGATGTGCAGAGCTGGAATCCACAGGAGAGGGTCGGGGGGGAGGAGTTCAAACATGGCCAAAAGGAAAGTGATAAATTTTAATTAATAATACTAAAAGATAATAAAAATCTAAAATAAAGTCACTGATGCAGGCAGACTTCCATGTTGTATAAGATTTAAATGCTGTTTGCTGACATCATTTTTCAGAGCCATTTCTGCTTGAAACTTCAGTTAAATGGAAGACAAATCACAGATAGGTTAGAACTTCACTGTGTGGGTCAGAGTGTTGTTTTCAATGAGCAGTGGTAAAACTCCTACAATGGATTGAGTATGGTTTAAAGTCCTGTCATTGCTGCTCACAGTGATTCAAAAAATAACATTTTTGATATGCTTTTGAACTTTGTGAATGCTTCTGTTGTATATAATGGAGAAAATTGTTAACGGTGGGTTAATTTGATTTAGTTATTTATTTATTTTGCTCAGATAAGGTATTTCATTCCATAAAATTGAATGTTAGCATGAATTACTATTTCTCTGGCTTTGATAATATAGTCTACTTTCAGATAGATTTTTTTAAGGTTTTCTTTTTCTTTAATCTTTTATTGGTTTATAAGCCCACACCAGAGTCTTCCAATGCACCAGGCAAATAGAGCCATCTTCTAGCTCACGCCTCAGCAGCTGCGATGTACTGGCTTACAGCGGAGTTGCACTGTGTCTTAGATTTTTGGATTTAATTAAATTACTCTCACTTTGCATATTTTCTATCTGAATAGGAGTTATTCATGGTAAAGCACCATTAGTTCAGGAACAATGAAGAAAACTATGCAAAGAAATGTGGTCCACTGAGTTGTCCTTTGACTTACCTTAGGTGAATATTTGGCTGCTGCTGTTGTTCAGGAACTCTATCAAGCCACCAAATACACTAGATTATGCTTTTTTCATCCTCTCAGTTAACATAATGAATTGAGAAACCTTCCACTGATGTCAGAAGAGTGACTCTTGAATTATACTCATGTAACTTAATATCTAGCCCACAAACTAGACAGGAACCCGATCGTCTTTTCAAAAAACAAATAGAAGAAACCAATGTTTATAAAGGGTAGTAAAGACTAAATTGAATGTCTTCATCAATGTCACAAAATTTTAGTGGGCCATTTTATACCTGCTCTATTTTTATTTACAGATGAAAATTGAATATGCAGAAATCGCTGTTTCTGTTTGCAAAATTCTCCATTCAAAAAGAACAGCATTCATCTGAGAAGTTTGACCCTAATTATCCAGGTGCAGGCAATCAGTACTGAGAAGTTCATTATAGGTCTTAATGTGTCACCATGGTGCAGTAATGCTGTTTTGTGCTGCCAGGAGCCTTTTGTCATCTTCATAGATGAGCAGCTGCAAGGGCTGATCCTTCAAAGTTTTGGTTGAAATGATCCTATCTGTCCTTCTCCCTATCTACTGGAGCTTTTTGGATAGACAGCACACTGCGACAGGAGTCTCACAGAGAAGATAAAAAATTGCCTTTTACGATCTCTGTTTCTTACTGTCACTGACACCTTGCAAGTACTGAATTGATGGAAACTAGTAAGATTTATGGGTTAAGGAGGAGTCATGACTGAAATGTCCCAACAAGGGCCAATGTTATAACAGCGTAAGCTAATTATCCCTAGATCTGGTGGGACATTAGGATATGGATCCTTTTTAAGCCATATTTGCATCTTACTGCCCACCAAATAGTTAGACTTCGGTTCATTAACATAAAACAAGCTGTCCCTGGAGCCAGCTTTATCTCACAGGGCTTCTGTAAAAGGTACCAAGTATCTAGGAATCTAGCTCGCATTGGTCTGCCTGCTGAAGCTTAAAAGCCTGATGGCTTTGTCATATGCTGTGATGGCAGAGACCCAGCTGTGGAACAACATTAAAACCATTGCAGTAGATCAGAAGAGGAAAGAAATGTTGTGAGAGTCACTGACCGATTAACCAGTCTGTCGTCAATAGCTGATTTTGATGATGTGTGACAGTAAATGTGTGGGAGAAGTAACAATTGAGTCAAAACCTATATATTGTACTGAGTTACAGCTATAAACCAAGGAACTACTGCGATGTATTTCTGGTGTTTTAGTTTATGGATGCAGATAGGAAGAAATTGCTTCTTTTTCTATTTAGAAAATGGACATAAGACTCTTGATACACTTGCTGAGTTGAAGTTAAGTAGGTGGAGAGGACCAAGCCAGTAATAGTATAAGGAAATAGATCTTTATTATGTCAATCAAGTTGTGGCTATTTATTTTAGAACTGTTTTTGGCTAGTGTATTGTGCTCAATATACATTACGGGATGTTTTGACTGTGCTGAAGATTAGCCCTCTGGAGTATGTGGTGAAAATATGCATGCAAAATATAAAAGCAAATGTGGCTTAGTTGTATCATAGACAGATTTAGCACTGCAGGACTCTACAGCATTCTAAATGGGTTCACATGCAACACAGCCTGAGCTTGCTGTCACATACTGAGCTCTTATAATCAAAGTGCAACTTCTACTGTCAAAAAGAAATTTAAATAGTATAGCTTACATCAGGCCCCAAAGTGAAATAGACTACTTCAGCAAAAGTGGTTCTGCATGAGTATAACCACATTTATGGTTTTTGTCAGTCTGGGAACATCTAAACTCAAAAATCACACCGGTAAATGATCAGTACTGTACTGGCAGAAGTTTCTACAGTTAACCTAGTCTCAACCAATTCTGCAGTGAGGTTGTAACCATAGGGGAATGAACCTGTGGGTACTTTCCAGCAGTTTGCTGGGTTGAGAGATGAGTGGAGCAGAGGTTTTCCCACCCAGCCTCATTTAAAGCATGTGGGATAACAGTACCCAAATGGGAAGCTTCATGATTAATCATTGTGGAGATTTGTCTCTGTGGAAGATGTTTCATTTAGCCCAGGACTGGAAAACAAAGGATATGTTGCTGCCACACTAATCAAAAACACAGACAATCTGCTGTTCATATGTGCCAATTGTTGCAGCACTGTAATGTAAATGCACTTAAAGATGAGAAAAATAATTATAGGCAACCATTCTGCAGAAAGCTTCTAGGAATATGGGCTCTTTAGGGGGATGCTTTAATTGTGCATAAAAAGCCTTTGACGTTCTTTACTCTGGTTGCCGAGATCTTTGTGCTTGCTGTTGGTAAGTACATCAGACCATAACACCTGAATCCAAAAAGCATCAAGCAAAAAGCAAAACTGTAGTCGAGGAGTGAGGAAGGTCAATGGAAAATCCAAATGTTAGATGTTTTTGTGTGTTGTGGTGGCAAGACTATGCATAAACACGTAACCTGACTTGAATCCCAGAGAACCGTATGTTTTTGTAAACATAGTAGGTATAACCGTATTGCTGCTCCTGTTAGTTTCTGGAAGTTGCTAGGTAAGAGAAAAGTACGAGCACTGCCACTGCAGCGTATCTGTAGAGAAATGGCCACTTCTGGAGGTTATATAATGTGTCAGCTGTGGGTAGATTATACTTTTGAAAGCATCAGTTGTGACAACGATCTGATTCATTTTGTTCAACCAAGTTTCAAAATGTATTTTTTTAATATTGTCCGTTAATATTCAGGCTGTTCTTGATTCAGATTGGTGCAGTATTGAATAGATACTTCTATAGCCAGTATTACAGTGGGAATTGTATCTTTTGTTTTCTCTTACATTTTCGATAGCTTTTTCTTCCTTCTTGTCCCAAACAGTGTGCACTGTTGCTCTGAAGCGTTGATGAGTTGCCACTACCTCATTCTGCAAATCTGTGCTTCATCCAGAACTTGAATATCATGTGCAAAAGAAGAAGGAAATAAAAGAAAAAAAAAATGAAAAGTCTCAGAAGAGGACAAGAATGATCAACGGTCAGAGCAAGAAGCAACTGAACTGCCTGGAATTCTTCTGTTCAGGGAATAAGCGAGCAAGGTAAGTTCTGACAGAAGTCTACAAATTGTAGGTGTCATGTTGTTGAGTACTGGTCACCAGCTCTTGCAGTACGGGAACTAGAGGCTGTCAAATTAAGTTAGTCATAATCATGTTCAAGACAAAGGAAAAAAAAAATTCTCCATGGCTTTAAGAAGAGATAGGGCAAATACCTGGAAAAGACAGCTCTATTGAAGGTTCCTCAATGGCCACACCAAGCCCAGGAACCAGGAAATATTTGAGCTTAAAATAATCATAGACTGGAAAAGTACTCAAAGAAAGTATCGTATATGTTTGTCCCTGTTCTTAACTTACACATGAGGTCTGCTTATGGCCATTGTTGAAGGCAGGATGCTGAACCAGATGGCTGTTCTGTAGCTTTTACATACCTTTTTGTTATAGCTAAGCTTTTGCTAACGTGTTTTAGCCCCTCAGCATCTGAGACCTTGATGTGTTTTCTTACTTGGTTGGTCTTCCAAGTGCTAAATTTAGTGCTTATATTTCCATACTTCTTCCAGATCATCTTGCTGTTGGTATCTGCACAATTAATTCAATGTTATTAGGTGTGATTGGAACAGGACTTTTGAAACAAAAATTCAGACGGCATTGTTGTTCCCCCTGCCTTGAAATAATGTTGTGAAAATGACTGCATCTTCCTTTGTTTCTGCCTGATATTTCTGTGGTGGTACATTACCAAATAAGCTAAAAAGAACTGTGGACTTCCTGCATTGGCAATTATTCATACCTTGCTCATACCTTGCCTATACATCTCTTCAACTATTTCTCTCCAGGTGCATAAGTCTCAGTTTCCAAGCTAAATTTGACTTAGTTATTTTTATCACAAATATCACTATTTATGACTGTTACTTCTGGGGCTTTTTAGCCTACTACCATCTGGGAGTCTTACAAGCAAAATTTTGATCCATGGATATCATGCCAGAGCATGATCGTGCCAGAGCAGTGCAAGTCTTACATGCCTGTCTTGCGAGAATACAAGACAAGTACATAAAATACTTCCTTATTATAATGCTTAGTAGTAAGTGTTGCTATTAAGTCATCAGCTAATTTCTGATTCTGTGAAAGAAGCATGTTTTGGGCAGAATTTTTCCAAGCCTAGGTTTGTTACAAAGTAAATTGTTTGCTGAATAAAAAGCTTTTAAGTAGATAGACAGCTGAAAGGACTGAAATTCAAAAGTTGTGGTTTACATGGAAATTGTCTTTATTGTGGAGTTCTCTATAGGTTTTTTGTTTTGACCTTCAGTTCCAGTTGTCTCCTTAGCACTGCAGCAGCCATCTTGTTTAGTTTTTGCCATTAGAAAACAATCAGAAAAACAGTGTTGCCAAGTACAAATGCATCTCATTTTTAAGGTTCAGCTGTATTTTCCTTATATGAATAATTTCGTAAAGCGGCTGCTGCATGATAACATTCAAATATGGCCAGCTCTGCCAATTCTCATGAAAGGAGTGTTTTGGCCAGACATTATTTGTTGCTGCCATTACAAGTTCCACCATTGCCAGACCTTCTGGGCTAAAACGGCACAATTTTCTGCCTTCATGTTTAAGGGGCTAACAGGCATAAAAGAGAAACCTAGCATTTGTCTAGGTGCACAGCAGAAAGAAGCAGGTGCATAAACAAGACTGCAGAGACTCAACAGGAGAAAGCCAGTATCTCTAGGACTTCCAATATCGTCTAAAAAGCCTTGTAAATACAACTGAGAAATAGCTACGAACTTGATTGCATCGAATGACAAAAGAGATGTAGTGGGTTATATAAGACTGAGAAGCAGACGCTAACTCCATGGGAAAAACTGAGCACAGCTGAGAAGCAGGGGGAAGGCAGAGGTGAATATAGAAGTGTACAGACCTGATCAAGAAGGCATCAGTAGAAGGATGTAGGCTGAACATTTTGGAAGTGGAAATTAGTAAAACTGTTAGGTATTCTAATGCCTATTCTAAAGATGGGGGGTTAATTCATGATGACGCTGGACAACCATGGTTGATACGACGCCTGTCTTAAGCCATCCTATAAAACAGGCTTCTGGAAGGGCTGCTGAAGTTGATTAACTTCATTCTCCCACCTTGTTTGCTTTTCATGCTTGTTCTAGTTTCACTCAGGACTGGAAATGCGAATTGTTAGGAAGGCTAGTTTTGTGGTGCACAAGGAAATGCAAGAGTTTGCCAGTGCAAACCTTCATCTGGCTAGATTTTGATTTAAATGTATTCATATAAATTCAGGTGACAAGCCAAATGAGTTGAATTCCTCATTCATTTCTGAAGCTTTACATGACACAACAACCTGGGAATGACACAGGGTAAGATCGCAATCAAACTCAGTTGTCACAAGCTGGCTCTGAGGCAAGCATCACTTCCAGCACTTGTGTCCCTGGTGTCAGACAACAAACTGTAGCTTTTATCTGGCAAAGTAGACTGAAAGATGGCAAAGTGTGTTCGTAACTAAGTATGTGTGTTTTGAGGAGCCTCATTCTCTGTTTCTATCTCCAATCTGCAGCTGGTTTCAGGGAGTCAATATTTTTTAAGCTGGCAAGACATAAGGTGTTTTTTTTTTCTTCTGCAAACTGGTGAAATGGCTTCCAAGAGAAAAGAGACAGAGGGTACTTTAGTTTTAAAAACTTCTGCTGCTACACATTTTTCCTTGTACACATCCTTTGCATCCAACAACCAAAATGATTGGATTCGGTAGAAAGCATGCTCAGAAATCAGAATCTTTTTTGCAGCATTTGTAAGGGAAAGTGCAATCCAGCTGCTGGCAAAACATAACCTCATTGTTTTGGCAATGCTGTTTCATTTACTTTTTTTTCTTTCATACTAACTTGTTTGCTCAGGTATTGGAATTCAGAGTTTTTTCTTCTTTTTAGAAATTCACACCCTTTCTGGCAAGGTTTGAGCTGTTTTTACTGCTTGCAATTATACCTACAGGTAAAATAAATACTTTCCCACGGATGCGCTGGAATCCGGTATGGTTATAAGCTGATGTAGCTGTAAGGGCAGAGTTGTACAACTAGTATTTCTGCTGTTCTGTCTTTTCTTTCTGACAGTTCTTAAAGACACAGGGCTTGAATCTGCTCTTGCTCTTGAGTAATCAGAGCAATTGTTTTTAAAGGCAGCTGGGTTTTACCTATGCAAAACTGATGTGGATGAGAAAAAAATCAAATGACTTATAAAGACCTTTAAGGCAAACCTAATGTGGAAATGATTTTGCAGCACAAAAATTGCCATGGCCTTTAAGTGCGTAACAGTCTTAGCTTAGCTCTATGCTGTGCACACAAAAATGACATCGAAAGAACGTTTTGCTGTCATAAAGGAAGGCACAGAGAAGCTAGGAAATGCCCTAATTAAGGTTGCCTGTATAATTCATTATGATTCATTTTTTAATTATCTGATTACATACTATTTTTTCCGCAGAGGCCTCTACCTCTGTGCACAGGATGTTCAGAGCACTCTTAATAAGCAGCTATTCAGTAGTTTGTTTTATCTTCATTGTTCCATGTGTGGCCCAAGGCCTTATTTACTGCGTGCTATTAAATCCTGTTTTGAGGGCTAAATCCATAAAAAGACTTTGACCTGGTGACCTTGTACGCTGAAGTATCGAACGTTCCAGCCCCCTGCTGTCTAGTGTTGAGAGGTTGCGTTTATGACCCAGGTGTGCTGCTGCAGCTGTATCACTGTCAGAGCTGGGCTCACTCTCTGCTCTGGTACTGCAGTGTGCTGCATGGGTGTGCCAGTTCTAGTCGCCCCTAGCTCAGGTAACTTTAGAAAGGATGTGCCATTCTGTGGCACCAACCAACTGTTACAAAAAATTCAGTAAGTGAATCCTTTCGTTACTAAGTTAAACGGGAGTCTAGGATTTGTGACTCATGCATCCTGTTTTCAGCAATGTCACTTACGTGCTGTAAAGTCTTGGAAAAGTATTTTACCATTTGTGAACCAATTTTCCTCTCTGTAAAATGGGAATAATGACATAGGCCAAACCATGTCACAGAGGTGTTCTCTGGCTGTAGCGTTTAAAAATGCTTTGGAGTCTTAGGTATAAAATGTTAGAGAAAGACAATGTATTGGTTTTGCATCCAAAATTGAATTTCAGAACTCTGGAAATATTCCCTTGTCTCCCAGTTTGAGCTAGATTACATTAGAAATTTGGTGATTCATTTTTCCTTGTGAAAATGGGCTGCTGCTAGTGTTCTTCAAGCTAGAATCTTCCAGAGCTATTCCAAAAGTTCCACAAACACATATGAGAGAAGATGCCAGAAACTCATGAAGAGATAGTGAAGCATGTTGTTATATTCTCAATCCTGACTACAGGAAGATTATGCCCACAGCCTAATATGGCCAGTCATTAGCGTGGAGATCAAAGAACATGGCATGACTCACATCTGTGTGGTTAAACTTACCTCTTTCCCCACACCAGAAGCCAAGGTGCCTTTGCCATGCTGCCTAGTGGAAGCAGCTGTTGATATTTTGTATCATTCAGATCACACTTAAGCAAATCTGGGAGAACACTAATTCGCAAGAGCAAAAACCATGTTTGTGAGTAGGCTGACAGTGGTGTGAATGACCATAGATGAGGCTTGAGCTGTGCTCTGGTCCTATTTAGTTTGTTGATATGAAGTTAGGAGGAGTGGCTGACATGCCTGAAGGCTGTGCTGCCATTTAGTGAGACCTGGACAGGCTGAAGAGTTGGGCAGAGAGGAGCGAGGTGAGGTTTAGCAAAAGCAAGTGTAGAGTCTTGCACCTGGGGAGAAATAACCGCATGCATCAGGACGGACTGGGGGATGACCTGCTGGAGAGGAGCTCTGTGGAGAGGGCCCTGGGTGTCCTGGTGGACAACAGGTTGGCCATGAGCCAGCAGTGTGCCCTGGTGGCCAAGAAGGCTCATTGGAAAGAGCGTGGCCAGCAGGTCAAGGGAGGTGATCCTCCCCCTCTACTCTGCCCTGGTCAGGCCTCACCTGGAATACTGTGTCCGGTTTTGGGCTTCCCAGTACAAAAAAGAGAGGAGTCTTCTAGAAAGAGTCCAACAGAGGGCTACAAAGATGATAAAGAGCCTGCAGCATCTCCTTTATGAGGAAAGGCTGAGTGACCTGGGTCTGTTAAGCCTGGAGAAGACTGAGAGGGGATCTTATCACTGTTTGTAAATATCAGTGCAAGAGCCAAAGGGATAAGGCCAGACTCTTTTAAGTGGTGTGTGGCGATAGGACAAGGGGCAATGGCAAAAAACTGGAGCATAGGAAGTTCCGCACAAACATGTGTAAGAACTTCTTCACAGTGCGAGTGACAGAGCCCTAGAACAGGGTGCCCAGAGAGGCTGTTGAGTTTCCTTCTCTGGAAACATTCAAGACCCATCTGGACACCTACCTGCGTGGGCTACTGTAGGGAACCTCTTTGGCAGAGGGGTTGGACTTGATGATGTCTAGAGGTCCCTTCCAACCCCTGTGATTCTGTGATTCTGTGATAGTATAGCCATAGCTTAGGAGGCACATAGGGTGCTCAGCTTTCTACAAATGCGTTTGTCACTGTGAATATAGGTAACTCCTTATGGTCTGAGATGTTTCATTGTTTTACCTCAAGGTAGTGTAAATGGATCTACATTATAAACTGAAATTCCTTGTGACTAGCGCTGTCTGGAAATACTATGATGTAAGGACATTAACGCCAGTACTCTTTGGTTGTGTTTTGGGAATGTACCAATTCTGATGTTTTTTTATGCAGGAGAAATCTTGTAACAGTAAAGTGAATTTTTTTCTAGGTGAATACAAAAAGGTTCTTCTCTACCCTAGAGTACTCCTGTCTTTTATATTTCTGAGAGGGAGGGAGAGTCAGAAAGAAAACAATAGAGTAGCTACGTGAACCTGAATCTCTTAATGGTTTGGGTGACATCCAACCATGGTATCACTTGGTATATGGTTATTTTTCTATTTTCTGTTGTTATGTGGAGGTAGAGGTGGGAAGGATTGTTGTTTTCTGAAATATATATATATATATAGAGAGAGAGAGAGTTTACTGGAGTTTTTCCTTAATAGGGTTTCGATGATGTTTTCAAGGGTAGAGAAACAATTTGCTGCTTATTTCTACCCTGAGGTCCTGCCTCTGTGACCTCGTGTTCATTTTCAGCCAAAATCTGCATTGATTTTCGACATTGATTTTCTTTCATTCATATATAATCTGAATTCAAAAGGGTGTAAATGATACTTGAATTGTTCCTCTGGTGCTAACATACTGGAAATTTTCATTGCAGTGATTGAGTATGTGCTTCCAAACACGCATACACATAGTATATCAAAGAGACTACAGTTAATATGTGTAATAAAAACAAATCTGTGAGAAGCAGGCAGGATTCTCCAAAATGAGCATACATTTCTGGAAACAATATTTTCTTCCACCACTAAGGACCTGATTGCTCTTTAAATTAAGCCTCGATGGGCCAATGCATGTGAAATAAGCAAAATATTGGAGAGCACTCTGTATAATTCCAGAAGGTTCAAAACATAGATTAATGTAGGTTAGCAATCTCGCATAATTGATCTCTAAAACCAGATGGATTTAATTAAATAAAAAAAAAAAAAAATCAAACCCCCAAAATCTATCCTAAATATATTTTCCAGAAAGTGGGACTCAGATCTGGGTCAAGTTGTACTCCACCTCTGAAGTCCCTGGTGCTTTGCCTCTGACTCCTTTCTTCAGACTGATCAGAAACTGGATTTCAGTGTCATTGGTACTGACCATGTCCTTGTTTTGCACACAGATCGGTGAATCTGATCTGAGGACCTGTGTTCAGCCTGAAGGAACAGCCCAGTGCTCAGATACTTCCCTGATCTTTATCCAAACCATTTTTAAGCTCTTTCTATAAGCTCATGTCTATAAATGCGATGATTCAGCCTGACTGGATCCTTTTTGAAGGCTATGACACAATTTGGTTTAACTTCAGAATCAGCCCTGCTGGCAGAACAGACTTTCTTGCTAGATTTATAGTACTTCCTGCTTCTAGCTGAGTTGCAAATAGAACAAGAACAGCCTTTCTCATAGTGTCTTGGCAATGCTCCTTCTAGAGGGAACCCTGAACAAACAGGATACAATGAAAAATACCAAACTTTCATGAGCTTCTTGGGAGGGGGGGNTTCGTTGTCGGGGTGGTGGGGGGGGGGGGGGGGGGGAAAGAAGCTTTTGAATTTGGTGGACTTCTCTTTGATTGTTACATACTTCATTCATGCCCATTTGATCATCATTAACTTTGATGAAAGCATATATAGTGAATACATAAGCTTACAATTCTGAGGACTAGATATAATGCAAGTTGCTTTGAAAAGATGGTGTTTTGGTATATCAGACTTCAAATGGTAGTAACATTTTTGCTTTTTTTCAGCATCTCATTTGAACTGTCACCTTTTGTACTTGAATCCATCATTTAATATCATTCTATCAATGAGCTAAAACCTTTAAAACACACTCTTACATCTGCTTTAGACAGATTAATGTAAAAGAACGTTCAAGTGACCTGCTGAAGAGTGCAAAGCGTAAAAAAGATA
>WBMW01000442.1:253055-380151 GCA_013396635.1 Penelope pileata
GACTCCCAGAATCTTTTTTCAGGTTTGAAAGAAATGATGAAAAATCCATTGAAAGAAATAACTTTTCTTTTCATTAGCTTCATTAGCCTTCCCATAAAACTGAATACCGTGTGCGACTTTCCTTATGTGAAATATAAGTTCATTCGTTTGAAATATGGGCAGGCAAAGCATTTAAAAGTTGAGCTGAAAACTAGTATGATGCGCTTCATAAATAGTTGCAAAATAAGAAATATAAGGCATTAAAAATATGATTAAAGTCACCTGAGTTTGTTTAAAAATTGCTTGCTCCACCCTTGTATGCATGTTGTTAGCAAAAAAATTAGAAAAGGTAGCTAAACAGGTTAATAAAATCAGCTAAGTCACAACATACTCAAGTTTGAAAGCAACCAACACTAAAAATAGACTTTTCAATTTCCCACCTGCTACAGAAGCCCATGTAAACAAGTAGGCTTTGTCTAATAATCAGTACAGATGTTCAAAAATAGTGTTTATGTCTGCAATCATGAGCCGTGAGGTTTCTTTCTTGACCCTTTGGTAAATATATAGATTCTAAAAATATGTATATCTTTTTAAAGCTTCTGTGACCCAGGCTGATCACCAGCTCTTTTTAATATAACCTGAGTGACAACTCTTCTCATTCTGCTAAGATTCTTATAGGTCTACCACAAATGAGCTGTAAGGCTTCTTTTTTGCTTCTGATAGACTGCTATATGTAAGTGTGTATGTATGCTTTTCATTGTCACTAGCATGAACTGAAGCAAGTGACTAGCTCTTTTCTGTCTTGATTAACAAGAGTTCTGTTCTCCTCTGTTATTCCCTCATTTGCATGCAGCATGATTAAGTAGCGAATAATGAAGTTGAGCATGATCAGATAGATGAAGCTGAAGACAGTGCTGGAAAGTCAAAATGAGGGATCAGGAGCTTAAAAGCCCATGAATTCAGCAAGCATAGTTCGTATGAGCAAGGTCTGAAAAGTCATGTCCTATGACTGTCCCACTTGTTTCCTATACAGCAAAATCGGCATTGGTTTTTTTTCTGTAATAAACCTATCCTGCATATTCTTTACATGTAAGTTTGTTAGTCATCTTTATTTTGTTTCAGAACTTTGCATAACTTGGCAAGGCCCAACACCCTTTCTTAATCCATCCCCTTTTTACTGTCCTCTAAAAGTAAGTGGAAATACTTGTGCGAAATAAGCCCTGTTAAAAGATATATATAATAGAGGCAAATAAATCCTAACAAATAAAACAAAATGAGAGGGAATATTTAGTAAAACTGAGGGCAGTAATAACGACTGGTTTTTTCTTTTCGTTGTAGTTTTCCTTCGTAATCCCTACATGCAAACAAATGTTTGTCAGAAGGACCACTCAGGCCAAGTGCTATCAACTCAGTAACGACAGCCCCTGGGTGGCTGAGGGCACTCTGCCTCGAGCCTGGTGCTCCACGCTGCGCCCAGGGCACGCAGTCCTGCCAACAATGCGTGCCCTGTTGGGCCTTACTGCTCGCTTGATGTACAGTTTCCTGTATGAATCAACTGTTTCCTGTAGCTCTCATTTCAGTTTAAATGCTGATCCTCAAGTACCTCATACCCATCCTAGCTACTCAAAAGGTAATATCAAAAAGAAGTAATTTGCTGTAAGTTACAGGCTAAACGTTTGTGTTGTTATAGTTGTAAACAGGCAGCAAGTGGACACGCTGCAGAGAAACTGACAGAGATGGATTGCTTTGTGACACTTAGGCAAAAATGAAGTGCGCTTATTTTATTAGCTTGAAATTTTGTGCAATATTATTGTGGTAAGCAGGTAAATATATAGATTCTAAATATATCTAGATATCTTTCTAAAGCTTTCTTTTGCTTTCTAAGCTAACAATTAAGGGACATCCTAGTAACACTTATTTAAAAATGCATGTTTTTGTCTTACAGTAGTAAAAGTAGAATGAAAGACTGCTATAGCTGTATGGATGTGACAGTAACATTCAGCTCCCCTTAGTAACTGCTAAGGGATTTCTTCTCTAGATTGACTTGGAAGAAATTATTTTCCTTGTATTAGAGTGATGAACAGAGACCCAGGAGACTCAGGAGAGCTGGGAATCTGTTTGTCTTTCCTCTTATAGTCTTTCCTATATCAGCCATCAAACCAATAGAATTTAGGTGGGTCTAAATTGTTATTCATGAGATATGAGGTTTTGCAGACAGTTGTAAGGCTGCTCAGAGGGGTCTTCATCATCTTGTAGCATAAAGCAGGGTGAAGAGCCTTTACAGCAGCTGTGTGGCAGCCGGAGAAACCCCGAGTAAGATTCTTGGTATAAAGCAGGGGTTCCCAAACTGCTGTATGCACACCATTGGTGGCACACAAACCATTTCCAGACATTAGATGAAGACAGTTTCTCCTTTCCTGTGGGAAGAAGCTTATGGAGCTGTGGGGTGAGTGTTTCCACACAGTCGCTGGCAGTCCCTCTCTGCCTTTGTGAGGTACCCAGGGCACAAGGCAGCTCCGGGCTGTAGCGCTCACCTGAGCACTCGGCCTGCATGCAGATGTCTGCAAGCTGCTCCTGGCTGGAGAGGATGGGCTGTAAAGTGAGCAAGCACTGTCAGGGCAAGTCGGAGGCGAGGGAATGACAGCTTTTCCTCACGTCTGGGCAGGACTTGGTCAGAACTGGGAGCTGGGGTGTTGCTTCTGCTGGTAGGCCTGCTGCGGTGTTCATTCTTGCTCGATAAATCCTCAGCATGCTAATTTAATAAGCCCTTGGTACTCTGGATGCCTCTAACTAGAAAATAATGCACTGGAGCGCTTGTGTGTTAGATCCATAGGCTACTGAGTATAGGATCTATATGCTTTCAAGTGCAGGTAAAGTGCATGTCTGAAATGGCTATAAACCAGCTTCGGTCTCTCATAATGTTGTTGCTTTAAGACACCAGAAAAAAGTGTCTAGGAGCTGGGCCCATGAAACAGTCAGTAACAGAGACGTAAGGCTTTAACCTAGCTTTCTGGTTGTACTCCTCTGGGTCAGTATGACTGGAAGTCTGCCTGTACCAGGCACCACGTGAAGCGGTGGACAGTGATGCCTGAGCTAGCACAGAGCTCAGTCTGACAGATGTTGCAGCTGTGTCAGGATGGGGCAAGGACTGAACTAACAAACCTGGCTGAGAGGCCTTTGCTAGCAAGGCCTTTATTTCTGTGATTTTCGCTGTCAGGATGGGTTTTTTAGTTGTCGTGGGTGCAGTCAGTGGCTGGTCATTGCTACACACCAACTCGGCTCACCAAGGCCTCTGCCTGGATTTCTGCTGATCCCTGTGCTTCCTCTGCTAATCCACATCATTCCTGTTTACTTCACGTGAGTTTTCTTTTATTTGTTACCTCATTTTTAAATACCTTTGTTGCCAGTTTAAATATCTTTCTGTAGAATGTACTTTATTTGAAGGCTGCTTAAGGTAGCTTTCTAGGTATACCTTTGCAGATTTTGAGTTGCACTTTTTCCCCATTGTTTTGACTTCCATGGTACTGTATCAATTTTCTGATCCTGTACTTATTTAATGATAATGGATTGTTGCAGTGGTGCTATTATTTCAGTAGTGAAATAGGCAACACAGTTTTAATCTTTGGAAAATTAGAGCATTCAGGTATTTAAAAGAATATTTTCCAGCACTGATCTAACACAGAAGTGTAGTGAGCTGTTACTGAAATGCATTTGTCTCTGTTATTAACGCAGTAGCTTTCTATTATGCAGAAGTTGGCATATGATGTTTAAGGTATGCACAAGAAAGCATAGAATGTAATTAGGTGAATTATATTGTGCTGTTAACAAGTCTTTCTTTGCCTCAAATGTCCTTGGACCTTTACTGATCAGCAGGATCATTGTTTTACATCTCATTGGTGCATTGCACCTGAATGATACAGATCTCCTACACCACTGGCTTTGGACCAAATCTGTGGAAAGATTAATGTTCCTAACTCTAAAAAAAAGATTTTCTTTCTTAGAAAGCTTCCAGCATAGTATTTATGCTGAGCCAGTTAGCATTTTTTTGCACTGGTAAATTCTTCAGCTGGGAAGTCGTCAGCATCTATTTCTTCACAAAAGCTGACCATATTTTTGGGGGGCCTACTCTCCCTTTAGCCTCCCATCAAAGCTTTGGGCCTAAATTGAGAACATTTTCTATTGTATTGCTTCCTAGTCCAGATCACTTCTCATACCCTCTTTTCTGCTGTAGTGTCTGAGTGTTTCCCAGTAGTGAGTTAAGCAACATGACTAACATCTGTCACGTGTGGTTAGTTCTTCTCTCTCATCCTGCCTCCAGGGATTCTTTCCATTTACTTCAATGGGCTTTAGATCAGGCTCTAAATTAGTCTGAGGACTTTGGGATGAGTTTTGTTTTTGTTTTTTGTGTTGCTGTTTTATTTTTTTAACTATTATTATTATTATTTTTTAAATTTTTGTAAATGTCTACAAACTTTGCCAGCAATCAGCAAGTGGTAAAGACAACTAGGAAAAAAGGAGAGAGAGAGAGAGAGAGAGAGAGAAAAGAAAAGGAAATTGTTGCTAGGATTGAGGCTATTTGATGAGAACATTTTTTTCCTAACTTGTTGCAGCTGCAGCAGTCTTTGCTGATGCTCTGGTACTGGCCTTTCACTGTTTCCCTGTCTGTCTCAGATGGCAGAGAAAGCAGGCTTTTACTTCTGTCTGCTAGAACCTCTTCTCCACTGCAATAACAGTAATCATATATTTTCCATAATGGAAGAGAGTTTGTGGTTATTAACCTCCATTTGTCCATCTGTGCCTTTCCATTAGCACACTGGTTGGTCTCATCTTCCTTAAATAAGTAACTTCTTTACTTAGAGAATTTCTTTCTTTCACAGCCATTTTAGCTTTCTTCATGGGTATAAACTCTGCTTGTGTTTTCCCATCAGCATTTAGTGGAGCAGAAGTAATAGTTTATAGTCGATCCTTTGCAATGTTCATTCAGGTATGCGGGTGTTCACCTGAATGAACATATTGTTCCTCAGCAGGGTCAATGCTAAGTTTTGCTTCTTGCTTGTATATATCGCAGCAGAGCAACTTGATGTTTTTTAAACTGAGGAACTACCTCAGCTTTTTTGGGGGGGGGGGGGGGGCGGAAAGATCCCCATGTACAGTGTTACCATAATCCTCGTCTTCTACAACCAAAAGAAAACAAAGCTTTGGATATCCCTTTTTGCATGTAACTTACCATATTAGCCATTTGACAGGAATGTGTACAAATGTGTATCTTTCTTTCTAGCTACATATGTATACAGGTTTTAGCGGTTTTGAAGGCTGCCTTTCAATGTCTCAAGACCATCAATTTGAAAGGAATTGAGGCAGAAATTTTTCACGGAAATCAGTGATTTTAATACCATTTGGAACAAGTTCTTATTTTCATACTTAAATGCTCTTCCTGGCATCTGTATGTTTGGTGATGGAGTCAGAGATGTTTTGCTGCCTTCCACGGGACTTGGAATCACTAGAAAACCAATCTCTTCTGCGTATTGACTTTCCACACCGTGCATTGTGTGGTGAGGTCTAAGCTTCCTCTTGCTGAGGAGAACTGTTGCATGGTATGGAGTACCGGTTACTGATTGACTCAAGCTAATTCTCAGTTTAAAAACAACCGAAATTTCTGTTAAGAATGAAAGCAATTCTTGTCACAGTTTCTAACTTGTAAACTCCCAGGTCAGTGGGGAATCCTTAAAACAAGAAAAACGAAGTATTTTTCCCATGCTCTAGAGAACATAGTAAAAATCATGGAGTCAGGTCTTCATTGTTCTTCTGTGCAGCACATCCCATTAAATTTTACAGTTTCTAATTTTGTATGATGGTATGTTTCATCCCAGAAAGCATCTACCTACAGATAACAACTTGTGTATTCAGCAGCTACAGAAATTCCAGGTTCTGTCCCAAGATACACATGGATTGGTGTCTGAAACACAGCTTAAGAAAACTAGCAATTGCACAACATGCAGCTTTTGGCCCTGTTGAAAGAGCGATAAATTTTCCCAGTCAGTAGTGGTTATGAATGTAAATGTACAAGGATGAACTATTTGTGGCTCATAAAACAGTAAATTTGTCCAAAAGAGATCTTCATTTCATCGTTCTAAAGAACTATAATTCAGAAGGCGTTCATGAGAAGGAAAATATGCAGCTAAAAGTCTGGCTAGCTGTAGAAATAAGGTATTTAAAACTCAGACAGGAACAAACATAGCACAAGCTGTATATAACCTCCCTCCTCAGAGAGATGCTCTGTACTCTGGACCATTCTTCAGGCAATCACCTCTTAGTTGTGGGTTGTGAATGATGATTGTAAAGGCAAAAGCCCAATTCTGCACCCTGTTGGGTGAGTATGAATTGGAAGCAACTCTGCCAAAGCCAAGAGGACTGCTCTGGTTGAAGGGAGAAGGAGGCCTCCAGAGAGGCCTTTCGACAGCGGGAGTAGTGATGGCTGGTGTTCTCCAAGTTGTGGTCAGCCTGGCTAGGTTTAAATGCTGCCGTCTGACTCATCTCATTTATCTACATTTACTGTGGTTGCCAGAGTGGTAGCTGATTACCTGCTGATATATGTGAACCCATAGCTCATTTCTGTTTTGAAATGCTACTTAACATTGGTGACATCATGTTTGCTGGGAGGAATGTTTGCTTCAGTGCAACATCTAGACAGCTGGCTGTACACAAAATGTAATTGTTGCATATCGATAGGTTATTAGCAGAGTTCCAATTGGGACATTTCTGCCTTACAAAAACAGTCCTCCTACCCTCTATCTGCTGAAGTTATTTATTTTTTTTATTTATTTGGAATAATTGTCTCTATCTTTACCTTAGTGCAGTCACTGAGTAAATAATATTGATTAAATATGCATCAACATAACAGTTATGAAATCCCAGATTCTCAGATGTATAGATTATAAAGACAAAAGGGACCGTTGTTCATCAAGGCTGACCTCTTTACTGGAGGTGGGCCCAAATTTAGACGCTGGATCAAGCATATCCAAAGTCTGGGGAAGCTCAGTTCGAAGTTCAGATCTGGATGCCGTCCTCATGGCTCAGTCCCATCTCTGTAAACACCAGACAGAAATACAAACAAGAAATTTTGAATACAGGGAAAGCTTGGATCCAGAACTGAGCCTTGTTCCAAGCTGTCCCAGCCACTATAAATAGGTTTCCAAAATCTCCACTTACAAAACTTCAGAAGTTGAATTATTTTAGTGAAGCTAATATGTCTGCACAAAATATTGTCCTCAGGGAGGTTCCAGTAGTGTGTGACAATGAGAATTTGATCCTCGGAATTCGGGTGAAAATCTGGAAAACCTCCATTACCTTTTGTGCTAGAGATTAAGATCTTGTTCGCTGTCTCTCTCTCCTGCTGTCTCTTTGTATCTCCTGATTTTAGTAAACAAGAAGGGAAGAAGAGAAAAGGAAGGAACTCATCATGGACTTTGAATGATGCAAACAGTTTAATTAGGAAATAATGCTAGATACTGTTTCCCTTCCTTTGCTGTTTTTCAAGCAGGATGTATCCTTAGGAAACAATAATAGAACTGGGGATTACAAAGCCTTTGTATGCATTGCAGCCAAGTGGCCACACAGGAAAGTGATATACGGACAGGCGCTTGTGTAACGTGAGCAGAAGTTATTCAACATTCCTTGAGGAAGCATAGGACTAACTCTTGGTATCAAGACAAATATTCCTGTCAAGCTTAAAGGGAAGATAATGCTGGACACCGTTTTGCATTGTCTCTCTTTGTGAAGCTTGCTGATTTTGTTTGCTTGAGCCTGGCTTCAAAATAATAGCATGAACTAAAAATAACTATACATTTGGGCCTTGAAATGTCTCTGTGACATAAGGTCAAACAATAATGGTCATTTCCTACTCTTTTAACCTTTGTAGCAAGCAGAAGGAAAAATGTTCAAAAGGGGCATTGCTATGGAGGTCAACCTGAAACATTTGACCCTGAACTGTTTTGATTCTTAAGTTCTATATCCAGGAGAAGGTATGTGGAAGTCTGTGAGACGCTAGCTTTCAATTTCTGTATCCTGATTTTCTCTTTCTACTTACTATTTATAACTGTCACGATGTTTCACTGCATAACAGCGCTATTTGCAAATGCTTGTGCAATTAAAGCCTAAATGAACTCTATGAGCCAGATCCTAAAAACCAGAGCACATGGTACAGAAAGCCCTCATCGGTCTCAATAGTTTTGGGCTGTAAATTGTTGATAACAAAGCTGGGAGTCAGAACTCCTGTGGTCTCGTCCATCTTCCTGCTAGTGTGCTGTATGAAGGTTAGAAGGGTGCACGTCACTTCTGAATCTGTTTGTCTTAGTGGCTGCTAAGCTACTGAAATTGTGTGGGATTTTTTTTAAAATGCACGCTTCTACGTCCCTCTAAGTTTTACACTGTCTTCTATAGAAACAATGAGCCTTGGGGATCATTCCGTTCTTCTCCTTTGGAGATAGGTACCAGATACAATTTTTGCACATTGGAAATTATTTGCCAAAGAATGCTCTGATTATACTCTCATCAGTTTAGTCAATGTTCAATATTTCTTGCATTTTCAAATGTGATTCCTGTTCTCCCTCAGTGAAGTACTTCTATTTTACTGCTCATGAAAGTAGAAAAGGTGAATTTTAAGGATGATATTAAACGATATACCTAAAATGTCTAGTGGGAGGTGTCCTTGCCCATGGCAGGGGGGTTGGAACAAGATGATCTCTAAGGTCCCTTCCAACCTGAACCATTCTATGATTCTATGTTATTTTTTTCCTCTCTGCACAGACCTCTTTTGAAATGAAAACTGTTACCTGCTGGTGCTTTTGTTATTTCAACCTCTCTTCTTTTTAGCCTTTGAGTCCTGAATTTTTTCGTACTCTCAACAGTTGCATAATTGTTACTCTGTTATCAGATGCTTAACTCACAAGTCTACCTGCAGCAACTGTCTTTGAGTTCTTCAGAGTCTCTACCTTCAACCTAGTCTTTTACTTTTGAGACCCTGCATGACTTGGAGGTACTCTTCCCTCTTGGCTTATCATAAAAGTGATTCTTCCCACTCACAATCTTTTGTGTTTTTGTACTGCTTCATCTGGAATGCAAATACCCACCAGGAGCTCAAATCTTCCTTTGAATTTCCTAGTATCACACAGAGGGGGTTCAGAATTTATTTTCAACTTGACCACCTTACATTTTTCATAGAAAATGCAGTGAAATCCACAAAAAACTTTACTTTTATTTGGAAATTTAGAAACCAAAGGATTAATTTTTCTTCTAGGTCAAGATGAGAAACAAACAAATCCTTGAGGTTTGGGAGTTTTGTTTCTTGTCCAAACCAGCATTTTTCTGCCTAGACTTCTACCTCTTTGGGACATGTTTTGTTAACATGTCAACACATAGGCAGTTCATGTCAAAAGAATGTCCTTGAGTGCTGCAGCATTTCTGCTGACCGTTCTGCTCACCTTCTCAGTCACTGCACAACCAGGATATGAATCGCTGCACGCTAAAGCACTTTAGGTTACTTTGCATACACAAGGAACCATAGAATACCAGAGTCTTCTGTTTCCTGTAATCTGCATTGAAAAGTGCATTTGCAACAGGCTGGTGGGATTTAAGTGATTTGTTAAATACAAACCCTGATACCAAGTTCAGCAAATGTTGTATAAGAAGCAGACTGTCAGTGCTGGGAGCATGAAAAGGGAACGCAGCTCTGAAGCTGTCAGCAGCACAGGGTGAGAGCAGCGGAGCTGTTCCTTGGCTCACCTTCCAAAGAGAGAACCGCCACCTCAAGGCCAGTGTTGTGGGAAGGAAGCACTGGAAGAAGCAGCCCCATCAAACGGCACCGTAAAGAAGGGGCTCTTGCAGGTGCAAGCTTTTCTCTTTCTGACTTTATATGGGGCACTGTGATCTTGTTTTGGCTTGGGGCTCCAAAGGTTCAAAAGTTAGCTCTGTACAGGGCTCTCAGTGATAAAATCAACTGCAAACAATGTGCCCTGCATACCATTTAATGCAGAATATTTGTTTAGGATGAGGTTGTTTACTGGTTGCATCTTTAGTATCTAAAGAGAGAGCAAAAATTGATTTGCTTTGACAGAGCACCAAATACTTTGTTAAGGTATAAACACAAATTGTCATCCCTACAGAGAGTTGTAGCCTGGAAGAAGTAGTTGCTTGGAACCAGATCTACTCAAGTTTGAGGTAGGCTTGTGATCTGAAGCACAAATAATCAATGATATCATCGCCTTGGTTTCTTACTCATCTGGGAAAAAAAAAAGTTCTGATACAGTTGTAAGAGCAGAAACTGAGTTCATTTCAAATGGTTGCTGTTACATTATGACAAGTTCAGGCTCACGGGGGCAACTAATGGCACTTCACATACTTCTAAATTTATCTTTGTATGAATGGCAGTTTTGTAATATTTACATTGTGATGGCAAGTTTTTTATTCTACTACCATTGAATAATTTGATTCTTATGTTAAGATCAGGACAGTTTTCCTACTTTTGATTTCCTTTCTATTGTTTCCAAGCAGAATAGGTATTAAATGTAGTGGTAAGAGGAAGATGTACACCTTTAATGCTGAGTTGATAATACCAGGTGCACATTTTGTTTCCAAAAATTAAATTTGTTGTAAAAACTGTAGGAAAATTCTGTGAAATATGAACTTGAAATCTGAATTTCTGTGTTAGAAATGGGATTTTGTGCAAAGATACAAAGCTTCAACCAGGCCTATTCAAAATATTTCACTGTTTTGCATAAGGCTGTATAATTCAAAAAGTTGGATATAACTTATAAAATCTCAGACCTAGTACTGTCACTACTCTGATTCACTTTTTAAGCCAGTACCAGGCTGAAGTCTCAAGGCCCAGTTGCTCTACACACTTGCACAAATCTACGCAAGTGAACCACAAATTTAGTCAGGAAGATTTACCCTCTTAGAGCAGAGCAATTCTTCAGATTACTGTGATTATTTTTTTTTCCCATGTTTAATGGGAATTAGGTGAGCTAGTTCCAATATTTCTGTGTTACTCTGCGGTGTGCAGGATAGTTTTCCTTTCAGTCGAATTGTATTATAAAATGCCCAAGACATTCAGATACAGAGGCCCCAGTTACTTTCAACTCAGACTTGTTGCCCTAACTTGAAAGAGTTTAACATCTGCTCCTGTTTCTCCTATCTGTGAAATGAGGAGAGTTCCCACTCTTCTGTAGTTTTGGGTTTTGGGGATCTGCAAGTGAAAAATTCCATTCAAATAATTAGCGTAGTGTGAATGAATGATTTTAGTATGGAATATTATTTTTCTTTTTTTTTTAAAGAATAAAATAAAATAAAAGCACTGCTTATTTAAAGACATGTTGAGGCAGTTGTTTGGGTTGTGAAAGAAAGTGCTGCCTTCAAAGCTGGATTAATGGCCCTTGGGGCTACACAAGGAAGATGGTGGAGAGGCGACAGGGGGTATGTGCCAAGACTGAGGAAAAATATACATTAAGAGTGTGCTGAAAATGCCTACATTTGTGTTTTCGTTCATTTTGCCAAGATTCTTTCCTGATTTAATGAGCATATTTGACTCGTGCTGACTTGAATCATCCGTGAGCAGAAGCCATCACGTTATTTTCACCACTTCTAAGCCATGGATTTTTAGTATAGAGAGAGTATGAGTTGCTTGTTGTTTTGGAATGGTGCTCCTTGGGAAAATGAGCACATTTAGCAGGTTTTGCTCATGACAAAGTTTTTCACTGGTTACTTTTTCTTTGGGAATGAGGACAGATCACAGGTACTCCAAGGCCATCTGTTGATTTCACCCTATTGCTACCTGTTCTCTCTGTAAACCAAATCCTATGAATTATATATTTGACAGTGCCCTCAACATCTCTTGAATCCAATAAAAGCTGAGGATACGTAATACCAGTCAAAAGATCCTTAGCATGTTGCAGTATCAATGCCTCTGGGTATATTGGATCATCGATTTAATTTCTTTGTGAACTGCCAGTTAAACGTCATCATTGCAATTTTTCCTCAAATTTTGTATTTAATAACATGTATCTCATCTTCTTATGTCCCTGTGAAGCAGTAACGCGGAAGAGTATTCAAGATCAATCTTGTGCTTAATGAAAACGATCTGGGAATATTCATTTGCCAAATCATTTTCAAATATTTCAAAACAAAACCAAACAAAAACTCCCACCAGTGAAACATTTGACTGAGTTTATCCCTGGGGAGAAGATGAGAAACAAACAACACGTGACAGATGTTAATCACATTGTGTAATAGATTACTGGAAGGCTCTCAGGCACTGCAGCGGAGGGCAAAGTATTCCGTACAGAATTGGGTGACTTTGATCTGAGGATCATTTAGGGTTATGCCATGAAAAAAAAAATCAACAAACCCCAGACAAACCTTGCTCTACGACAAAGATAAAAATGACTAAAACCTGAACAATGAACTTTATGAACTGGTATCTCAGTAGATACTATGGCAGATGCTCTGAACATGCAAAACCTGAGTAGCAAGGGTTATAAGCACATTATGTACAAGCATGATTATGTACAAGAGTTAAAAGCAAGCTGATGATTAGCAAATTCCACAATAATGTATTGTATGTTCATTCATTATTATTTATTGCATACAGCAAACAATAGATTTATCACTAATTCATTAACTTTTCATTGCCATTTCCAATTAGAACATAATTTCAACTGTGGTCAATCTCCCAGTGTCCCATGTAAGATCTCAGTAACAGAATCTGAGTCCCAGAAGTACGTCAGCAGGAAGGGACCTCTGGTCATGTAATCCCACTCCTTGCTCAGAGCAGGGCCAGTTAGAGCAAGTTGCCCCGATGCTTGCCAAGTTCTGAAACTTTTCAGGGGTGAGCGGGTCAGCAGCCTTTCTGGGCTGGGGCACCTGCTCCAGTATCTGACCATCCTTCTGGGAAAAAGAATTTTCTTTTATCTTCTTTATTCTCTGCAACATCCCTTTAAGTACCTGTAGACAACAATATGATCCCCCCTTGGCTTTCTCTTCTTAAGGCTATAGAAGCCCAAGTCTCCCAATCTCTCCTTGTACCTTATACTCCAGCTCTGCAATCACCTTGACGGCCTTTTGCTGGACTTGCTCCAGAATGTCAATGTCTACCTTCTACTGGGGAGCCCCAAACTTAACACTGTACTCCAGCTACAGTATCACAAATGCCAAACAAAGCAAGAATCACTTCCCTGGACCTGCTGGTTATCCTCTTGCTAATAACACAGCCTAGAATACAGTTAGCCTTCTTTGTGGCAAGGCCCATGTTCAACTTTTTTTTCAAAGTCAAGAGTTCTGTCGAGTTCAGGGTTAAAAAGAAAGCACAGAGGCCTGGGCTTTTATCAAATTTTGTTTGGAGCCCAGTCACTTGTTGGTTGATCCTTTTGCTAAAAGACACTGACTTTTTCAGTTTCTGCCCATAGAACAAATTTTTCTGTGCTCTCATTTTTGCTCTAATATGAAGCACTTTCAGTGAGGGAATTATGAAGCCTAAAGAAAAACTGGGTCTGAGAGATGAATTATATATGCCATCTGCCAAAGTTGTCTGCATGATACTCTGGAGCACATTGATTGGAATTCTATTTATAAATCACTTGTAACTGTTTTAATGTAAGCGCCATTGTCCTCTGAGGTATACACCCCATTCAATTGATGGACAATTCCCAAAACAATGGTATTCTAATGAACTACTGATTAGGCTACTATTTTCTGCAAACCAATACTATTTCAGATACTTTGTATCCTTAAGATATGAGGCTCTTTCTTTGGGAATTTCATAATTTCATATCAATTGATTATGAATATTACTCTTTTTTTTTTTTTTTTTTTCCCCCCCCTTGTTAAAACNTTTTTTTTTTTTCCCCTCCCCTGTGATTATGGCTGCCGAAGTACTCTTGAACTTGAGATTCATTTGTGGTCAGAGTTACGTGCCGGGAAGCTCTTGCCTTGTTCTTTGCCAGTGCTGCAGTGGGAGGGAGATAGATGGCAGTGCACAGCGAAATTAAGAAACATAATTTCTCACTGCTTTCATTTGATCTGCTTCCTTTCTCACATCTCTGTGTGTGGGTCGAGGGGGAGGGGAAACAGGGTGAGGAGGGGAGGACAAGGGTGGGAGTTTCCTTCATGCTTCAGCAGTGGTGCTGAATGTGAAGGAAACAATAGTTGGTCTGATTCCAGGCATTCACTTGGGCAAAGGCTGTTTGAGGACTGAGCACAGGTCTCTCTTTCTCTCAGGTACCACTGCCAAAGGCTGGGTTACCTGTTGTACATGTGGGAATAGACAGAAAAATAGTATGCAGCTGGGGCCCTGCCCTAAATTTCATCCTCTGAATTTTTAAGAAATAGATTATTTTCCCTCCAGACCAAGTGCTCATTTTCAAAGTAAGGCTTAACACTCAGCTGTCAAGATGACGCTTTTGCTTCTGAAAAGATAGTTTTCATTTGGTCTAGGGGTACTGAGTGTACACGTTGCTTTCATGTGCTCAAGGGTGATGTGGGAAAAAAGACTGCATTTTGTCACAGGAAGCGCTCTGTACCAGTGAAAGGAAGTAAGTCAGCTTGCTGGTAGCTGTGCCACAAACCGACCAAGTACCGTGCTGCTTTTTCTCTTCGTGGTGGTGACTAAGAGACCTGAATTAAAGAGAGTGCTGCGGAAAAATGGTAGAGAAAGCATCCACTGAGCAATATATGCAGAAACAACCAATGGTCCTTCACCAGAAAATAATTACTGCCTGCCTCTGCCTGACTGAAGGCAAATTTCTTGATTGTCTCCTCTCTCTTTTCCCATGTTTTTTTCTTACAAAGATGAACTTGATTCCTGAACGCGGGTTGTGATTTACATGGAGCAGAATCACGCACTAATGTTTTATACCACCTCAAAATAGTTCAAAGTCATTGCAGTTTATGTAGGTTACTCTGAAAGTAATGTCTCCTAGTTATTTTCGTGGAAACTACAACAGTTACAAAAAGCCCATTAACACTATTTGATAGAGGCAATTCTCAGCTACAGAACGCTATATTTCAACATAGGCACAACCATTAACTAATTTGCATGGGTGAGCCAACGGAGATGTTCTTCGTTTTGCAGTGTGACAGCTGTGCATGGCTGTCTGGAACGTGGCTTGCCTTTCTTGTTGCTGTCACACTGCTAAACTGCACCACCCACCACCTCACTGTGCTCACATCCACTGTTCGATCTCCAGAAACATTCAGCAAGTGCTGATGAATGTTAATGAGTGCCATTTTTTTCTGCATGGAGGAATTCCATTTCACACCTTTGCTTCATTCACGCTCCCATGTCAGACACCGTTCTGTGAGAGTGCCCCTCTGCTGCCATCTGTCGCACAGCAACACAACGGAACAGAATACTGGGGGGAAGGTCCAACCTCTGCTGCTCTACCACCAGCATCTGCCTCTGCCATTCTGGGTCGACATCATAAAATAGGAGGTGTTACTTTTGGAGCAGCCCTTGTATATTATGCCTTATCTACTGAGGGAAAACATTTATGGCGAAAGGGCTTTTAAAAGTGCTAGGAGGAGATGGTATATGATTTACTATGGCTTAGATATAAGCACAATGGTTTAGATGTTGTCAAATCTTACTTGGACTACTCAGGCAGTCGCACCTGCAACATGGGCTCAGGTGGCTGGTAATGAGCTTCTTTTCAGCATTCCAGGAGTATCTTCCGTCTGATAAGAGTAATATAAAATTAGTCGTCTCCTAACGTACTTTGCTACCTTTGGCTCTGGCTGGCATTGTGATTTACTGAAAACGAGAGCAAAATTCTACCTGAACTTTATCTGAACTCTGACTGCTTTCATTTGGGTTAAGTTCAAAGGCAAGTCAGACGCATGTTATTTAGATCTTGATTGTTTGCTCTAGACACAGCCCAGAAATAAGGGATGGAAAAGAGCTTCCTTGCGTTAGCAGGTGGCCGGCGAGGAGAGGCACTGCCGCTTAGAGGGACTGTGTTTGCAGAGACGGCCTTTCACTGCTCACGGCCCTTCGGCTTCCTTGTATTGGTTCAGCTTTCAGACCAGCTTTGCCCTCTGCGAAAGCATCATTTGGGAGCTTTGGAGGAACAGATCCTGTGCCATGTGAGCTTTAAAGATGACAATTCTGATTTAGTCTAACGCAGGAAGCCCAAAGGTGTCAGGGTAGGGAAGAAAGCCCAAAGGTGTCAGGGTAGGGAAGAAAGCGGTTTTTGTTCTTCCCTCCCAGCTTCTACCCATACTGTGACTCTGAATGAGGATGAGTAATCCTGCCCTGTATTTTTAGTGTTGTTAGAGGGCCTTTCTTTTTCTTTCTCCCTCTCCTCTCTACTTTTTGTTATTAATAGAGTATGTGTGTTTGAGGAGGAAAAGGAGGCGGGAGAAGGGATGTGGGCAGGAGCGTGTGTGATACAAGAAGCTCGCTCTAAGATAGCTATCTCTTTGGGAGGGGCTTGCAAAGAAAAGAAAAAATGAAAAGTGATGTATTTGTTTTTCTTGGGGATTGTTGTATTATTTGAGATGTAATGTTTTGGCTCCATTCGGGCAGGATAGTTTGTGTCTGTGTACAAGTACAGAGCAAGACCAGGAGAGCGCGTTGCGCAGCGGCGCAGGGACTGCTCCAGCCGCGCTGCCCGCTCGCTCCTTCCTGCACGAGGCCGCGGATTCTTCAGCTCATGCATCACTCCTGGCTTAGACAGACATCCCCTTAGACAGCGGGCTGCATAATGCGATGCTGTTTGGCTGTGGAGGCTCTGGGGCCTAGCTGTCAGCTGGCTTGTGCTATAATGGGACAAACAGCTAACTCAAAGAGGATGCAGGAAATAAAGGAAATGTATGTATTTTTAAGGATACGGATGACGGGGGTGGAATCACTGATATGGCTGTGAACTTTCGTGATATATTTAGAAGCTTGGAGCAAAACTGCTGTTTCACTGAAGTCAATAAAAATATTGCCATAGAATTCACTGGAAACATTTATTTCTGTCCTCTGTCAGAGGAAAGTTATAGTTGAAAATATACATCGACAACACTTTCACATCTGCGTCTCCAGGGAAGAAATGACACTGTGCTTCCCTAATGCCTACGCACAGACATACATCTTTCTAAAGATGCTGTCATGAACCCTGAAAACTCTGTCTTTTTTCTTCTTTTCTCAGCTTCCAGGTCAAGCCTTGGGTCAGGTCATAGGTGTTACTGCTGGGGAGGAGGAAGGAAATGTCCTACCCACTCCAATCCAAGCAAGTTTTTTTTCTGTAGGACTGATTTTTGTTTTGTTTTGGTTTTAGCATGAGTTATGTCATCCCTTCCCTTTTAAGAACAAAACAAAGGGCATATAAGTAACATGCATAACAACCTTCAGGTTTACTTGTGTGATTCCCTGGCCCTTTCTGCAGCAAAGGCAAGGCAATAGTATTAAAAGTGAGCAGAAAACATTTTTGTTCTTTCTAAAGTACGTGAGTTCTAGGTGCAGGGACAAGGGACTGATATGGTTCATGCCGACATCAAATTGTTCTTAATATCAGACAATTGGATGTGGTGCTCCACTCTCTCTCCTGTGGCATCTTCTTGGGAGCTATTAACTAAGCTGACTTGGTCGTTTTTCCATGGCTGCTCTCTGCAGGATGTGCCCTGTGCCAGATGGTTGACTTGAATGAATTCTCTTTACATAGCTAAGAATCACTTTCTTTTATTATTCATGACTTGTTTCTTCCATCTCTCATGTTTCCCAATTTTCTCTCTGCTTCATAGAAGGATAGTCATGCGAAATTGAGATGGGGCTGTTATTTCATCTTATAGTAGGAAGCCATGTTGGGACAAAAATGATGTCAGAAGGACAGAGGATGTTTTCTCAGATTCCAGCTATTTTAACTTCCAGTGTCCGTGCCACAAGAAGACACAGAGAGCTGTTGCTATTATAGTAACCATGCTGTCACTTATAGGCTGTGTCCAAGTTGTTGGGCTTTTTGTCTGCAATAAGTGAATAAGTAGGAAATTAAAAATAAACTATCTGGATTGTCAAATTATCTGTAAACTTTCAGTTAAAGAATTGAGCTGTATAGAAGTACTCTCATGCAGTATGAAAATCGTAATGACTGAGTGTCTTTCAAGACACAGCACCTACATGGCTTGGGAAGATCAATAATTGCATGTAAAGCTGACTTAATGAAAAGATTATACACTCAGTTGCACATTCAGTACAACTAAAAATTAAAAATCAAGCTCTGAACTATTTGTTAAAAACAGGTCTAACTCCACTGATGTCAGGCAGGCTGATTTCTTTGGATAGGGATCTATTGCTTTAAGTTTATATTCAATATAAACATCATATGCAATAATAAATCTTACAAGCACATACTCAGATTGTTTATTTGATTTATTATTTCGTTTGGTGTAATGCTATTCCATTTCATTCCGTTCTTGTATTTTGAGTTCCTCTGTAACAACCTTGTAAAAGTGACAGGGAGGCTCAGATCTTTGCCCAGCAAACAATATATATTATTTGCTACATGAAAGTGGTGCACAACTCTCTTAAATGTTCCCTAGCAGACTCCTATTGCATTCCACAACGTGACTGCACTTGAACCACCTCCATTCATATCAGAGTCTTTTTATCCCAGCACACATTGAGCAAGCTGCTCTGAAGCTTAATTCTCCTGACCCTTCAGTGCAGTCGGATATTGTCACCTAATCCCCTTTTTTTCCTTCTGTCCCATGTGTGGTTTTGACTTCTTTCTCTTCTCAATTCCTTTTTCCTCTTCCCTTTTTCTTTCTTTCTTATTCTATAAGCCTCTCTCCAGGCTCCACATTCCAGAATTCATCCTTGCATTAGGGCTGCAATACAATGCTCTCCCAGTGTTAAAGGATTAGACATTAAGGAGACTGTGGCAACTCCAGCCTTACTATATGCACAGGGGGAACATAAGGGGATGGAGGAGTGCTTGCTAAAAAGTAAGGAGACTGGGAAACAAGGGGGGAAAAAATGGCATCTTAGCAAAACCAGAGCGGATGACAAAGAGATTTGTGTGAGGAACAGTGGTCCTTTCTGCTCAGTTTTATACTCTAAATTGTCACTGAAAGATGGTAAACCAGTTGGGAAGCAAAGCAGTGTCACACGTTACACTGTGATTGGTACATAAAGCGAAATTTATGTTTTAACAGCCAACTCTGAGAAATGGCCAGTTTGAAGCACTTGTGTCATGACGTGCCATTTCAATATATGCATGTGATGAGAGTGATATTTGAACGTTAATCAATATTGCACAGATTTTTTTCATAGATAGTTGTTCCTTTGGCCCCCAGATTTCCAAAGTTCATAGTACTCCCAGAGAAGGAGTCTGGTGTCTTAACTTCCAAATATTTCCTGCAGGTTGGTTTTCATTTGCTTTCATGTTTCTGAAGGGAGTGGTCTTTGTTAAATGTCCTCTCCACTTTCATTATTGGATTGGAAACAAGTATATTACTTTTTAGTATACGCAAATTCATAACAGGGTAGAAAAACATATTTTAAAGAAATTGAGGTTAATTCCCTTTCTTCACCACCACTTCACCCCTGCAAAATTAGTTCTGTTAAAGTAAATTTAAGGATATAATCACGCTTCATTTAAATGAATTACAAATCTCTGGAAGCGATTTTAGAATGAAATTCTTGAAAAAGGGTTGGTTTTTTTCGAAACATGCTGAACAAATCCTGTAGTGGAGCAGTAATTGTTAGAATCTGTAGCAGGACTCACAAAACCCCATAGAAGGATTCTTATTTTCCAGCAAGGTTGTTTTGCTTATTTGTTGATAGAGTGGGAAAACTAAATTGAAGAAGTAAGTTTTGCATTTTGCATCGGAGGCGGTGAAGTTTGTGGTCATCCTAATCTATTACGGAAGTGAGTTCTACAGTCATGGGCCAGCTGCCGAAAACGTTTTGTCACCCAGACTCATGAGTCTCACCCTTGTGCCTGACAGTTTCATTGTTCCACAGGAACGTAAGTGTCATGGAAGGTCATGGTTGCATTATTATTATTCAGCTACATTTGAATAAATGTACTTGGCTCTGTAAAGAATGCTACAGGCCTACTTACCCTGCTGTACCCCACAGGCATGTGGTGAGGCTTAAAGATTGTAAAGTGTTTTGAGTTCCTTGGAGAAAAGGCGCTATATGAATGCCACAGATTCCCATTTATTCATATAGCATCTGGTCCCACATCATTGATGTTATGATATACAGGATCAGACCTAAAGTGCTGTACTTGTGTTTGATTATTCACAAACATAAACGGAGATATGGCCCCAGCCCCAAGGTCTTAGCAGTGTAAAGAACTGCCCTGGCAGCCTACCAAACACACCTTCTGTAAGGCACTGAGTGGTTTCTTTGCTCATCAGCTTGCGAGCTTTGAGTTAGAAATAGAACATGCAATTAAGAGTGAGGAGTGAGATTTGGACCAGATAGGAAAAAGAACACAGACTGGGTATTAGAGCACGGACTGAGTATCAGAAAGAAGAGCAAAATCAATGCTGTAGGAAGAACCTTGAAATTAAGGTTGTTTTGAGTGCAGATGTGATGTTTTACACTTGGGCACGTTTGTGTACTTGCATGCTTTGTCTTTTCTCATGGAAATATATAAGAAGATTTTGATGAGAATAGAATGAACAAAAACTGAAGTAGCAGTATGACAGAGAGTATCATTTTAATAACGAACGAGTGGCAGAGCAAGTGAATAATTCTGTTAGGCTCGATTCTCACCCTGTATCAACTGGTCTGTATCCAGGAAGATTAGTGGTTTCTGGTGTTTTTTTTCGAGCTGCAGATTTTTACTTAAATTTTTAGAAAAAGGAAGCAAAAGTCAGACACAAGAAAAACATTTATGCCATTCACACTTGGAGATTCTTGTGTCAACAGAGTGAAGCTTGCTGCCTACTTGCATTAATACCATGCCCTGACGTTCTCCAATGCGTAAACTTCAGTGCCTTTCAACTTTGAATTTCCCTAGGACCAATGTAAATGGAAAGTGAGTAAAGCATGGAATTAATACTAAAATAGCGCACTTATCCGTGCAATGAAATCTGTATCTTCTGTTTTGTACATAAAGCCTCACTTCTTCATGGTTAATAAAAGAAAGTAAAGGGTTAGGTCTACTGATGCTGACCACAGAAGCTGTGGGAGCATAGACAATAGGTAATAATTAGCCCAAAAGAAAATGCTCAGAATGACACTATAATTTTCCCCACCTGTTCCCCAAACTGTCAAAAGGAAACATGTCTCTTATTTCACTCTGAATAAGATGCAGTATGTTTATGGTTTGGGAGATGATGGCTTGATTCTCTGTCAGTTGAAACAGCTGGCTGCTGTGATGTGAAGTGCAGACTGAGATATCTATGTACCTGCTTTGTTTTTTCAAGTGTCTGGTCATAGGGAGAGAAATCTTTGGTTGCTGCAGTTGGATATGCACTGGTTGAATAGGCCAGGACATCATTGTGACTGTATTTTAGTATGACTTCAAAACTGTGATTGTGAAAGAAAGGATGCAACTAATGAAAACTTCAGAGAGGAGCAGAAGAATGAATAGGTGAAGATTTTTAAAGAAAAGCTCACGTGGTTAGAGGTTGCTCACACACGTACCAAATGATTACTGAAGAATTTAAAAAACTGGTAGTGTGTATATTGTTTTCTTGGTACAAAAACCCATTGTCCTCTCTCATCTCCCATTTTATGTCGCTGCTCAGGACCCTGTAATACTTTATCATCATGTAAAATTCTCCCACAACCTCATATCTGCCTTCCCTACCTAACTCAAGTCTCATCTCTTCTTACTCCTTTGCTTACTTTCTGTACTCTGTCTGCTCCTGTAAAAACATTTTCCAGCTTCACAGACTGGCAATGTTTGGCTTAAATTATTGGCGCAGTTTGTTTCGGAAAGTATTAACCTGCTGATAGCATGTCCAGGCACACAACCTGGTGCCTGAGAGTAGCCACCAGGGGTAAAGAACCTTGGAATCTCATCAGGCTTCCTGTTGCCTGAGGCTGCAGTGAAGCCCTGCTTGGGATCAGCTGTGTGATCAACCCCAAAAACACCTCTCTGGTTGTTTTGTCACTTCTTGTACTTTCCGGAAAACCAAAATGTCTTGTGAAAACAAAAGGGGAAAGTGAATGATCATGCAATAAAGGCTAGATTCTGATTCAGCTTACAATGTCCGCATACAGCTTTCATATTTTCCCAGTTCTTGCAGGCTGTTAAAATTTTAGGAAAAAAAAATTAAGCTGAAAAAAGAAGAGGTCTATACTCCTTGCTTTGTGCAAATTCCAGCCATTCTTGATAGACTTATTCTTATATTAAAAAAATCCAAAAAGTCTTTAGTCTTCATTCCAGTTCATGACTAATTGTTTTTATGATATCTCCCAAAAGCAGAAGTAAAAAAAAGAAGAACCAGACTGAGAACTACTCCCAGATGATAATAAACTGCCACAAAAAAGTTGAGAACAAGCTGGATCAGCCATCCAACAGATGGGAGTCTTTACTGCTTTACTCTTAAGAGACGCTGGTAAATCATTTGGCATTATTAAAGATACCAGCCACAAAAATGATCTGTGAAAATATATGCTTCCAACTTTTCATCATCTGGGATTCTGCAGTTGTTAGTGGTCCATGAGTCACTGCTAATATTTAAATGTAATATATTCATTTGGATAGGTGCATAATAGAGTAATCTTCAAGAATGAAGTAATTGCCACCCATAAGAAAAAAAGAGTGGTTTCATATGCTGTTTCATATGCTGACATAAGAAACTGAAACATCTCGTTTACTTGAAGAAGGTCTTTTAAGCTGTAATCATAGACACAGGGTACTGTAGATGTGTCAGGTTTGCGTCACCACTATATTAGTCTGCCTTTATTTAAGTGCAACTCTGTTGAAAAAGCTGGAGTTACAACAGCATAAAATTGAGCACTTTGCCCAACAACACAGCTCTGTACTGCCTTGTGTCCTGCTTAGTCGTTTGCACCACACAAGGAAGCTTCTCAGAATTATGTATCTGATTTTGGTTGTGAGATTCCAGTAGACATTTGTTGTACGTTAAATGACTACACAGTGTGGTAGGCAAACTGTTCCACCATCTTTGTCAAATACTTTATCTGATGGAGTGTAATTTGTTGTCTAAAAATGGGAAGTATTTACTAAAGGCCGTGGACTAGGATTTCTTAGTGCAGTTAAGGTACTTACCAATGTCTTACCAATAGGTGGACAAGGGGAAATGATTTCAAGCTAAAAAAGGGGAGATTTAGACTGGGTGCAAGGAAAAGGTTTTTTACAGTAAGGGTGGTGAAGCACTGGAACAGGTTGCCCAGAGAGGTGGTGGATGCCCTGTCTTTGGAGACGTTCAAGGTCAGGCTGGACCAAGCTCTGAGCAACCTGATCCAGCTGTAGATGTCTCTGTTCATTGCAAGGGAGCAGGACTAGATGACCTTTAAAGGTCCCTTCCAACTCAAATGATTCTATGATTCTGTCTGGCCCTTTTTGGTTAGCATCTGGAGTTAAGGACTGAGATAGGTTTTAGGCTGTAGAATTAAACACTGCCAAGACATGAGAAAACACAGTATTATTGTTTCTTGCTCTGTGATTTTTGGAAGTGGCGGTTAGTAGGCGAGAGACATCATTTTATATCATCATTCTGGTCCAAGCTCTGATAAGTAACATTTTACATGCTTTCAAAAAGCAAAAGAGGAGTAGGTTCCTGCAAGTCTTTGCTTCTCCCAGTTTTTTTTACACATGCATGCCATCTGTACCTTCCATCAACAGTGCTCAGAATGGGCAGAATGGCATTTCAGAGGCTTTCTTCTTGCAAATGTTCAAATTATCAAACCTCAAAAAAAAAAAAAGCTGAAAAACAAATGAGATGTCTAGAAAGTCAGAACTTGATTCAACATTTCCTATTTATGCACACAAAAATGACAGCTTAATACACTTTTTCCCAAAAGAGGCAAGAGTTTAGTGTGTAGTATCCCCCTAACCACTCAGCACTCTCCAAGCATAAACTCAGTAAAGCTTATATAAACTAACTGCAGAACCTCACAGCTGCTGCAAAAATCTGTGGGCCAAACTCATTTGGTTTAAGTGGAACAAAAAACATCAAGGTCAAAATAGGGGCTCAGTTTGACCCTTTCTTTTTCCAGATAATGTATGAGGCCTTTCTATTTTTCCTGATGTACTTTAAGTTTAAATAATGAAAATGCAGTCCACATCCCTGCAAAGTTAAGTAGTATATAAACAGAGAAACGTGCCATTTTATCACTGAAGTGAAAATGTATGGGTGAATAACTGTTTTGAGTTACTTCTAAGCTGTGAGGTTCCTGGCTGTTTCTTTTAGTCTGAGCTGGAGTTGTCAGCAGGTTGTCTTATTGTTCCTTTTACTCTATAACTTGAGAGCCTTCATCTAAAATGCAGTGCTGGTGTGTATGTGTAAGCTAGACAAATAAATATCAATCATCTCCCAGATGGTGATAATATGCCCCATGGGAATGGAGCATAGGCTTGCTTTGACACTTCTGCCCATGTGTACACACATCTATGCATTACATTTCTGAGCTGTCCTACAATCCAGCATCCTTTGCTCTTCTCCCGTTGGCCATTCAGCTACACTTGCCTGGTATTACAGTGTACTTCTTGTGGATAACGTGCCGCTGAATATAGTCTGTTGTTTGGTCCTTTTATGTCTGGATGTCTTACTCCCCAAAGTCAGCTGGGTTTTCAGGTCTTTCAGATTTTGGTTCTTGCTTTTTGGTTTTATTCTTCTGCAGCTTTTGTGTATCTGGCTCAGAGTGTGTAATCCAGAACTCTGAATTAGGCATCTCTGCTCCTCAGAGCAGAGGAAAGTGAGCTGCCGCAGAATGGGCCTCACGGTAGTGAGCACCCTGAGCAAAGAGACTCCTTTGCTGGTCAGTAGGAAATGACTTCAATTCTACAGCTCCTTCTGCTGAGCTTAACTGACTGACTGTGAGATGCAGCAAGGTATTTCCCTGAAACCTTTCCTGGAATAAGGTACTTATGTCATTTTCTTGGAAGCCATCATGGAGATCATTCCTTTCTTTGAAACTGTAGCCAAGAAAGTACTGCCAAACCATTTTATGCACTATTCACAACCCCAGAATATGAATAGCCCATTCCTTGTTCTCTTGGCTGGGTCTCAGGCCCTTAGGGCCCAACTGCCCTGAGGATCCCCTAACCACTAAACCATACTTGGAGCAGGGAACACTTTTTATCCCTCCAGTTGAAGCCATTCTGCTTTGTCAAAAAGCCTGAAGGATTCACTGGAGCAGAGAGGCTGAGAGGGTGAACTCAGGGGGAAAAGAACTAATAGGAAACCTTGATCAGTGACTGGGGAGAGAACCTGGGTTCTAGTTCCTGCATTCCTCTTTCCTTTTGGGCAATGTCTGCGTCCTGGACAAGAGTCTTTCTCCACTTTTTAATCCTGATGAAATGATCTCAATAGTGGGAAAGTGAAGGGTTTATCACTTTCTTCCTGACACACTCATCTTGGTAGGTAGCTCCCATGATAAGAAAGGTTGTGGAAGAACTATTTTGAGAGTCGTGTTTGGTTTTTGAGATAGATATTCATGTAGTTGGGACCACACCTTTGGGCATTCCACACCTTGGAGCACAGAAATTTCTTACAGGCTTTGCTTAGTGAGCTTTTCTAGGAATGGTGCTGATGCTCATCTTATTGTGGTTTAGTTATAGAATCATAGAATTGTTTGAGTTGGAAGGGACCTACAAAGGTCGTCTAGTCCAATTCCCCTGCAATGAACAGGGACACCTACAGCTAGATCAGGGTGCTCAGAGCCCTATCCAGCCTGACACAAAAGGTTGTGAGTGAAATGATCATAGCTAAGCCATGTAATTTTTTCTTTCATTTTATTTTCTGAGAATATGAGGCTGGGAGCTGTACAGGTCTCAGTAGTCAAAGCAGGGTGTCAGTTAATTGTTATTTGTAAGTGGTGTTTGGACACATAGGGGGAAACATAGCCAGAAAATTCACTGATGAATCTGTTGCATGGATGATTCTATTACTTAAAGGGATTCTATTACTTAAAGATTAGCGTCTAAGATACTCTTTTGCAATAAGGAGGAATGTCGTAACTATTTTTCTCTATTTTCAATAAATTTAAGGCTTTTAGATTATACAAAAATAAATGTATTGTTCCCAGTTGTTATAAGCGATCATTAAATCAATTTCCCATTATTTGGATCTTACAGCCATCCGGCATTTGTGTGGGGAAATGAAAGGGAAAGTTTGGCTCAGGTAATGATACCTCGTCAATAGAACTCACCCAGCTATAAGTTTTCTTTTTCTATTGTATTTTCTCAATTAGAGGAAACAAAATAGTATGTTAGCTAATTATTAATTTAAGAGAAAACCAAAGCTAGTTGATTATTAATGCTAAATCAAGTAATGCTGCCTTTTAATTTCCATTGGGTTCATTCTTCGATGCCTGTATTTGGCACAGCTCAGCAGTGGAGCTGTCCTAATTTCCATCAGCTGCCGTACTGGTTTATCATGCATTATCATTACAGATATAACTTGAAATCACTAGAGACAGCAGCAAAATTTTTCAGTTTGCCATGTGACTGAGCACAAAATAAAAACCCAGTTTTGCTATAGAGCTTGCAGTGAAAACAAAGGGAGCAGCAGTCCACTGTAGGCTGTGGATTTTGCCCCCGATTACATCCATGCCAGGTGTAACTACTGACAGTTTGTGGACTCGCCGTGGACAGCTGGGTTGTTCCCTCAGCAAGTTAACGATGCTGTCTTGGCAGTGTTTCCCATCACCCACTATGGAGTACAGCCATTCTGCTTTTCCTCTTTACTTTTTTCCTTGTCTCTCCAGGAATGAGGTTAATCCTTTTTGCCTCAGCATTTCAGTCTTGACTGTGACGTTACCTCATATTTAAGCTCTAAGTCCGCTTCAGCGGTGCTTAGAACCATATTATAGATCACCAATTTTTACCTCTATTATTTTTTTAATGCATATGTAACATTTTAATTGGTCAAATGGCCAACACTTAACCTTGCTCCAGATTTTTCTGGCTGAATGTTCTGTACTTACCTTTACTTACTATTCTACTAGTCCTTGTTTTAGGTACAAGGTTCCTGGTTTTTTAAAAATTATTTTATTTTTTCTTTGTTTTAACAAACATATTTGTTAAATGATTTTGAAACATGGATAAAAAACATTGAAAAAGGTTAGGCCATGGCACAATACCCTAAAATGCCGTCAGGTCAGTTGTGATTCCCTGCACAAGAAGTACTCAGCCCATTCTTAGTGCATTTGACAGGTGTTTCATTGCCGTTATGTGATACTGTTTTTAACCAGTGCTGTGTTGTATATTGTGATTACAGAATTACTTGCAATCTCCATCGAGAATGGAATCAGGTTTGTTTGACAAGACTTATTTCCTGTTAAATACATTGAATGACACAAATTCTTTTTCCTCCCTTTATTTTCTTCTTAGTTAACTCCTACATCAACTGATTCATTATTTTATCCAAGGCTGAGGTCAACCTTACTGACCTGGTGCTGCCTGTGTCATCCTGCCTGCCCTTTCTGAATACAGCACTCTTGTATTTCATGGGAATCTTCCTGGTATTCCAACATGCATTAAAGATAGGCCAGAGATTTTCTTCAGGCAGGTCTATAGGATTATTGGGGACCAAGTATCTGAGCTGCCAGGTTTGAAGAAATCAGCAGTAACTGATGCTCTTTACCATCCTCAACGGGGTTAACTAACTGGGAAGTATTTTAGCATCCTCAGGTGCAAAAAGTACTTTATCCTTTTTTATTCCAATCTGAGATAAAAATATTTACTGGATGTTTACCTCATCTGTATCATTACCAGTGTTATCTTCTTCAGAAAACTGTAACAATTGGAAGCTTACTCAGATTTGTAAATGCACATCTCTCAGGTATAGAAAACTGCAATGTTTTTAGCTTATTTTATTCTCTGCTTTTCATTGCTTTTAGTATATGTTGATTACTATTGAGTCTTTGTTTTCTCTATTTCATTCTCTCTAAAGCAACATTATATACTTTCAAAAAAACCCTGTATATCTACAAGTAAGGTCTCCTTGCTCCATTTTAAGATTGCATTGAAGCTCCCAACCTCTTTAAATTTTGTGGAAGAAATTCAAATGAAGCGAAAGTCATTGATCCACAGCAGTTACTGAGGATCACTGAAGAGTGAAGAATGATTCCACTGCACTGAATGCGAGTGCAGGAGGACATGAGGAGTTAGCACTCTGCAGCTTGCCTGTAAGCGAACCACCGTTGCTCCAGCTTGGTGATTTTGAAGCTGCTTAGATTTTGCTTGGAGAGTAAGACAGCTACTGTTTCATTTATCTGCTTCATTAAGTTTAGACTATATTTGTCTCTGTTTGCTTTTCTACTTGTTCTTGGAGTGTGTCTATCTGTGCTCTGTTTCACAGAACCTGGAGTTTATTTGCCTGAGTTTGCTTTCCATTGCCTTTGGACCATGTTTGCACTGAGCTCTGTTTCATTCAGTCTGGACTTCATGGGCCCAGGTTTGTTCCACAGCATTTGGACTATGTTTGTTTTGCTTTCCAGTGCCTGGGAATGTGGCTGGACGTGGCTTGCCACTGCCTCGCTGAGTGTCCGTCTGTATTGTGGTTACCCTGAGCACACTCCTGTGCTGCTTTGGCCTTTTCTTGGCTGTCTGTTAGCATCTTCCTTGCCCTGTGCCTTGCTCCTGAGCTCAGCTGATTGATGTTACGGGGGGACCTGAGACGAATGGAGAGTTCTTTCAATGTGAGGTGGATTGCCAACATCGGGGTACCATACCTGCTGTTTCCCAAACATCAGCACTGAAATCCTAACAAAACACATTGCACCCTTGCAGACATGTAGAAACATCTTATTATTTTTTCCAGCAGAAAACAGCCATTAAAGGCTATGATGAGGAATGTACTCTCTAGGCCCACTGATACATAAATGAAGTCAGTGCAAAATTTGTCCAAGGTCTGGTACAGCCAAATCGAACTTATGTCAGTTCAGAGGTGGGGTGCCTAACAAATTCCTGGACAAACACGGACACCCTCAGATTTCTCTGTCTTTAATTAAAATAGACAAGGAGAAAAAGTAACCATGCTCTCTGATTTATGATTCTTCGGAATGGAAAATGCTTTCTTTATCTGGAAATGAAGATGCTCTCTTACTTCTCTGAGGTTCTTAGCTTCCTTTTTAATTTTCTTATTTTCATTTTGTCTTCTTGTCTTCTAGTGTAGATCTGTTTTCCTGCATCTTAACTGGTGTGTTGCCTCAGTGACCCCCTCAGACAGAGGTGATCATGTCTTATCCATGTCTTCAGGAGATAAGGGTTTTGATACAAATACGAACATGCTTTGAAGGTGCTAAAACAAGTTGCTTCAGAGAACGAGACCATTTCTTACCTACTCAAACAGCGGCTGTTTGCTGTCCACCCAACATGAGCTTTTCCGTGCAACATATGTTGCTCTGCTACATTCATCTTAAGCATTGCATTGTTTTATAAGTTATGATTTTGCTCATATACACATTGATGTAAGGCCATCATTTCTAGTGCTTTATCTGTTTGTTTTTTTTTTAACAGGGAAGAAATATTATCATGTGACATTAACATTTTAATTTTGTCGATTTAATGTAGTTGATGTTTTTACTCTTCCAAGGTAAAAAGCAAAATGGCCATACATGAAAGGCATTGTCAGTTGCATTCAGGTTGTATCAAATTTTTGAGATTTTAATATATGAAAATACTGACTATTCATTGATAGATCTGATACATTCATTGGACTGACCTTTGGAACAGCTTGGTGATCAACCAGTCTGGAAAAAGAAGGAAAATAAGGAGGTCTGTACTGAATCCAGAGAAAAAATCCTGATTTTAGACACAGAATGGACTAAGTTAGGGTCGCAGATTTTCCAGTTATGGTAAAAAGTTCATTTCAGCATAGATCTTTAATAGATTTACTGAAAGAACAGGCTGCCCAGAGAAGCTGTGGATGCCCCATCCCTGGAGGTGCTCAAGGCCAGGCTGGATGGGGCCCTGGGCAGCCTGATCTGGTGGGTGGCAACCCTGCCCATGGCAGGGGGCTAGAACTGAATGGGCTTTGAGGTCCCTTCCAACCCAAACCATTCTATGATAATATGATTCTATAATTTCTATAATTTATTACAAAGCATGATGAAAGTCATATAAATGTAGATGATCTAAACTGGAATGAGAGTTTCCTCTTTACAGAAGGGGGATGTGAATTCCTCCTGAGTCCAAATGTCAGCTCAGCTAATAAAAACCTCCTGTTACTGTGGTAGTACAGCTAGTTTCTGCAGGTAGAAAACCAGTATTTTTGTCAGCTCTTAAAACTGCGCAAGTGGAAGTGATAAAAAAATGAACAGCAGCAAGCGAGACAAGCAGCGAGAAGATTTTTTGAAAGCTTTCTTCTGTTGTGGAATCCCCTGTGTAGTTTTCCTCTGCTGTCATGAGCAGCTATCTGAATCAAACTGGGAAGAGGTCTGAGCAGAGCTGGGTGGATCTGGCCCACAGGTGTTCATGTTTCTTCTTGTGAATTCACCTATCCATGAGAAGGATGCGCAGGGAATAAGTTGAAAGGAAAAGAAAAAGAACTAACCTCATCTTTGGGCCTACTTCTCTGCTCCTGTCTAAGACTGAAGATTCAGGATGTTATTTAAGAATATTTTCTTCAGGCTCAGAATGCAATCAGCTTTGTTCCTTCACTTCCATGACTAAATTTAGGCATGCACTTAATTATCTTCAGACTTCAGTAAAAATATTCAGCCCTGGACTAATGAATGGTCCAGAATGTTTGGGAAATGTTGATTCTGGTGCTTATAAATAATTAGCAATCCCTTACTTTGGTTTTAAACACTATCAAGGTGTGCTGCCACTGTAGTCAGAACCATGAACTACGTGGCCACTTATCAAACTCATTTTCAAAGTATGTCCTAAAATCTAGCTTCGTACACATTTGTGTCACTATTTCTTACTCAGGCAATTTCTTCCAACATTTCTTCCACTAACTTGGATTCTTAGTCTTCAAATCATTGATTTTATTCTGATATGAATAAGAATTTTCAGCACTTACTGACTTGGTAAATCTAGTCCTGCCTCCATCACTGAGTTAATACTTTCACTGACACAGGTTCAGAACATTTAATTTAGTAAAAGACCACTGGTATAGATTCAATTAGCAGACAACTCTTAGCCTATTTTTTGTAATATTTTGTCTTGGCATTGACGGTGAGTTCAGGTTTTTTTCCTGGCATATAGCCAGCTGTTAAAAAAAAAAAAAAAGATAGCAATGAAACTTTCCAAGAAATGACCAAACAACCTAAGAAATGTGGTAAGTACTATGGTTACACTCAGATAAACATGCAGTGGTGTTTGAATCCATGCTGAATCCAAAGGGGAGTAGAAAATAGCTAGATGCTGGCATTTCACGTATCCATCTTCTAAATAAAGCTACTGAATAGCTGTGGTTATTAAAAAAATAAATGCAAGCAATTTAGATGCGTTCCTAATGACATGTTATCCTAATAACAGTCCATAGCTGCCATCACTATGGCCAATAGTATAGCTAGATATTTCTACTGTGTCTTTTCTGTGGTTGAACTGCTGGCATATGTGGGTCTCCATCTGCTGTGCAACTGGTGCAGGGCTCCTGCAGAAGACTGCATCCTCAGTGGAGACCACTAGCATTCAGCTCAGATACTCACACCAACTAGGAGGGATTAAACCCTTATCTGGCAATTGGCAAATTACCAACAAACTATTAGAATTAATGAACTGTGACTGGGGTTGAAAGGGAGGAAAAGGAATATTTGTGAGAAGATACAATACTTAACGCTTTGTATTTTAGTAGTTTCTGAAGGTCTTTTTCTGCAAAGTGCTTTGCAAACACATATTAAGACATAGAGAATGCTTAAAAGGCAAAGACAGACAAGAATACTGTTCTACCCATTCTGCATGGAGGAACCAGGGGGATTAGCAGCAAGATTATGTGAACCATCCATGAGCATGAAGAGGGTCTGAAGACTCTGGGCAGTGTCTCCAGCCGAGTGCCTCAGCCATGGCATTTCTTCCTTTGTAGCTACGCTTTCTAATCAGGCTTGGGAGTCTTTCCCTCAGCCTCAAAACCCCAGTAAAGGTTTCACTGTGGATGTTTGCTATTTCTCTGAAAAATCATCTTATTTCTGGTTTTCAAATAGAGAGCAAGTGCTGTCTAATGGTTTATGTATTAGGAGGATATTCTCATTTTCCACATGCTGTCTGGCTCTGGTTGCTGTTATGAGATGTTTGGAGAACGCTCTTTGGAATAAAAAGGAGAAAAAAATTCAGAAGGGGGTAAACCTGATGATAGGTTAGACCCAGTGAAATGTATTGCTTTTCCTCAATGTTTTCAATGGCAAGGAAACAGCAAGTTACATGAGACTCTGCCTTACGGAGCCTTGGCCTGAAGTCTGAGAGCCACAATTTGTTCTGTGGGAAGTTGAAGCTGGGAGATGCACACAAGAGCAGCCCCTGTAGACCAGCCAGGGATCCATGTGCGACTTCCGCTCTCTCCCAGCAGCCCTGGTATTTGCAGTTAAATGATTGTTAGTTTGGAATTGTGGCTTCGGTATGCAAAATCCCTTGGCCTAAGCAGAAAACAGTGGCTAAACATCAAATGAATGAGCAGCTGGGCTAAGAGTATAAACACAGCACATACTTTAAATGTCAGTAACATACCATATTCCTGTAGCAGGGCACCCACTCGGTACCCACGGTAGTTTAATTTTACTTTTTCTTGGCAAGATCAGGCAGGTATCTTGGCTGAGTAGATAGAATGGAATAGTCTGTATACTTTTTGGTTTCCACAGGAGGAGAAAAACTTTGAAATGCTTATTTCTATTCCTTTTGTTTAAGAATTTATTTTTATTGCCACCTTTCTTTGTATTCTTAGACTTGAATAGCTATGGGGTGGTTTAGGTGAACTAATGGTCTAATAGGTCAGAGGATCAGAGACCTTCTGAAGGGCTAAGACCACCCACTCCTCTCCTTTCAGATCTCACCAACTTTAAGAAGATATTTTAAGAAGATATATTTCTTTACATTTTAAAAGGCTACTTTCACAAATCCCAAAGACAGGAAGATCTTCCTTCTATTGAGATAGATTATATTAACAATCCATCGAGAAATCCTGAAAAAACCTGAAACATTCAAATATTTTTGTTAGATCTGTTATATTCTGGATATATTATTCTGACTGTGTTGGTGTAAATAGATAACAAAATATCCCTTTCAATACACAGGCTGCTAAGCATATTCAGAATGCTATGCAAGCTAAATTCAAAGTGGTAAAATTCCTGCTGTTTGGAGTGGAATGGATTCAGTCCAGTGTCGTTGGATAGATTCATCTCAAATTAATACTGGATATCTATCTGAGGTGCCTAGAATAGTTCCTAGAGAAATATATGTCTAGAGAGTGAATCTGTCCTGTCATGTGGTGCATACATATCTCTATAGTGACTTAGCAGAAAACCTCACTTAGTGCCTATCATTAAGTATGAACAGAGCGATTTTTAAAATCCCAGCCTTGGAGATTTAGAAAATTTACTGTTCATCCATGGATGTAGGGATGAATCTCATCGTTTTTGACTCTTCTTTTACTTTACATGCTACCCGACATTTAAAAGAAACCTTAAATGTCTCAGACACAATGCCATGCTTTACAAATACCCCAGCTGCCACAAGGATGCATCATGTTGATGGAGGGGAAGTGACTCACTCAGCTGTGAAGAAGAGAGGAAGAGAAGCGGTGGCCATGAGACAGGATGTGAGAAACCTATGACAGAGTTTTAAAATTCTTGATTTTTAGAGGGTCAGACATGCCCATGTGTCATAAAAACCTTCACTTGGTTCTCTCCCTCTGAATACCAAGTCCCAAAGATCCAACATTGAGAGGCTACAGAAATCACAACCAAACAAGACAAACTGTTTCTTTGGCAGAGCAGTACCCTGGCTATATTTAGCCTTACCTTCATCCATTTGTTTAAGTTATAAAACCAAAAATATTTACGTATTCTTGGGATTTTGCCCAACTGCCTGAATCTTTGCAATTGTTATTTATCAATAAAATAGGAGATATAGAACAAGTACAGGTTTTTTGCTAGAACTAGTGATTTACTGGAGCAATTTTAGATACAAGAGAAACACATGCAAGTATTAAGATCACAGACAGAGGTAAGCTTTACTCCATCATATATTTAGAATTTTTTAGTGGAAATGGACAGAAAAAAGTAGCATTGGATTGTTACTTTAAAATCGTCTTAGAGGTATCCGTAGGTCACTGCAGTTTTGTTTCTGGAGCATTCCTGGTTCCTTTTCTGACTCCCACTGGAGGACAATAGATTACTTCATTGTCTTCAGTGAAGTATCAGATTTGCCACTTGCTCACCCAATTGTGTGCCCTAACCAGCATCTAAATGAGAGCGAATCTGAGGGTACCACTGCTCTCACCCCTCCTGCCAGTTTTTGGCAAGTAGCTGCTGCTTTCTTCCTGTTCCTTGTGCAGGGCTGCACACAGCAGTAATGAGCATCTTCCTTTCCCTTTCCCAATGGGGAAGTCAGACTTGGGAAACAGATAACTGAAAAAGCAAGAAGGGAAGATTTCTTGAGCTTCTACACTGAGTAACAAACATCACCACTTGAAATAAATCACTTGGTTTCAGTATCATATGGTGTTTTGTACCTTTTTTATTCAGACATTATTACTCATAAACTAAATAATATGATCATTTTTTAAGAGCTGAGATCATGCCTAGAAATAAGTCCAAACATGACTAGACATTGTAATTTATTTTTTTCAAGGTTTTCACTAGCCAAGAGCCAACATCTGTATTGAAGTGGGAAAGATTTTGGAGAAGATGGGTTATTTCTGAAGACGCTGGTGTGTCATTTTCGGAATGCTGCTGACATTAAGTGTGGGGCAGCAACAATCTCCTTTCAGAAGAGCTTGAAAGGCTATGCTAGCTCTTTCCAGCGCCGAGTATTAGTAGGAGAATATGGGGATTTTAGCTGTATTTTATAAAAGATAAGAAAAAAAATACAGAACCGGTGACTTGTAGGTAAGGAAAAGTCTTCACAAGCAATTTTTTTAGGCCTACAGATCTTTCACCACACTGGATCTGTGCTGCAGACAGCACCCTCGGGCTCACTAACCCTAAGCACATTTGGGGTCTGGGTCATTTGTATGCCACTGAAATGCTTTTGTGGTGCATGACGGTGGTTTCTGTTAGCAGCCATCAGACCTCCCATCTCCCTTTAGACTGGTACTGCTGGGATTGAACCAAGTGGACCTTGCATGCACATCCAGGGGTTCTGGAGCTGCACCAGGACCAGAGCCGTAGCAGCTCTGCATTGGCTTTTCTAATATGTGTTTGTAATCGCTCTTAATTATGTGCATGAGGAATAACTAACTATGAAAGTGCATAGCTTTCCTCCCCCAAGAAAATGTACCGTAATTATTTTGTGTATTAGATTTTGTAGCCGCTGTAACCATTGTTAACAGAAAAGGTACTGAACATAGAAAATAATATTTTCTTCTCCTGAGCATTTAGTATAACAATATAAGCATTGACTGTTGTGTACTTTGGTATTATTTTCCTTTCCTGCTTATAGTCCCTTCTCATGTTTCTCCATCATTTTAGGCCCCTAATAGGGATAGGATGAACCCATTGATGTCGGCACATGGAGGCCTGCTAGTAGCATGCCTTTGGTTTTAGTCTCCTAGCAGCAGCCATTCATGTTATGTGGGCTTTCTTTTTTGGGCATTGCCCACCCCTGAAACTGACTTCAGGCATTTTTCACTGCCTGTTCTGCATGAATAGCCACAGGCCTCTTGCCAATTGTCCCCCCTTCTTGAAAGCCAGCCTCAGCCAAAGGCCTTTTCAAATGTGATCCCAGAGTGCCACACAGGCTTTCAGGGTATTGTTGTTGAGATGAGGGCCCTGCACTGGAAAGTGGGGTCAGAAGAGAAAGCACAATGAGGGGTGATGGAGGCTTCATGCAGTCCTCAGATGCTGGCCTGTTTATTAATTTACAAAACTAATGTCACTGTCTTTAGAGAAGAGATTGAGTGAAAAAGATGCCCTTTGAAGAGGAGAACTGCTTTTGATGCATTACGAAAACATCGGTCGCCTTATTAAATTGATTTTATGGAAGCAAGTACAGCTAATAAAAGTTCAGAAACACCAATAAAGTATTGAAGGCCTGGATTCAGTGTTTTCTATTTTTCCTCATCGGCTCAGACACAATTCATATTAATGGGTTTTACAAGTTGTCCTTGGGCAAAAAATCCTTACATATAATGGGTGCAAGTATCTGGTCTCCCTGATGCATGTCGCGCAAACTGTTAGTCAAGACAGTACAATAGTGCAAGCTCTTTAACAGAGCTCTTCTTCATACATAACATAATGAAATATTCAAGCAGAATTTCTTACCTTTTGATGTTTGGGAAAGAACTGAAAGAATCTGTGAATCTGAACTGCAATATATACAAATGGCCTGACGTACAAAAGTTTTCAAAGCTGGGTTTGAATGCTGCTGATGGTGCAGATTAGGGGATCCAGGCAAGCAGTTCTCGATTTGCTAGTTCCTATAACATCAGATGGAGTCCTATTGCCTAGCAGTGTGTAATGGTTATGTTGCAGCTTTTAATCTGAGAGCAGCCTTGGGAAGAAGTGCAGCTCTTCTGCTTCGTTGCTCTTCTTCTTTCCCATTCCTGAGAGGCTTACTGTATCCCTTCACCTCAACTCGCGTGGTGGTTTGATTTTGCTGACTATAGACTGCTAGCTCCTTTCCATTGCTCTCCTACCTGTGAACAAAAAAACAGAGAGATTGCTCTCTCTATCTCTGTGCTTTGGGGCAGCTCACGAAGTACTGCGTCATGCAGAGCTGAATCACATTCTCTTACTGCATTAAGAAATCAAACCGGGACAAGTGTTTTTATCCACAAATGGCTTATCGCTTCCACAAGTGATTGTTGTCAGGAGTTACTGGAGATATGTTATGACTATTATTGTGGATACTACTTAGGACTGAATTTAGGGACCTTCAAAGCCACAAGTATGAAACACTACAGCTGGAATTAAAGAAGACTGTCATTAGGTTTGTATCCTTGGTAAGCTGAATGCAGAAGGAAGGCACTCCAGTCTGATCGGTAGGTTAAAGATGCAAGATTAGGAGTCAGTTTTAAACATGTGGCTGTAAATGTGTGATTGAATTCTAAGTGCTTTCAATTAATGTAGATCAAAAGAGACTTTTGTAGTTGGACAGACTTTCGAAAGTACCAGACTTTTGAAAGCATAAATCTGTCCAGTCTTCCTTTGTTTTTCATAACTTGTCTTGCCATGTTTGTTAATTATGGAAGGCATTTAGGACTTGCTCTGTCTCATCCAGTTTCTTTTCTTCTTTAGTGCTCCAGCAGTGAAGTCAGCAGTTTTACAATCCACTGCCTTGAACCTTGACAGTCAGTTATGGACAGCGAGTGGGTGTAAATTGCTAGTAGCAGCATTTTAAGACTATTCTGTGAGCAAGGCATTGGAGATTGATCCACAGAGCAAAAATAATCATAACCTCATCATCTTCCTGCTAGCAGAAAATAATTTAAAGGATTATTGTCCCTTCTTTATATTATAATGCGGGACAAATAGGTTTCTGATGAGGAGAGCTCTTGCCTGAAAGCAAATACTGTATGTCACGTAGGATGGTAAACATTTAATGATATGTCTGGTTCGCTTTTCAACTACACTGCAGACAGCACAGTTCAACACAGCTTCACTGTTAGCCCCCATTATTCTATCAAATACATGCTCACGTTAGTATATTTGGTTATTAATTTGATATCACATACGTCTTTATTTACACAGCAGAACATTGAATTATCAATTTTGGTATATATCGGTAGCTGATTCTCTACAAATGGCTTTGAGGAACAACTAGTGTATATTCTAACACAGAATTCTGTGAAGAATAAAGGAACAGTTTAGTGAATAATTCTGTGGTTTGTTGTTGTTGTTTGTAATAATCTCACATAATCTTGTACTTGAAAGTATCTATAAATAAAAAAAAAGTTGTGAAGGGCTCTTGCATATATTGTCTACCAACTAAAATTGGCTAATTTGAAAATGGCTTTTTGAATTAAGTTTAAGAAGTAAAATTATCCATCTTCTCACAGTACTTTCATGGTAAGGAGTCTGAAAGTCAAGGGAGGTAAACAGGCCAAGTATCTTGGTATAAGAGGAAGTCATGTCTTTCTTCTGCTAACAAAGAACATGAAAGTAAAATGTTGCTAAACTGAAACTGCTTCAATCAAGGCTGAAAGCTACTAACTGCAGGTTTTATGTGAAACGTGGTGTCTTTGCAGAAGAGCAATACCTCCAGTGCAGTCATAGGCGTGGAACAGCTCTGCAGCGTGTGGCAAGACATCCATCACTCTCAATCAGTTTGAGACCTGTCTGTACAAGACCTGTTTATTTTGTCTTTGGGTGGAGGAATGGATTTGTCCTCCATAAATAAACAACCACAGATAATAGGATGACAATAGACATATTTCAATATTTGATAATAGGATGCCAATGGACATATTTCAATATTTACCTTTAAAAAATTAATCAAATTAATCGCAGTAACAATACTGAGATAGAAATATGGCAAGTTTCTCATGAATTGTTTTCTTTTCCTTCCTTCTGAACACCAGTAAGTGGTCAGAGTACTCAGGAAAGCTATTCTGGTGAACTTGGCTCTCTCATGGCAGAGATAAGCAGTCACAGAATCACTGAATCGTTTCAGTTACAAGGGACTTAAGGTTATCTAGTCCAACTCCCCTGAAATGAACAGGGACATCTACAGCTAGATCATGACCAGGTCAAGAAAAACCCTAGTGTGGGGAGAGGTTTTATAATGGCCTTAAAGGCAGTGATGGATTAAAAAAAAAAAAAAAAAGGTGTCTGGTAAAGATAGGGGCATGAGTAATTCTCAGAAGAGGTTCAGCATTTTGGTTCAGATAACAAGCTAAGCAGATTATCTAAAGTTCTCTGAATCTTGCTGAGGTAAAACTCAAGTAGCAATCTTATGAGAACAAAGTTTCACATGACATTTCAAACTTCTGCTTCTGGTTCATTTAAAAAATAAAACAGAAGTGTAAGAATGAAATACGCTCTTTAAAAAGGAAGTTAATGCAACATGCTTTGTATTTAACACTTAATTTAGTTAACTTCAAGTTTAGGTGTGATTTTGGACCATCTTTCACTTATTTAAACCATTATCTTTTCTCTAAGCCTTTTTTTTTGTTTGTGTGTTTTTTTGAGCTACCTGGGAAATATCTTTATCAGATCCCTAAGCAGTACAGAGTGGGGTTAGCGCTAAATGGGGTGGGCAATGCAAATTTCCACATCATTTTTCTTTTCTGTTTGGAACTTTTTTCCTTCACAGCTATTTATCATCTGAAGGAAAAAGACTAGAAGAGAAAGGAGAAGTCAAAATAAATTTTCAGGGGGAAAAAAAAAACCTGTCATCCTTAATCAGATACTATATTCTTTTCATTTCACAAAAGAGAGAAACTGCCAGAGAAAACAAGGTTAGGGGAGGAGTAGGGACATTGTGCTATCTGTGGACAAGAGATTTAGAACAAAATGGTCAACCTCTGAGGGACAGATACTGTTGGTATTTTGCAATGAGAAGAATATTGTGTTGCTGAATTGGGTTTTGGAGACCACATGGAATCTGCAACATTCTGGATGCCATTTAGCTTTTCTTAATTTAAAGTTATATTATCCTTGATGTAATGAACATGAAATGAATGGGGACATAGGCTGGCCTGCAAAATCTGGCCCTCATTTAGTTGTCCAAATGACAGCTGCACTCTTTTAAAATCTTTACCTCGACTGTAATGGCAGGGAGTCTGAAAAAACCTTAATTCTGCTTTTGAATCATTTTAGTGTACGTCCCTGCTTTTACTTATAAGAGTCATTTACTGACTCCTGCCTGATTCCTTCTGTCTTATCCATACTGAAGGAGTTCCTGAGCAGGAACTGCAGATAGGCTGTGGCAGAATTTTATTCATGTATGAACTGATTTCTCCTGCCGTTACTTTAAATTACAACAGCAAACTTCTTCATTTCAATGAGACTTTTTGTTTTTGCTTTTGCAGAGTAGTCTGAAATGATCAGAAGATCCATGGGAATGGAAGCTTTCAGAAGGAGGAAGGTATGGTTTCAAATAATATTCTGCTTTATCAGAGTCAAAATGTTTCACAAAAATATGCTCATTTTGACAGGATTTGAACTTTAAGTTCAGGTTGGTTCTGACCAGGGAGAAGTACAGTTAACTTACATAAAAACCTATGTGTTCTATTTTCTAAGAGAATAAAAATTAATTTTGAAAATATTTGAATATTTTTATTTTGATTTTATTGCAAAAAAAACCCCTAGTATCAGGGATTCAAAACTAGCATAGAAGAAAATTTGTTATTCACTGCCTATTTCTTTGCCAGTTATGAACATGGAAGCCAAAGAATCTGTCTCATTACCATGGTATTATTGCTCTCTTCCTAGTTCTTCCACTCTGGAAGCGTGACTGATCTGTAAAGCTTTAAATGGTAATAAAGTGTTAGGAATAGGATTCCTGTGTGGTCTCTGTGCCAGCGTTGGAGAAAAGATCCAATACAGCTAATCTGTTCAAATTTAATGAATGTCCTGCTGACTTTTAAGGAAGCTGGGTCCCTGGCTACCCTCTGAGACTTTAAAAATCTCCTCCTATTTTAGTAGGACTTTTTCAGGAAACCAGATCGAGCAAGTCCCTACAGAAAATGCCATCGCTGTTCCTACAGGTTTCCACAAGACATTTGACCCCTCCCCTCCCTTTCTTCCTTCTTTTATACCTCTCTGGAATGCAGATATTTTGGCTAATTTTCTCCAGCTGTCACAGAGTCTCACAGGAAAATGACCTCGCAGAGTGACCACTTCCCCTAGTCCTTGACTTAAGAAGAGTTTTTTTCAGAGCTTTCACCACATCATCCACTTCAATGTCTGGTGTCTTTCATGAGTCAGGAAAAAGGCAGAAAAAAAAGATCCACTCTTCAAAAAAGAAACAAACCAAACCAGATCAGTTTGAATCAGTTTTATCAGCTGATATTTCAAATCTGTTTGTGTAGCACAAAGTTAACTGTACTCATTCCCACTAAAAGGTAGGGGAATATTAGCATTTGGATACCTTCCTTGTAAGATTATTTTTCAGCATGCAATTAGTTGATTAATTTAGTAGTAACAGCAGTATCTACAAATTTGAGAATTGGACTTCTTTATTCTTTTGTTCTTTTAAATACACTGTCCAGAGTGGAAAATTTTATCACAGAAACTATGTTTCAAGTTTGGTTTTCTGAAATACCACAATGAAAAAATCAACAAAATATGGTATGCTAAATATCTATGGTGTATGAATTATGGAAATGAGATGCAGATATACCTCAAAAGCTAATGGTTTATTAAGTACCATGATAAAAATAAGGACATATGTGTCAGGAAAAAATGGTGATTTGTTGGCTTCATTCACTCCTGAGAGGAAATGATCTTTTATCTTATGTTTTATTCTTCCATGGAAGTTGAAATTAATGGGCCTCTTGTTGAGCACAACTTTCCCCTTCCTCTGCGCGCTCTCTCTGGTTATTATGACTGGCTGGTTAGTAATGCTTGTAGAATCCCAAGGATTTCCAACCATAATTTTTCTCCAATGGCATTCTTTACTTCCTCATATTTTGATACTTTTTTATACTTTGAGTTTATCCTGTCTTCCATCTTGAGTTTTAAGCATCTGATGGGAAGAAAAGAAAGATGGGGACTGCAAATAGGTTGCAGTCTTTACTACCAGCAACTGAAATTCCTGTACTCTCTCTAAAGGCCACATTTACATCTATCGCATCTGGGGGAAAGCACTTAGTTCCTCTGATGTTTGAAAGCAATATAGAGTAATTCCACACTGTAATAATTTCTGATATTTTCTAGTTTGTGTTTTGAATGAGTATCCCAGTATCTTGCCATTTTCTGTAGTTATTTGGGAAGTGTCCTCCAGGTGACTTCAGTGAGTGTATTATTTTTGAGTGGCTGTGTGTTATATGAATACACATAGAGTAGAGTAGAACAAGACTGTTCAAGGTAAGCATGTTGTAGCTGTGGATCATCCCTCTACTATTCTAAAGCTAGTATCACATACTAAATATCAATATTAAAACTAGTATTAAAACTAGTTTGTGGTAACATATACTTTGAAATGTTTTAATTTAATTTTAGTATTTGGAGGTTGTTTACTTGGTACGATCTCCAGCAACTTAGGCATTTTAGAAAGAAAGTGAAGAAAGATTTTATTGGTTACTGATGTCAAATAGGCTCACTGGTATAAATATAAGCCAACAAAATCAGGTACTAAAATCAGATTACTCTTGTGCATTGACAAGACTTCTGCCCACATGTAGAATATATTCCTGTCATCAGAATAATGAGTTTGCATATTTGAAACAACAGTCATAAAGGGACTGAATTAGGTTTCTCAGGTAAGCAGTTGTGGTGTAACTGTTGCATACCTGTTTTTATAATGCTATTGATGGTTCTAGGCTTAACATACAATATACAAATCATTACTTTCTGTATCTGTGATTATATGTTGCAAGAATGCCTCAACTTGTTACTGACTCATTCTAGTTTATGATGAGGCTATGTCTTTCTCCTCTTCATAGCCATAGACCACAGTAATGGATGGGAAGTAGCTTCATTGAATAACACACCCAGCTGGAACACAGACAGCTAACTAAATAAGCTTACCAGCTGATGTGCTCCTTTGGCACTGCTGCTCAGGTTGAGTGTGGTCAAATGAGCTGCTTCAGCTCCTGATAATTCAGGTTCCTGTCTATTCCAACCCTTCATTCATTCCCTTAACCCCACAGCTGGAACCAGATTCTGCCAAAAGATGTGGCAAATCTGAGGAAGTGGAAGGGAAGGGGGATGGTGATACAGTTGCTGCAAGAATGTGAAGGGTCATAAACTCTTAGCTGGAATTAGCCGTGGCCTGAACTGTGTGTTCAACTGTGCTCTTAGAGATGCTCAGTCATGCACTGATCACGCTTGCTGGAGATGCTGTCTCAGTTGCAGTTGTAAAGGCATGTGCTTTTGGATCAACGCTGCCAGGTTGTGACCCTGCCACCGCTTGGAAACTGAAGTGGCCATGTTGACTATATTGTAAAGTGGGAATAAGTGAGCAGGAATATGCTTTAAAACAGAGTGCAACACTCTTCTATCTGCATGTATACTGAATAGGCTTGACTTGATGAACAATTTCAGTGGAAATTCTTTCAGTGTGAGTTTCATCTGAAGTGAATAAAAATGACAGCATATTTTCCTAAATTATTCCTCATTACATGAGCTGATTTTTTTACAGCTAAAACCTTTGGAATTCAAGAAATCTGATAAGCAGGTTTTCTGAGTCCTTTTAGCCCTAATCACAGAAGTAAAGGAGAATGGTTCTAATGGTCTTCATGCCCTGCTCTAAATACTTGCTTTACCCAGGATGCAAATACTGCTTTTAATAGTATGGATGATAGGTAAGACAACCATTTTCTTGAAATTAGTATCTGTAAGATTTTATGACTCAGAATTACTTTATTTCACCTCTCAAAGAGAGACATACAGACTCCATCTTGCAGTTTTTAAACATCAGTCAGTATAAAAACAAGTGGTCTTAGTAAATTGTTTAGCCTAGAAGGCTAGAAGGTGGGTATTGTACCTCTTGTGTTTATAAAATGAAAATGTTCTTTGTAGCTGCTGTACACATATAATTACATAAATATCTCTGTTAATTTAGATGGATTATTTCAATAGGATATTTCAAACGTTAGAAATTCTAAGAGGAAAAGAGAGGATGAACCAGAGAATGAATACCATATTCCAACTGATAAGTGTTTCCTCACATGTATCTGATTCACAAAAAGACCTCAGCATATGTTTAACTTTAAGCATGTGCTCAGGTCTCACTGGGTTTAAACATGCCCTGATCGAGGATGCTTTCTTAAATAGAAGCAATATGTTGTCCCTGTGAAGTCAACTTGATTTCCCAACGGCTCAGATCCCCTCCTGTACGTATAGATGGTTCCTTAGAGCAGCTCCTGCCTCCAAAATGGACTTTGCTCTTTGTGATATGAAATACAGACTTTCCAGTGCCGAAGTTTTCTTCCTATTGAAACAGACAAATGCAGCATAATAGGGCTGCAGTCTCCTTTTTTAGCATGTAGGAAAATAATAAATATTTTACTGTGGCATTTTTTTGTACTGTCCTTTTTCTCCTGTCTTTTCTGTCTGACCACTGTCTGTAAAGGCCAAGGAGTTCTGGCTGCACAGATACAAGAGAAGTTGCTTTATTATGAAGAGGGAGAATAAAAAGTGTTGAGAGTGACTAGGTCATATTCTTGTCAGTCTCCTGTATTTAGACTCCTTTCAGCTTAGTTTTTGGTGACAAACTGCACAGCTGTAATGCTTTACATTTACCAGCCTGCATATATGAAAGATGTGTAATGTTAACTAAGCCCTTTCCCGTCCCTCTTGGAAGACCACCCTGCCTGCAAAATCTCCAGAGGAAAACACGGCATGTCCTGATCAGAAACTGCCTTTGTTGGCAGAAATACAGTATGTTGCATTAACCAAAACAGCATTTTTTAAAACATTTTTGATGGTGGCTGCTTTTTATTTAAATATTCGTTTTGCTTGTGTAAACGGATCTCATTTGGTCTTTAAATCCCAACATCACAGGGCTATCTGAAAGCCTTGTTTACATTTAGCAGTGGAAATTGTTTCAAGGCTTGCAAAAATCCTTCAAAACCTGATACACTCTGAGCAGAAAAAGGACTGGATTCCCATCAGCAGCCTTCTAGACAGCGGCTTTCTCCGAGATGACCTTTCTGGTGATGAAAGGTACCTCATCTTTCCTCCCCACTGACAGTGCAGCTTTTCTGCTGGGTAGGAGCCAGTGTGCTGTCAGTGTAAGCCCCAGCTCTGGGCTCCACGGATGGGTAGCATTGCCAGCAGCATGGTGCTCCAATCCTCTGGCACTGGCATGCTGGTTATGCTGGTGGTCATTTGTGGCTTTCATGGAGCACAAGTCACTTTCAAAACTTGTTCTGCTTCTCTAATATTGGCTTCTTTGTGTATTCGCTTCCTGAGCTCCTCGACTGCGCGTTTATCAATACTTGGCATTTGTTTTCTGAACAGTAAGGCAGCCCCGGACGGCTGCAATTACCCCAGAAATAGTAATAGTCGTATTGTCCTGAACGCAGCCATTTACTTACCAGCTGTGAACACGGGAAAAGCTGGAACTGTGGCAACAACGTTTAGGCTCCAATTGCATGTATAAAGGGAAAGCCTGGAATAATTGACTCTGAGGGGGCCGCCCTAAATTCCCAATGGCACAACTGCATTTTGAACCTGGCCCCAGGATACTCATACGTGAACCACCAGTACAGTCTGAGGATGTAACAGAGCTAAACACTATCCTTCTTGTTCCTTCTTGAATCGTAGCTATGAAGCTTCTTGCTTCAGCTGTTACTCTATATACATGTCAGGACAGCATAAAATACACTGTCTAGACTGCCTACTTGAGTTAGCAAGGTGCACTGTTTGTAGAACTAAACCCTCCTCTCTTCAACATCATTTCAGCAGTGTAACCTCATTCCAACAAATAAGGCAATTCCTGATTTACCTCAGAATAACCTCAGGGGCAGTTGGCTAATCTCAGGGTGCTGGCTTGAATCTTATGCTAGGGAATTATAGATTGAGACAGTGCTTTCTGATTGATGATTTACCCATGGCACTGCCAATCAGAAAGGTCTGAACCATAAACCTAGTGGTGACAATGAACCACTTCTTTTCTCTGTCCTGGTTTACCCAAGTGTGAGATGGTTGTAATTATGTTAATTTACTTGTCTTGGATGCTGTGACAAGTAAATTGCAGAGGGCTTATAAAAGGGTATCAGGTTTGTGGTTCTGGATGTGAAATCTCCGGGTTTAAACTTATTTCAGGTCCCAGGACAAATGTCCTTTTTTTCCTGTCCACCAGTCAGTCCTTCATTCCGGGGGGCAGGAAGTAAGGACCATCTCACATCGAAATCTCAACCTTGCTTTATGCATCTGTCTATTTTGTTGTCCCACTCTGGCCACAGTGAGAGGCAGTACTCTCATCTCTCTGATTCCAAAAGTTTTCTGCAAGAAAGGTAAATATTACCGTCTGCATTTTGCAGATGGAAAAACAGAGCAAAGAGGTTAAATGGCATAGTCTAATATTAGAAAGAGATAACAAGCATGGGAACAACACATATGGCCAGAAATGTTAGGCTTAGTGTTCAGAATCACAGCACAAATTCAGCTGAGGGCTGGACTCTGCCTGTGCACCTAGAAGTGCCTGCTTTCCTGTGTGTCTCCCTGTAACGTGATGTATGCACTTGCAGAGCCAGGTGCAAATGTCATTACGGTAATAATATTATGGAGCTTTATGAGAGCATATTTTCCACTCTGGTACCAATGCACTCAAATGTCAATGGAATAATACCGCCAACTTTTCTTTCTTATTGTATGTCATCTCCTGCTCTTCCTGTGAAGTTTAGGACTGGTTTCTGGGCATAGAGAGGAAGCAGCTGGCATCCTTTTACCTTACCATTCTGTCAGCTTACATCTTCAGTGGGAATGGAAGCACCCAATTCTGCCAAGTTTCTGAATACTTCTCAGAACTGTGGGGGTTTGGGACTTTTTTAAGTGGTGGCTGTGATTTTCAGGAATTCTTATGGGTCATCTTCAGGTCCTTCTGCATGCAAAATATGAGGGATGTTTCTATTTGGAAAGCAACTGCATGCATTCTTTTAATTTACTTCCTATGGTAATCTTGTGTTTCCAATGAAGCTAAAGAGAGAGATAGTGCTGGGATGGCTTTCATTCATTTACTGTATTTTGAAAATAAGAGGAATAAAACTTCATTAGCATAGCAGTCTGTTAGGTCCCATAGTTGTAGCCCCCAAAGGTCTTCCTGTTTCCTTGTGTTTTGATAATACGGCTGACACATTGCTAAATTGCTGGGAAAGTTAGGAATAACATTAATTTAACAAGAGAGTTAGATTAAAAATATGTTGTAGAGCTGGACGGCTGCTTTTGCTTCTTTTCTAACTGCTTGGCATTCCTGATGCTGGGTCTTGGTTTCTGTAGCCATGCAGCATATGAATCAGAGAGAACCCACCCTGTGCTTTGGCATAACTCTTAAAGCACTGACAGTTCCTCTTTCTTCAGCAGTAATTAAACAAGTAAAAACTGGTTACTTTGGTTAGCAGATATAAATGTGGAAAATATTCACAAATACATATCACTGGGTGTGTGTGTCTAAGGAATCTGGATGAGCTGTGGTTGGACTCTCCTTTCCCACATACTTACAACAAAGGTGCTTTATCCAACAAAGCAATCTGGCAAGGTCTTTTATTTCAGCTAATTCATGTTCTCTTTTTCTTTGTAAGGCTTGGAGGTTTGCTGGTAGCACATTTCAGAGCAACCCTTAACGACAGGAGGCACTGTTGGGGATAGGACTCAGCAAGGGGAAAAGTCAGTTAAAAGCAGAATGAGGTGATCTCATAGAACTAAGGGCCGGCCTGTCCTTCATTTTTTGCAGTGATTTCTCTCTTCCAGGTAGCTGTGCAATTAACGGTGAGCTAGCATGGCTCGGTTTGGAAACAATTATAAGACTGAAAAGCTACCTCTTATAAGTTCTCCAGTAGATCACCTGTAAGTAACATGGCGTAGATGTGCTCGTTAGGGGCCTGGAGGGGCTGTGCTGCTCTGACTGCAGAGGGAGACACACTTAGAAGCAGAGCAAAAATGAGCGCAGGCAAACCTAACGGACTGTTTAAATAACCACATCTCTGGGAGGAAGTATGAGCTAATGATAAAGTGTCGGTGGTGCTTCAAGAGCAGTATGTTTGATTATTCGTTCAGGCTCCATTTATGGCCACAGACTAAAGAAAAGCACTCCCTTTGCCTCGGTGGCCTCTTTGGAAAATGGGAATAATCAAAGCAGAGTTTATAAATCCAGAAAAATCCTTTGTGATCACCTTCATTACCCAATTTATACTGCAGGCTATGGAAATTCCTTGGATTAACACCTGTCAGAACTAACACAGATAGTTAGGAAAAATACACTGTTCTGCTTTTAGCATCTCTGCTAAAACACTTGGTGAGCTGATCCGTATTTGAAATGGTAATATCAGCATAACATTGATCTAAAGGAGGAAGGCTAAAATCCTTATAGTATATTATCAGAACAGTGAATACTGAGGTAAGGAGAAGGCAGGTCCTGATACTTTGTCATTGAAACACCGGCTGAACTGTTTAGCTTAGAGTTGTTTCACTTCAATTCTGCTTTGACAGTCGACAGTCTGCCTAGTGAATTTTCTGTTTCTCTAATTTGTACTCCCCATACCTTCTTCTTCTTAAGGTGAAAATGCTGTTTCCTGACTTTGCATTTTTCGATTTGAATTGTGGCTCTTTTCCTAATGTAAACCCTTCAAAACCCTTTGAAAAATGGACACCAAAAGTGAAGTTTTTTTCATGGTAGTTTGGTGAAGATGAACTCCTCAGTGCTTGTAAGATGTTTTGAGGGGCCATGAAATAGGGATTCTTATTGCTTATTTCTATTTTTCTGTCATAGTCTTTGATGTTTTCTGAAACTGAGGCTGAAAATGTTACCAAGAATATTGATGGTAATTCCTGCAATTGACATGGCTGGATTAAGGCTCTTAATTTCTTAATTTTTTTTCTTGCCTACTTTCAAATCCTTGTGTGATGACAAAGGGGACAGGAATAATGCATTTCTGATATGGGAATCACTTCAAGCAGTGCTGTTTGGGAGGGTACGAGTTGCAGCTGGCACCTTATCTGCACACAGGCTCTGAGGCTCCTGCCTACCCCATGGTCAGAGGAAAGGTAGCAACCAAGGAGGTTGCTCAGCCCATCCACAGGTGAGGCTCTCCACACATCCTATGCAGGGATTCAAGTTACTTAAAATGAGTAGGAGGTTCTTTGTTGAATTCAGCAGTTCTAGACCTGATAGCCTTAGACCAAGTAAGGACATTTTTGGTCTTCTTTATTTTTAAGAAAATCAGTTTATTCCTGAAGGCTAGTTTATTTTTCTCAGACTATCCAATTCATATTCACTGCCTGCAGGGTTCTCTTTTCTCACTGCTGTTTATTATACATGGAAGATTTGCCTCTCCTGTTATTTACCCCTGTACTGACTAGACAGGAGACATTCCAGCTTTGTACCAAAAGAAGCAATAGGAGAATTGGTGCCACATTTTATCTTGGGTGAACAGCTTGCTTCTCTTTGCCTGGAATCATCCAGTGATACCGCAACTCAGAGCTACAGACTGACATCTCAACATAACAAATATTTCTGAGTTTGCATATTACGCTTTCCTGCTCCTCAGATTCAGGCCAGGAGGAAGAGGAAGATTATGAAAGAACATGTACACGTGGATATTTTAGCAATATACTATGTTAGGAAGGAAAAGATGTAAAGAGCAGATGACTGATTAATGGTATTTTGGTTAAAAATACTGTAGCTTTTAAACGTTGCCTCAGTGTGGTCAGGGTGCTTACAGTAAATATATTGCACACCAGATGTGGTCTCAAACGTACATGACTTTGGATTTTCCTGCACACAGTAACCGTCAGTTCTGGGAGCCTGAGGATCCCCAGGTTTCAAAAAGGCCATTCCTGTTGTAGCTGTCCTGCCCAAGGGATGCCGGCAAAATGAACACAAAGGCAGGGGAGGCTGCTGACCCCTAAAAATCTCAAGCTTCAAATAGTCTATGAAACATAGATGCCAGTGTTCTACTTCCAGGCGCTGAATAATGCCTTTTGTTCCCACACCACGTCCTCGCATTAGGAGGAGCGGGCACCATTAGAAAAGGTGATCTTCCATCGACCCCATAGCATGCAAGCTCAGCAGATGCAGAAGGGCCCATAGGACATTTTCTTTCTCAAATGGATAATACATACATACATTGGTTATGTTGTTGTAGGGTGCAAAAATTGAATGGGGCTTCTCATTCCAGCTGAAAAGATAGCAACAGCCTACTGTGGTTGCCTCTGCTAAATCCCTGCAAGTGATAAATCCCTGCAAAGATAGATACATGTTTTATGATTTCTCTCGTTCACCTAGTGCCACACACTAGTGTGGGTTCTAGAAAGAATTAAAAGAAACTGCACTGAAGTTAAAAAAAAAAAAAAAGTTTACAGTGGAATAGTTGGATGTGAATATCCGCTTATAGAAAGATGCTGAGTATACAGAAAGATTTTGAGTACATTAGTATCAGCAGAGTGTTTAGCCAAGGGTATATTACTTTTGGAACTGAAGTTGGAATTGTAATGGGGAAAATAGGAAGCTGAGCTTGTGCACATGAATGGGCAGCTCCAATGAGACCTGTTAAGGAGCCTGTGTGGAGCTACTGCCGCAAATACAGGGCTCATTCTGTGCATCTGTGCAGACCTTATTTAAATGTTTGTGATGCAAGGATTAAAGGAATAAAGGAGTATTATTTCATACTATTTAGAATATAAATACCACTTTTTCTCCCAGCGGGACTGAGACAGTCTGTGGCAGTGCCTCAATTAGCACCTTCTTTCCTAGGCTGTACCTGAGCTGCAGTCAGATGCGTCATTGCAATATGCACCACTTCAGCTAACATGGCTGTTGGTAGCAGAAAAGCTGCAACACCTTGGGCTTTGGGTAAGCTACAGATGATATTGCCTACCTGAAACCATGAACAAATATTTGCTTGTTTGACAGCTGAAGCCTTCAGTACCCGGACCTCATCACTTTCAGCTCTCAAGCCTGGCTTACAGCTAGTCTGAGATACCTTCGTGTGTAACAGTTGTGCCTTGCCATCACTATCAGAGTAGATAGTCTGGAGACTTTGCACCATTCTGTGGCAAGGATCAAGTGAAAACCTAGATGTAAGGCTTTACTGTCTAGGTTCAGAAGAGGCAAACTTGCGTTGCAGGTTCTCTAGAAAGTTACACAAATGGCAGGATTTAGTCCTGTCTGAATGTAACTTTGGGTAACTAAGTAATTGACGTAATACTGGTCACAATATGTTGGCTGGTGAAGACCACAATAAACTGTGCGTGTCAGCTAATCATGATTAAACATTGATTAGGTCAGGCTAAAACTGCACTTAGCTGACATGTGCTGAATGCTATTTGTTCTCGTCTACACTGATTCACATTGCATTCAATGTGGCACAATATAGATAAGCCCTTTGGGGAGAGTACAGCTCTGGTCAGGCCTCAGTGTTCCCTGACTGGCCAACAGCTGCTCAGAGCAGTTTTATAAAGGGACCACTTACCCATCCTTTGATGGAGAGATAAGCCACTGTAATGTAATTACAACCAAGGAGATGGGAGAGGGGAAAGAAAAAAATATGCCAATCATGAAGGGGGTACATGGAGAGCCTCAGATTCCTTCTAACCTAAACATTGTGGCAAGGAAAGAAGTCTTAATTAGGAAATGTGTAGGCATAGAACAGGAGCCCATCCTAAATGAATTGGGGTGTGATGAGCATAAAGAAAATGCTTTTTAAAAAGATCTTTGACTCCCACTGAGTGCTTGTTTCTTAGACTTCCTTGCCTAATAATGTCAGCATTTAAATGGCCCCAACTCCCAAATAACAAGGCTTTGATGTTAACACCTCATTGAGGTATAGAGTTCATACGTTTGCTATTCCTATTATTTGGCTAGAAACCGTTTTCTGCATGGCTAGCTTAATAGGGCAACAGAATATTAAGTTGTATAGGGATTGAGAAAGCTATTCACACAAAGGAAAGAGCTACAGACTTCATGTATTTGAACAGAACCTGACAATTAAGAGAAAAGAGCAAAAGTCTGGGAAGTGCCCTGAATCACATAATTGCACAAATTTTTTTCATACCTATGATATTTCCAGTGGCCAGGCACAAATACAGGGGATTTTAGCTCTGGACTGTGTTAGGGAGTTGTAGTTGTAATTAGGAGATGAGAGGGGGTATTTTTACCATCCTGCCAAAGTTATAAAGCTTTAAAAATAATCCGTTCTTTAGCAGGAAAAAAAAACCCACTTTTTTAATTTATTTTTTTTTTAATTGAAAAAGACAACAAAATGCTGAAAAATGATCTGGTGCTGGTAGGACCAGCTACGTAGTGGATGAGTGATCCAGATTCACGTCCTCCTCTGTTGTTTTCCAGCATTACAGATGAATGCTTCAGCCATCAGGCTATCTGCTGTTTTGCTCTCCTTTGATTTTGGCCCCAGCATATAGCTGTGCTCTGAGAAAAACAACTTCAACAATATGTTTTTGTACATACACACCAATAAAGTTGCTTTTCATTTTTCTGCATTTTTTTACACAGTAATTACCAGTTTTCTCTACTTCTGACAACATGCCATGGCAGAATTATTAGCACTGCCCCCAGCAAACAGATATTCTAACTCATAGTTACCTATAGCATAGAAAAGCCTGGAGCCTGCCATGACGGAGAGGGCTCTTTGGTGCTTACTATTGTGCTGTAGATGTTTTCTTACCCTGAAAAGTACATGAATAATCTAAACAGTGCAACTGAGAGTGGGAATGATGTTATTAGTCTCATTTTTACAGGTATGGACTGAACAATAACATGACTTGTCTAAGGCTGTACAGGAAACTGCAGAGCTGGAAGTAAACTTGGAAAGGTGCTGCAGACTTTGACAAGTAAGGCCGCCTGTCTCTTGCAAGTATGCTTTGAAAAGCATAAATTGGACATTAGGTGATTATAGACATTGAAAAGGTTCAGGAAAGATCCGCTTGTTCCAGTGCCCATCGGAATTCTAGCATCTGCTTTTTATACCTATTATATTTACACTTTGGAAATTGCTAGCTGTAAAATTATCTGGTATTCAGGATTCAAGGGATCTATTGCCATTTATGTCACTCCTTCATTGACTCAGCTAACCTTATGCTTCGTTTAACTTTTCTGAATATAAGTATAAAAACACCTACCTCCTCGAGGCTTCAGTTAATGAAGAATTCCATCTTCGTTCCTGCCCAGTGTAATTGCTTTACATCTGTGCCACTGTAAATACCATCATGATTCAGTCCAATGTTTATAGCCCCTCATCCCATAGCAAAAGGCGTATTACATATTCATTCACAAGCAACTGGCATCCATGTTTAAATTAGACAATTATTACGGGTATGCAACCAGAATAATCTTCTGTAAAAATATCTCTTTTACTCTGTGAGCCCTCTTAGGGCTTGGAAAGCAGATTGGAGGCAATTTCATGTGTTTATATTAGCTTGCTGCTAAGAATGAATCACAGTTTCTGCACAAATCCACTGAAGTGTTAATAGCATCTGTTCATTTTATAGAAAGTGATGGATTTAAAAATGGATGAATGGAGAAGAAAAACAGTCCCATCACCCTGGTGGTCCTGTGTCCAAATGACATGTTGTGCTGAACAGCGACAAATTTTTATGCAGCTTCTTTAAAGAAAAGCCACCCTTTTGTGTGTGTAGACCGTCACTCCCTGAGCACTGCGTCCTTCTACAGTGTGAAATCACAATGACTACTTTGAGAAACAAAAGGAGTTGGATTTCTCTTATGTTGTGTAACAAAGTGGTAGTTCAACTGGGCAGGTGGTTCAGGTGTCTGCATGCTCCGCTCAGTGCATGAGTTGCAAATGTGGATTCCTCAAATCCCCATTCAGCTGCTGCCTGATCAAACTCCCTAGAGACATCCATACACTTCTATGCATAAATCCCTCCCTTCAGCATATAGCCTAATGAGTTGATTTTTAACCTGGGCAATAGGAGAAATATTTCAACTAGCGGTGCGTAGCTTTGCGGTGATGGCATTGACTTAGAGGGGGAGATGACTGGAGATCCAGTGCTTACACAAAAAGACTGGAAAATAAAAAAATATTGGATAAAATGCAGAAAACATTAGCTCTTTGCCCCAGAGCAGGCTGAGGGAGATTCAGGATCTGATTTTGAACACCAGCATGGACATACCTGTGATAGGAATGATGAAGACTTCAGACTCTCCAGCCGGTTCTGTGAGTAATGTATACTATCATGTGCCATCAGATGGGAGTGGGCTCAGAGCTCAGAGTGCCAGCAGCAGCTGCCACTGGCACCCATTCAGACTATCTGGTGCAGTGGTAATCACTTATATTCTCACATGCAATGTGGTAACTTCTCCTTTGGTTGGAATGGGGAAGTTGGAGAGTGGCAGTGATACGCTGGCATGGGAGACAGAGCAAATTGCAGTAAAAATAGCAGCTTAGGACCCTTGCTCCAATAAATCTATGGCTGGGTTTGCACTAACTGGAGTTACAGGCAGAAATAAAATCTGCATTCACATTGTGTGTTGGAGGTGTTCCTGTGTTGAGGGTGCAGCTGGAGTACGCAGGCCACCTTCTCCGACAGCCATATGCTCCCTCCTTCTCCAGCCCTGATCCTAGCCCCACTCGTGCAGGTTCTGCCTTCATCTGACCCCTGCTGAGCCAATTTAACGCACTAGTCTTATGGGAAACTACATTGAGTCTCTCATGGTCCAGTCAGGTGAGCCTGAGAGCTGGCACAAGCAGCAGAAGGGAGGGACTGGAGCAAGAAGGAAGTGAAGGGGAAGGAGAAAAGGGAGAAGAATCATCCCCTTTGGCAGCAGGGATGCTTTAGATTAGCTCAGCCATATCATCTAACTGGATTGTGAGAGTAAAGTCTGCTCTGTTTTCTGTTATTGCTTGCTTTATGCTTTGTTTGTTTTGCTTTTGGATAGGAAGAAATGTAGCTGTATATGTTTGGGAGAGGGTTTTGGGCAAACATCCTGATCTGACATCTGTTCAATGCAGCTTGGACTGAGAATTTTAGGCCCCTCCCTGCAAATGTTGGGTTTAAATGCTCCCCTGCCCAGCACACCCTGTTGGCCAGTGGCCTCCCGGCGATGCCAGGAGCACCCTGAGATGCTGAGCTCAGCCCACGCACTGCACAGCTCGTCTCTCGCGGGGCTGCTTCCCATGGTGCCAGCTCCTGTTCCTCGTCCCTGTGGGGAGAAGCTTGAGGTCACAGCAGAAACTAGGGCAAAGCCAGGAATTGCATTCTCCTTTCCTGTGTTGCAGTTTGGTCTCTTAATTATTATTTCAGTTCTTCCTGTTCGGTATGAGGGTCCCTCCTCTCTCTCCCAGATTTACGTGTGTATCTTCTGTATGTCAGCAGCAGAGGAGAATCATCGGCAGAAACTCAACACTGGGACAGAAAAAAAAAATGTCCTGTAAGCATTCGTTTGTATTTGAGAATGATTTTTCTTCAGCTGTGCTATGACCTCACTTAGATTGTCAGGAGAATCTAAAATTACGCTTCAGTGCCCCTCTTAAGTTCCCTTGTAAAGTTCTTGGGTGTTGTCTGGAGCATTATTATATGTTATATAATATTATTATATATTATTATTATTCAGCAGAAGAATGGGGGTGCTAAAATGGTTCAGCAGCAGAGCCCTCGTGGCCTGCTGGAAAAAGTGATTGTAGGTATTAGGGTCTGTGCGAGTACAGTTTTTCCCTCGATCTAGCTCATTTCCCTGATGCCTGCCTTGTTTCGGGGAACAGAAGCTGAATTATATGTAGATTCTGATTTGCCATTTATGTCAGAGGATCAGATCCTGAAATACTTTGCTTCTGAACTGTTAAGTTATAAATGTGGAAGGTTCCCACCTGAACAGGGAACCCAAATAAACAGATGCGTATAGCAGAGGAACCCTGGCAGTGTTCCTGTCACAGAAATGTTGAAACATTTAGAAATAAAACCCTTCTCTGTTGTTATTTCTCTAAAGCTTCTCTAGTAACAGCATACAGTTTGATAGCTTTAATGTGGATGTTAAAGCTATCAAAAGCGGCAAACTAATCGCCGCATTTACCGTACTTTGAGAATTGCTTGAGTGGTGCTATAAAGTAACACCAAAACAACAAATAATAATAATAATGAGAGCCAAATGAGCTGAAGCACTGCAGGGACCTTACATGTGGTAGGTTTTGTGAAGAGAATTAACATGAAAGAGGGTTCATCTGGGGGTAAAGGTCGGGGCAGATAAACTCCTATGTTCTGATACATTTCCTTAAAGTGGGAAGCGCTTTAGAAAGCAAGGCTGTGGGAAGAAGCTGTCAGCAACGGGGTGGTCAGCGGTGTCAAGGGTGGTGGCCTATGTTTTTCTTCTGTTGCAGCCTTTCATCCTCCATCTGTCAAGCTCCATAATTTTCAAGGCAGACAGTCTATTTTTAATACAAACCTTTAACTTCCCAGGTCTGAAGTGCCCCTTTTATCTTGGAATAATACAAAAATGGCAGTAGCTGTTGGGAAGATTGTTTAAAGCTGGCGTTCCCAGCCGGGTCTCCTCGGGGTGGCACCAGGTTCCAGTCACCCTGTCTGAGCAGAGGTGTGTGTGCATGTTGCTGCTGAAGGGTGGGCTGCGTCTCCGCCCACCAGCCAGCTGTTCGTAAAGCGCGGAGCCTGGCACGGTGCTGGCCTGAAGATCCCACACAGTGCTGTAATGCAGCACAAAAGCAAAAGGTAGCTGGCTGGGGAAAGTAGTCCTGGGGAGAGGCAGCCTGGGGCATGGCTGACTCACACACCTGCAGGCAACAGTGGTGGGACCAGTGTGGCCCCATGTATCCTGTTGGCACTGCCCCACGGGGCATCACAGCCCCATTGCTGACTCACTTGCCCAGCGCTGACCACGTGGTATTGCTACAAGGACCGATGTCAAACAAAAGGACTGAGCCTGTGCAAAACCCCAGGCAGGCACGCACCTGAGTGAGAGACTAATGCGAGTCCAGGCTTCCTCCACACTGCTCTGCGTTCTAGTGCTTAGTTAAAGCTGATGTCTTAGCACGGCTTGTGTCATATAATTTCAGCATGAACAAGACTTGGCCCGCACTCAAAATACACAGTGTTTAAGTGTTTAAATTAAGGCTTAACTGACTCAGACACTGAATCTTGTTTCAGCCACCGGGTTGCTCTGTTACTAAACGCTTCAAACTGGAGCTCCCCCATTCATCTGCAGGGTTTGTCACAGCAGAACTGGAGATAACTGAGGCGTCCAGATGAGTAAACAGTAGAAGTCCTAGACACAGAGAAATCAGTGGGATTTTTTCAAGGGGCTGACTGGAGGCCTAGATTTCATCCAACTACCACAGCTGCAGTTCTTGCTAGGAGAGAGCTGCATGTACCCCTTCCTTCATTCCCCAATATCCACATAACCCTTAAACATCCAAGGGACAGTACTGAAATACTTGCCGTGAATAGATTTAAGTAAGTGTGGTTTCTTGACCTGGAAAATAAACCTCTGATATACAAGTATCTCTGAGTATGTTGGGGGCCATCTTATTTCTTTATCCCTCTTGACACTGCTGCTGGTTGGACTTGTGAGGTCTGCCCTTCTGTAGTTTAACAGAAAAATGAGCTGTTATATTCCTTATCTGCTTGTAAATGAAGTTGTGAATAATGACTGCAAATCCAGGTTGCTTTTTAGCTTGTGTTTGCATCATTCAGGGCAAGAAATGCCATAGAATGAAAATCAGGGTTGGGCAGGGATAGAAAATTTGGGTCCAGATCTGAACACAAATGTTTGCAAATGTGGAACAGAGAAGGGGCTCTGGTCCACACATTTAGCTTAGCTTGTTACTGAAATTCAAATTCAGTTGCAATATGTGGAGATGGATCCAAATTCCCTTGGCAACAGGAAGTGTTTGGAGGTGTGGGTATTTCAGGCCATCAGTCAAAAGGACACAGATGAGCACACATGCATCAGCTTGCCCACACACATATGTGTGCACACACATTTCTCTGCAAGAGTAGGAAGTGGAAACTCCCTGCAAAGAGAAAACATTGCACTACTAATGACTTTGGTCACAAACATTATCATATGCAACCTGCTGTTGTTTTTGCATTGTACTGGGGAGCAGAATCTTTGAAATGTGGAAAACTTTCTAGCAGTGTCCTTTAGTGCTGTATGCAAACTTTTAGGTACTAAGCTTCCTAATCACTACCGTATGGCTCATAAAAGAAGCAATCCGATACCAAGTACCAAGAGAGGTTGTTATTCCTCCGCTCTATCCTATACCACTCCAAACGTTAGAACAATAAATACATCTACCTCTTGTTTAAGATCACTTAAAATAAGTTGTTTTAATTAAACTTCCTTGCAATCTATCTGCACTAAGTGATTAAGTGCCTCTTCTTTCAGTGAAAGGAGAAGGGATTATCACAAAACAAGACGGACTGAATTATGGGCAGTACTAGGACCGGGTAAAACTGCTGAATATTTTCCATCTAAATTCATGTGAAAATACTGAAGTCCGAGTTTGCATGATGTTATTTCTCTCAACTATTCCCCCCTCTTTTCAGTCCTCCTTCCCTCCCCACCACCCCAGAGTCAATGAAATAGTTATTTCCCTCAGGTTAAAGTTCAGCTTTGAATATCAAATTTAAAAGCTGCCTGAGAAGAGAGCTTTCTTTACTCAATGGGCATCATTTTCAGCAAATGAACTTAAAAAATGGAAATGTGGTAACTGTGTTGATGAAGTATACCTATTTTAAACTGTACCAAATTTGCAATAATTTTGAGATGTTTAGTGACCAGTTCTTTGCAGCTTACCATAAAAAATGTTTGTGGGGGGTTGTTATGCTATTTTTATGTTTAACTCTGGAATATCTTGTGTGAATTAAAATTCAGTAATTATTCTTTCAAGCCAATCTTCTTAAATTGCTCTCCACTTAGGAATCACACTGGTGGGTTTGTTGTTTTATTGCTAGCCATATCACTTTCAGGATGGAGAATAGTCACAATAAAAGGCTCTTTTATGTCTTGTAATGTGTCTTGCAATGGTTATGGCAGTATCTATCGTTTAGTTTTTGCACATTCAGTTTCTTTGCCAAGTTTCCCTTTCACCTCTCGCCGCATCGCCCCTATCCCGGTACCTGACGTGATGGATTGGATGGAAATATGTAATGAAGTCTAGATGCTGGCACAGTGCAGGCAGGCCAGCACTCTAGACATACTGCTCTGCTAATTTATTGGGATTCTTTACCTGCAACCTCCCTGCTGTTTTAGCACTGGGGCCTCTCTTGGGTAGAGACAGGCAAGCACGCTGTGTGGTGGTTTTATTGTGATGTGGACAAATGATCGCGAGGAACTAGCTGGAACCCATTGAATATACAAGTGTGCAGTGGTGGGATTTAAAGGTGCATGCATTAAGAGCACACTGCCACCGCCTTTTATCTCACCCACCAGCATGCTGTGGGCAAGGCAGGCAGGATGCCACCTTGGGGACAGATTGCTGCTGTTTGCAGTTTATAGCCAATCTCTATATAGGAGTGAGAGGGAAAATGCAGACGAAATATGGGAATTGAACTAATTCTGCAGTATTGGCCCTTGTTTTGAATTTATTCTGTTAGCTGAGGGGGCCTGTCTTGTGCTTAGGCTCCGGGTCTGGCTGGCTCTAAGCTCCAGCTTTCACTGAAGGGCACATGGAAATGATGTGATAAAATGTTGTTCCTAATGTGTCTTCCCATTGGACTTGAATTTGGGCAGTTTGGGCTTCTAATTTTAAAGATTTCTGAAAGGAGCAAGACATGGTAACCATTCAAACATGATTTTTTTTGGTTTATTGTGCTAGACAGCATTGCCAGTTGACAGTGCCACCATGATTATATCTGGCTGTTACAACTTCTTAGTCTGCAGCACCTCAGAGTACATGTGAGTATGAGGGAAGGAGAAACATTGTACAGAGGAATAAGGAGCAAAGATGCGTTAAGGTGGCTAAAAAACCTTGGTGGTTTTGATGGGAAGGGGTATGGCCATACAAAGCCAGCTGAAAATTCCCACAGCCTGAGGGAGCTTGGAGCTAGTGCCAGCCCCAATACCCACGGCAGGAGTAAGGGTGTGCCCAGGGCTCAGGGCACCCCAAGGGCTGCACCTGCCCGTTGCTTCTCTGCTCCTTTGGGAGCACTGTTAGGTGGCATGAGTACGATGCTGCTGCACTGCTGTCGGGCATCTCAGCAGGGACTTCAGTAATCCAGAGAATCTGCTCTAAAATGGACCTTGGGTTTAGCAGAGGATTGTGGCCATTCTGTCTTTCAGAACACAGTGGGAAGTTTGTTTCCTGCGTAATTTAAGTGAAAATTCAGCCTTTTCAAGTTAGGTACAGAACTGCACGTTACTAGAGTGTACTACAGCATAAGGAAACTACTCATGAGAGTCTGTCTTGCAAATAACATTTACATTTTTGCTAATTAGAAAGAATCGAGCTTTTGTTTAGCTGTACAGATATGGTTTGGTGTTTTTAAAGGACAGGAATTCCAGAAGGGCTGTTGCATCAGCGGGGTGAATTAGCAAAGGGAAAAAAAAAAAAAAAAGAAAATTGAATGTTCCCTCAGACATACTTTCCAGTTCAGATGTCTAAAATACATACGATATTCCAGCTACATTTTCTTCTCACAGATCCCAGTGTTTTTCATTAGGACAAGTTTCATTTTATTGCCTTGTTTTCCTGTAAAGCCAACAAGTAAAACCAACAGGATTTAATTTTGGATTGGCAGGCCAGCTGGAGGATAATACATTGCGTGCCCCCCTTTTATCTTTCTCTTTTCCTTCCTCCTCCTGCTTCCCGGTCTCCTTGAGGTGCTCCGCTTTGCCACTGTGCTGCTCAGCTTACTGGCCGAAAAATCTTTGCAGGTGATTTATAGAACCCTATGGTTATTGTATGGCTAATGATTCATGGAACTTCATTAAATACCAAGTATGTGCCTGCTTACTGTCTGTGCACACTGCATATTAGAACCTTTGCACTCCCCCTTGCAAATTGCCCCCATTAAAGTCGCAGACAAAAGGTCCTCTCAGTAGCTTACATATTTTCCCACATGTGAGAGAGCAATTGGAAACTTCCTCTTGATAACTAAAAACTTTTGAATTAGAATTTATGAGAAGGGTCTTTTGGTCTCATTGCCTAAGGGCTGAAACAGATCCCAGTGTGTACAAGCGTTCCTTTGATGCATGGAGCTGCACAGGGTAACATTTTTTAACAGGATCAAAAAGCGTAATGCAGGGACAATGTGCGGAGGCCCTTACTCTGACACAAGGAGTCAGAGTCTGTGTTTTTCCAAGGCTAAAAACGTAAAAGTATGTGTCCAGGGTAGCAACAACATTTTATATTCTTTTTAATTGCAGTAAAGTCCAAGATAAAATAATGGCAGTCAGTGTTACAACTTCCTTTTCTTTAATGTTCCTCTAAAAATGCTTTGAAGCTGCTTTTACCTTTGGGAAAGTATTGTATATGTGTTAGGGGAAAATATATCAAAAAGAAAATAAAGGGCCAGATCTTTAATTGGTAGAAATCAGCATGACTCTATTACAGGGATTGGAATTTCTCAAGCTGTGGATATGGCTAAAAACTTTGTCATTTCTCACTACGTGCTAATACATTCCTGCCCACTTAAGCTACTCAGTAGAACTATCTTGTTCTGAGTTTACCATTGAGAAAACATTTTTCACCATCACTTCTTTACAAAGGCAGCACAAGTCTTAAATATACGTCTAACTTAATATACGTCAAATCATAAACACTTCCTTGACTTTCAGCTGTCTTATTCAAGAACTTAAAGGGAGACACAGGCATATGTACTGGTTGATCTGAAGTCTTCACAAAAAGGTCTTGATAACCAGGATTTTCCTCACCTAACAGTTAAAGGAAATGATTTGGCACTCATTTGGTGTCCTATATACATGGTTTTTCATTATTTCTCACTTCACACTATGTGTGTCTATACACGGACATGAGTGAAAAAAGGAATAGCTTCATGTTATGGAGCCAAAAGATCACAGACATTATAAAATAGCCACATTACATCAAACTTGTTGATTACGTATTGGGACGGATATTTTCTGTATTCATGCTGGCAGTATTTGTGAAATCTGTCATGGTAATCAAGTCAGAGATATTAGCTAAGGGGAAGTTTTCATCAACCAAAATCATCAGAGTTGAAATGCTTAAACTGCCTTTAAGGCAGCCATCTAACTTACTGCTTCTGCGGCTGATGAATTAAATTTCTCTCCCTTTACTCCATTTGTAGGTCTCCTGAATGAGACAGAAGATTTAAACCTTGATTACTTTTGTAGCCATGTAAGAGCCAAGTGAAGTTTTATAAATGAATACACATTTGGCTTTAGTCTCACTGTTGCAAAATTTCTTCTTCTCTAATAAAATACTGCCAGAGTGTTTGAACCTCCGTGGTGATCTTTTGAGAGCACGGTATGTGGAACACAAAGAGCCCTGAGAAAGCGCTATCTGAAAGGCCAGAATAACCTCACACATAAATCAGAAAATGGAACGGAATTGGTTGGGGGCAGTGAGAAATTTCCTGGATATGGAGGGTCTCCTAATCTTTTCTTGTATGCTGCCAGCATGATGGGCTTTGTCTAATCTAGGATTGACTGCTTTACTTATGTTTGTTTATTATTAATGTCTATGACTAACAACATCTGCTTGATGCCACCAGATATTGCCAGCTTTCTCAGGGGGCCACATTTCACTTATTTGGACCCAACTTCATCTCATTCTGAATGTATTAAATTGCAACTCCAATATATTTGGACTGCTAAACTAAGGGAGAAAAAGATCCCCAAATTCCTTTCTTTTTCCATAGGGAAATGGAAACAAACAGAATAAGGTGTCTAACATTAAAGAGATGGGAGAGATGGCAAATTGTCTTTCTGCAAGTTTCTTTCTGTATTCTCAGTAGGAATTTGGAATATATACCTCAACAAAGGCTTGGGCATTCATTTGAAATGTGTTTGTTGCAAGGCATTCCTTTCCCTCCAGCTGAGCAGCATATAAAGCATTGGCTTTATTGTAGTCATCACTTTCAAAAAGTGAAGTGCCCCAGATTAAAAATTCCATGGCTTTAAATGGGGGAAGAGATCCTTCTTTGTGAAATAGCCTGAAAGTTTAAAATTCAGAAATCAAATTTTGTGTGTTCCAACCATCCTCAACAATGGTCCTCTACATTCGTCAGTGTAGATGTAAGAATGTCTGACTGTTATATCAACAAAATAAGAAAAGTCTGGTACAAAATTAGGCTAAAAAGAGGAGCGTTATCGAGCACAGGTAAACATAAAGAATGAGTTCGTATACTTGACAGTAGTGGATAATGGCGATCATTTGTTGCTCAAGTAAGAAGAGGTCTCTCTGATTCACAGAAGCATTAGCAGGTGGGAGTTGGCTGTGTGCTAAGATTTCTTTTGCTGCAGCTCTGGTTTCAGCTGCAAGGTTTCGAAACTCTCAGGGAAGTCTGGGAAAGCAGCATTGGGAAATGCTGGTGATTTTGAAAGTTCAGTCAGTTTGGGTGACATTTGGCATCATCGTTTTTTCCTTCTGGTGAGATTCCATTAACTTTGCTTGCTTACTTGGCAATAACTAAGAACACTCTATAGTTTTTAATTGCAATATGGGAAGCTCTACCAGGATGACTTAAGGGCAAAATAGCTGCACCCAGTCTGTTCTTCCTCCTCTCCCTGAATTTAAATAAAATCTAGTCTTATCTGAATATGCACCCAGAAGACTGGATGGTTATTTAAGCCACAGTTAGGGAACATATTTAAGAATATGCCTAATTTTAAGCATGCGCTTAAATCAATGGGACTTAAGCAAATGCTTGAAGTCAGGCATGTGGTTGAGGTGTTATCCTGAATGTGGGTCCTAATCCTTAAACAATAGCAAAGCCCAGAGGAAAGGGCAAGCTATCTGGGATCCATTCTGGGCTCTTTTGTTGGTTGTGTTATAGTCTATAAAATAAGGATCATTATTCTTATCCCTCTTTGTGAGGCACATTGAAAATTATCGGGGAAAAGCACTCTGAATACTGTTATTATTGGCTATACTTCTTGAGACTGAAAAAATTTACAGACAGACATTCTCAGTGGATTTCTGGTTCTTCCTCCTTTCAGTCAGGCAGGAAATACCATGAGAATGGAAAGAAGGATGCGTACCCATGATCAGAAATAATCTTAATCTCCTTCTTTGTGCTACTTCTGTAAATAATTAGATATTGCTACGCTCTTGTTTCTGCAAGCTCCCGCAGCGCACAAGACGTGCTGTGTGCAGGCATACCTGCCTCAGATAGCACCAGCGAGCTGAGAACTGCGTTGGGATAGAATAGCACAATGCTGTGGGTGTGAGAGGGTCTGGGGAGGAGGGGAGGCTGCATGTTCCTGCTCCCACATTTATAGTGGAGCTGCACTGAACACAGCAAAAAGGCACGAGTTTGTGTAAGTTTAAAAGCCTGCCCGAAAAGGGCATGCTAATCATAATCGCTAAAGGGGCAGCACTTGGCTCAGGAAAGAGTCCCCAGTCCCATGTAGTCTTATTGAACACCGCCCCTGGAAGTGAGGTGCTGCAGGATCAGGCTCCGTGGTGCTAGCAGCCGCTGTGCAGTGCTGTGCTATTGTTTGGCTGAAAGAGCTTGAGGCAGCAAAGAATCTATTATTGATGATATTTCAGAGTTCCTCACATTCTCACTACCTTAAGTCAGAGCTCATTCTCTAGCTTCCATGTGAAGGGCCTGGAGCCAAGGCCATGAGCCTGTGTATATGCGTTCAGGACAGTTAATATTTATGATGCATCTTACTGGGAAAATTAGTATAAAGCTGTGTTCCAACAGTACATTTATCCCATGACCTAGTTTTATGAATAACGTGCTGAAACACGGCCTGCTTGATTTAAACTTTTGTCACCCATTCTGATGGATACAGTGCCTAGCTCAGGCTTATGCAATACAAGCTAGGATTTGTGCAAAAATGTGATGTGTATTAGTGCAAGGTAAACAGATGGTAATGCTTTTGTTAATACCAAGCGCATACAAAGATATTTATCAAAGGACCACATGTAAGGTCCATAGTTCTTGGCAGAGATCCCTATGCTATTACATCAGCTAATAAGAATAACCATTTTATTGCATTACAGACGGTTTTTGCAGGGCTGCTTTAGCTTGCACAGGCGGCTGCAAAGCTCACCACAATTCATAGTCTAAGTGTCTGATTCTGAATAGTGCTGATCATTTATAATACGCTGTTGGGTTTTGTTGTTATTATTATTTCATTGCAATGGCTCTCAGCATTTCTCCAGAGCAACCCCCTCCTAGGGAATTCCGCTGCTGGTTACCAGCTCTGAAATACATGTAAGAAAGCCAGGCGGTGAATATACCGAAACAGCATGCAGGTGCAAGAGATGGATACTGGGAGACTTCAAAGGGTAGAAGAGTGAATTGGAAAGATTGGAAGTGAACTTTGACGCTACAACAGCCGCAGAGATATGCAGGCAACACTGAAAAAAGCAGTTGTTTTTGGAGAATTGTGGCTAAACACAATTTATGCCAAAGAATGTTGCACCTAAAAACTACAAGGCTGGTTTAGGTTGGCAGTTTCCCCATCTGATTCAAGTTCTCTTCTTCCATCATCACCATCAGTAGAGATTGCTTGTATCGTGTAGTGGGGAAATCTTGGTCTTTGGAACACAGGGAATCTCCTGGGGATGTAGCTAGGAACTATGCAGAAGGAACCCGGAAGAGGAGAAAGGAGCCTTCTCAACCTGGATCATTTCAGCACTGCTGTTGACAGCAGAGTCTGCACTGAGGATAGGGGTACCGATGTAACTGAGAGCCATGAAGTGTCGTGGCTGTGGGGATCTGCTTTGCTGTAGTGGCATGGTTGTGGGATCACACTCTGAGCATTGTGGTTGTGGTAGCAGGGAGGCCTGTGGTTTCCAAAGCAGTGTGCTTTTGTATACATGTAGGGCAGCTAAGGCAGCATAGGCAGCATGCAACGATTCCTGCAGCACTCTGTGACCTGAAATTCTGCACTGAGAAACAGAAATGTATGTGAAGTCCCGATGGAGAACGCTAGCTCAGCTGACAGGTCCTGATGACTTCAGTTCCTAAGGTTAAGCACATAATATAATCTTTTCCTGGCTAGCATGACATGAGTTGAAAAAGGAAAGAAGAGTATGTGAGTTGGAACGTTTCTGTCAAGAAAGCAACTTTTTCACAGAATTCTCAGCAATGGACCAGATTCCAATCTCCTTAGATTGATCCAGCAATACTTGTACTCCACAGCACTGGGGTTATTAGGATTCTCACAGGTTAAAGCATTGTCAGAAGATAAGCAAGGTGATGACAGTGTGGCCTATGTTTCTATAATACTACCTCTGCCACTAAGATAGCTCCGTGCCAGACTGGCAACTCCTTCCTTGGAGAGTAGCTTACGAGCAGCTGTAGTTGCATCGACTTTACAGACCTGATTATGAATTTTCATGGAATGGTCAGATCTGGACCTTATTTGTTTATTATTATTTATATACTGGTTTCCTGTCATTTATAAAGACAATGTTGGTTACACTATCAAAGACTAATTTGTATAATTACATTAATTCTGTGTGTAATTAAATAAGAAGTTGGGTTGAAGACACCCCACATGTACATGCTTCATTTCAAGACCTCAGTGTCTTTGATTTTCTAACAGTGGTATGACTCGGAAGCAGATAATGTTAAATAATTTCTGTTACTTTCAACTCCATCACAGCCATCTCCCTGTGACTTGTATGGCACTGACTTGCTGAAGTTAAAATCCTAAATTCCAGCCTACAATCACTGGGACAGCTCCCAGCAACTGTAAGGAGGAGAAACAGAGCAGCAGAGCACTTCTGCTGCTTAAGTCATTGCCTGCATAGCTGCAGTGAAGCTATTAAACCAGTCGTCTTCTTGGTCTGAGGTTTCTTTTAAACATTTCCTCTATTGTAAACATTCCACTCCATTTTTTTTTCTGTATTGTGGCAAATGTCAGAATTCAAAGGACTGTCATCAGCTGACATAATGACCACTGCCCCTTTCCAGAAACAAACCATGCCACAGTATCTTTCCTAATACTTTTGCTATACTGCATTCATGTTGGCAAGTTTCCATCCCTAGAGCTTCATTAGCTCAGTATTCTTCCTTCTGCTGAACTTTGTTCACCAAAGTATTTTCAGTACAAATCCAGCTTAGAGGCTCATCTTGGGTTCCTTGTAGATAGGGAGCAAAGTGGGCATGCAAAGGGGGTGAGCAGAAAGTTTCAGCCTTAGCTGTGGCCATTCCTCCCATGTAATGATCATTTTGGGTCCAATGAAAGCTAGGAGGCTGGATCCCAAACTGGTAACAACTCGTACTGGCAGAGCTGTCACAGCTTCTGTTAGCTGAGGTTCTGCTCCAGGCGTTTTTGATTTCGAACATTTCTGTTATTATTTTACAAGTATTTCGACTACTTGCCAGTAGGTGTGTCAATTGCCTTGTCTAATCTTTCTTTTTGCTGATTCTTGTTTCCCTAGGCACCTCAATAAATTACCAGAACTAGGAAAGGGTCCAGACCAGTAATAGTCTGTAATCATGACGCTTGGGAAAGTTTGGATTTAAGATTAGAAACAAAGGTTTCTGCTAAAATTGCACACAAATGAGAACTTCAGATCCTTTTTTTTTTTTTTCCTCCCTCTGAAGACTATGAATAGATTCTCTGAAGCCTAAGTTGCACTCTTCATCAATGAGATTTAGGTTTCTATCCATCCTAATCAATTCTTTCTTGAGTACCCTGTGTTTCCTATGCAGTTGGGTAGACCTTCAGAGATCTGGAAAAAACTTGAGGGGTTAGGTGTGAGATAAGACTTACTGAAATTTCTGTCAGACCTGGATACTTTTGAAACTGTTCCATCTTTTCTCAAGTCTGCTGTCTTTTGCATGAATTAACCCAAATTTTCAAAACGGAAAGCAAAATTCTTTGCCATCCTTGGACTCTTTAAATGGCTTCAATTGCTTTGTGCAGCTGCTCAGCTCAGTATTATATAATTATAGTTTGAGGTACTGACCATGCCTTAGGATGGTACTGTATTGGTGTGGCTGCACTGAAGCAAGCTGAAACTTACACCAGCGGAAAGGGAGGCTCTCAGTCTCTGTCATGTTGCACCTCTTGTCACATCTTCTTTTAAAAAGATGGCATTTTCAAAATGCCTAAATAATACAGAAACAAGAGTTTAACTGCAAATCAGTGAGCTTTAGGCTTCTAAATCACATAGGTACACATAGGTACTTTAAAAGGCATATTGATATTTGGTGTGATAACATAGGACTCAGAATTGGGAACTGCCTGGTCCATTATGGCCTCTAATGGACTTTGTGATCTGCGTGACCCATTGGAAAACGTTATGGAATTTGTTTCCATATCTAGGGGTAGAGTTATTACTCTGTCCTACAGCTACAACAGTAAATTAAAATAAATATACCTAAAAAAATAGTTTATACAACTGACAGCACCAGGAGCAGAAGTGGACATGAAATAACAGCACTTTTATTTCAGGATTACATATAGTATCTGATTGATTGTAGGCTTGATACTACACTGAAGATGCCAAAGATTTTGTTGTTTTTGGCCTTTTTTTTCCATTTTATGGAAGGACTGGCCTTTCATTGTTACATTAATTCATTTGTACATTAATAGATAAAATTTCACCTGCAAAGATAAACTGTTATTTTCAAGGCAACTGATAATTATTACAACTTGATACTGCGGCACATATTTTTATTTGGATTTCTTTCTTTCCAGGTACCCTGTGCTAGCAGTATTAATGGATGGAAGGAATGGGATACTCTTTGACCCATTCATTTATAAATCTTTCCTTTGTCACAAATTAGTCCAGTGGCCTTGGGACAAGGCAAGGGCAGTGAGGGGATTTTATTTTGCCCAGGGCATAATGTCAAGACTCACAGGCTCTTCTGCTTGAATGAAGAAGTGAAAATGGATTCTATCGGTGGGGTTGCTCCCTTCACAGTCAGCTTCGTATGGCATAGAGCTCCTCCACCATGAAAACAATCTCAGTTTTACAGAGTGGTACCCATCTGCTTTCTGTGGCAGACAGTGCAAAGAGCTGCACTTGAGGTGCAAGGTGTTTATTTCCCCCAAGTGGATGCTTAGTTAGTGTCACATTCCATATAGCTCTCATGCAAAAAAAAAGAATCTTGTAGTCGGAGGGCCAAAATTAGCTTCTCCTTAAAAGCCTGAAAAGGCAAAGAGGAGATTAAAAACTATGTGGGTCAGAGTAACCCTCTCAGAATGAAGTGATTGATACTGAATGCTGAGAATGAACTTTCTTATCCCATTTCCAGACAAGAAAAAAGAAAAAAAAAAAGGTCCCTCTAGGCTCTGGTTTTAAATGGACTGTTTGCAGTGGCTCTGATTCCAGGTCCAAGCCACCTATTTTGACCAGCTGTCTCAATCATATTATGTCAAAAGGAAAGCCTTTGTTAGATTCCAGCACAAAATGAATGATGAAAGCCAACTGAGCCAGGTAAAAACAAAAGGGGAAATTAATGTGATGACAAAAAGAGAGACAAATAAAAGCAAAATAAATTCAGAATATTTTCAGAAAGCGCACAGGAGCCTTTAGGCATAGAAGGATGTAGTAGGGTGCATCCTCAAACAGTCCACCGCACAATGTGAGAAGGGATTATTAGAGGGTGATAAACTCTGTACCCAAGTAGAGAAAACTGTTCAGAAACTTTGAAGAGAGTACATTGACATTTGTCACACAGGGACCTGGTTCAATTTCTGCCCTTTGCTGGTGGTTAAATGCTTGTTTAGAATAACCTAAAACTAAAAAGTTACTTTTAATAGAATTTTGGTGCCAGGATAATGCTAATAAAATCTAAATATATGTTCTTTATGGGTACAGCTGTGCAAATACATTTTCTGTAATAATCAATAGTAGAGGAAGAAAGAGGGAGAGGAAGGAGTTGGGGAGGGAAGCAAAATCAGCTTTAAGGCAAGAAACTGGGAGAAATGCATTTCAGACTGAGTGAAATATCTCATTTCGAAGATTCCATTTACATTATAAAAATAAATTTAACTGAAAATCCATGTGAAATTTTAATAGAAAATTAAAATCTGAAGTGTTTTGTCTTGAAAAACTGTAACACAAATCATGTAAATTTTCAAAATAAAACCACTGTTTGAAAGAATGTTCAGCCCAAAAACTTTGTCATTTTGGATACAAAGATTCATGTTAAATTAAAAAATTATTTGACCAAAAACTTAATTCATGGATTTACACACAGATACTTTTCTTATACCAGCATTTAATTGATGAAACAGCATTCTGAAGCGTAGGTGTCAGAATGCTGAGGCTGGTATTTAGGTCAATATATATACGTTCTTGTACTTCCTCTTCAGTCTGATCTTCATGTAGTTTGTACCTTGGTATAATCATTTTGGATCCCAGCAGAATATTTTTTCCATTTTTTTTCTTTAACTACAGTAATTATATTGATATTTGTGTAATTGCTATTAAATGAGTCGTACAGGAATATATTGTATCTATTCAACTTCTGTGTGGGATAAGGCAATTATACTAGCAGAGGTGATGGTGCACCATAGGTGGGTAGACAGTCCTACATACTGCAGTCCTTTACAACTTGGTGTAGTCCACTGTGTACATGAGTTACTGCCTTCCCACCCACCACCTTTACCAAGAATACGTGCTAGTGATTAGGAGCAGTCCCCTGACACTTCTATTGAATTGTCCACACTCTCCTCCTTCCCCAACATCAACAGGCACCTAAAATACCCGTACTCTGCACAAATCTCAAGAACGAACACTGTAATCCTATACTGGAATTCAGTAACACCTCGCAAAACCACCAGGGTGAACAATGCTTCCCGGATTCTCCCTGACAGATACTAGGGAGCGTGGTGGGCAAATGTAACGTTTTAGTGGAAACCAAAGGTGTTTTTACTAAAAAAAATAAAATTGGCCTGTGTGATTTCTCTGTCCCTTTTTCCTCCATCTCTTTTTTTAAATTATAAAGTTCTGTTTTAATGGAAGAATGCGTCGGTTCGCCCTAATAAAGGGTCTTTTGAGCTTTGGCTGAGGCTTGGGGAGCAGGCCTCTGAGGAATGTGAGGAGATGGAGCAGCAGCGTGCTGCTGGCTCCCGGTCAGTGCTAAATGCGCAGCGCGCTGTGACGGCTGACTTACTGCCTCCTGCAACCGCTCTCCGTCAGATCAGATGCACGATTCAGGGCTGAATCACAGAACGCACATTGCTTTTTTTTTTTTCCCTAGGCTTTAAAGTCACAGCCAAATCATGTTGATAATTTGATCTTGGGAGTTGTGCGTTCTCCTACCCAAATTCCCCTTACAGTGTGTGTTTGAAGTGTCAGTGTTTACTCGGCCTCAGCTTCTGTCCACGTTGTTCTGTCCTGTTTACCAGCTTCTGCCCTTTCTGCCCAAGGTGATTTGCTCTAACTGGAAGATAAAATTATTTGATCTGAAATGTTCCATGCACACTGAAAAACGCCATTCTTTAAATAATGGGTATACAAAGCTGCCTTTTGTAATTAAACTGGTTTACACATGTGGAACACGCTGGGTGCATTACGGCGAAATGATCATTTTAAATTTAAAACATGCACTCTCTCATTACAGAAACATATTCTGCCTGGTTCCTTCCTCCCCCCTGCTCGTTTAAACAGAGATGCCATTCCTTTCTCCATCTGAGTTAAATACCACAGTATCCTTTTCGGCAGGCTTCTAAGCTAAATCTAATCAAGCTGTGTCACAGCTCTGTCAGGCAGGTTGCTCTTTCTTTGGCCTTGAATAATTGGAAGAATGTTGGCACTTGTGCCTGGGCCATGAGAACGTGACCCGGGTTGATATTTAATCTACTGCAGTGCTAGGCTGCACTAGGGCTGGGGCCTAAGCCAGGCCTCGGGAGCAGTGTGTTAGACATCAGCAGCACTCATTTTACCTTGAAATGGATTCCATTTGATGTATCATTACACCGCTCCAGGAGAATGCTTTAATGAGACAGATACATGCGCTGGAAAGGATTAAATTGTTGTCCTTTAAACTTTTTTGCTTTGCTTGCCTAATAGCTACAAGGCGCTGGGAAGTACCTGGGAGAGGCAAAAGGTTACAGAGCTGGCCAAAATAGCTAAAACTGAAGGCCTGTCATCTCTGGATCTGCGAGCATGTTGCAAGAATTGCAAATGTCTGGCCTGCTCTTCTCTTTTGTAAAATAGGAGCAAGCCCTGAAATCACAGTTCTGCCTTAATCCCTTCTAAGGGAAGGTTCATCCTAGGAGGGAATTTCAGAATCGCCTCATGTCCTTGTTACTTAGAATCAGCCCTCTTTGTGCACAAGGAAAACATTCATCCTCCTTTGGGATGTGGGAGAGAGAAGTTTTCATTCCCCCTCTCACAGTCATATAGAAGCTCCAGGAGCCCTCAGGAAAGAGGAAATTCCTTTCAGATCTATGGGTTGTTCCTGCTGAGCAATCCTAAGTCACCATGTATTTCAATAGTTTTGTTAACACTTTCATGCAGATTTCAGCGAGAGCTTGTGACATAGGGGGTGGTAGAGAAAAACTGTGTAGGGGGGAGCAAATGAATTAGAACCTTTTCCAGAGAGAAGTGTGAATTGCTACTTTCTTGACTCACAAGAAAGCCTTCAGACTTGAATGACTTGCTGAGGTGTTTGAAAATGCCCTAGACTCAGGTCACACACATGAGGAACTATTTAAACTTTGCTGAATAGGGGAACATACTCCCAATCTGCAAAGGAGCCTGCAGCAACATTTAATCTGCATAAAAATAAGGTGATTTCAATGACCCTTAATCTCTGATAATGAAATGTACCGTGTGGACACAACAAAGCGCCACACCGCAATCACTGATTTCCACATGAAATCTCAGTTAAAGTACTCTGTGTTTTGTCATCTGCATATTTCACCGATTCTGTCCTATGCTGTATAGGAACGCTTAAGGCCAGAAGGCAGCACCTTTCCATCTCACCCTAGGGACTGGGGATGGAAACAATGGGAGAAAGGAACTTTGTTGCAGTGTGAAGTTGTGAGACACTAATCTGGTGTGTTACTGATTAACTCAGCCTCCTCTGGAATGTCAACGACTTCTTTTCCTCCATGCTACAGTACGAAGGAATGGAGTGTTTGTCTCTCTCACATGTACTCCCCCAAACTAATTTCCACATCCATTGTTAGCAGAGACCAGCACCTGCTTTTATGTCATGCTAACCCCTGGGATGCAGAGTTCCTCTTACCTTTTACAGTATGTGGATCCTGATAAAAGCTCAGTACTGTTTCCAAATATGATGTTAAGTAAAATCTTTTCCCTCTTACTGTGAGAAATCATTCTGCGGCCTTGAGAACAATCTCCTCCAACCTTTCACATCAGTCTAAGAATAATGCAGCCCTTTGAAGATAACTAATAAAACAGCCCTCTAAATTTTTGTTTGTGTTCTGTGAAAGATCCTGGATGCATTAGCAAAGGTAATGCCAAGAGTCTTTTTATACATCCTTTTGTGTACTAAACGATTGGATAAAAATGAAAAACTTTCTGTAGAACAGACAAGAGTACTCATGGTTGTCCATTATCCAGTTTCTTCTCTCTGTTTATTTTGACTATGAACCCTCATATGACTAGAAAGGCGATTCCTTGCTGGGAATGTTTTCTCACAAGTAGGACAACAATGTCAGACTGACCTACAGGAGGTTGCTCTCTTTTACATTTCCTTTGAATTCCTTACATTTCCTTTTTCCTTGAATGAGACTTGCTGCAATTGAAGTGAGGCCATCAAAGATGATTCCTTGTCACCGTCAAATGACAGCTGCCACATTGCTGTGTCAGTGAACATTCTGGTTTGATTTCTCTTCAGGTTCACGCTGTCCCTTTACCTCTTCTGCTGACTGCTAGGAAAGCATTTATTGAGCTTATTTGCAGCATAGATTGTTTCCTGGAGTACTTTGATACTGCAGATTCTTGAGTAAGGTGACTAACCCACATAGAATCACAGACCCATGGAACAGCGGAGGTTGGAAGGGACCATAAAGATCATCCAGCTCCAACCCCCTGCCATGGGGTTCATCAGGTGAGGCTGCCCATGGCCCCATCCAACCTGGCCTTAAACACCTCCAGGGACGGGACATCATCTGACATACATTTGCCGTTGTTGCCTCCATGCCTGGCATACCGTGATTCATTTTTTTCCTAAATCTTGGATTAAAAAAAACAACTGCAAAATTTATATTGTTCATTGTAACCCAATATTTTGGGCCAGACTTTCAAGGACATACACAAACCACAAACCAGAGCATTTGCAAGAGAGAGGACATTCCTGAGGCCACTTATGGTCACAAAAGCAAACAAACAAACATTCCCCCAAATGCTAGGCAAATGATCATTTACCTTTCTGACCTCTGCCAGATTGCCAGGTCTTTCCAGTGGGTTTAAGTGAGAATAACAGAAAGACAAGGAGCTCAGGACCAGAAGCTGCTGCTGCCTCATTTTTTTCTTATTTCTAGCACATAATCTTAGGCAAGACACCTTTGTGGCAAAATCACTTACAGTTAAACAGCTAGGGGTAAGCCTATTCTCTGGTTATGTGATATCCATGACCAAGTAAAAACCGTGTGTTTATAATTTACTTTTTTTTATATGCAGTGCTTACAAGTAGAAGACCTGTCATATTGGTTGCTAATACGATACATTGCTTAATAATTTTATAACTGCTGTGTCATGTAGGTGTTGTGGTATCTCATTAGAATATAACAGCACAACTTATCTGGTGGGTACTTTGTGCTACTTTGGTAACACAAAATAAACTTTATGCTGTCAAACTTTGACAGCTGAACTGGTTGACAGCTGGTTGAACAACTTCCACGTTCAAAACATAAGAAATATTTGCTGGATTCCTCTAATTGGCCCTTTGTACAACTCTATCAGGGAAAAGTGAGATATCACACAAACTCCCAAAACAATGCCCTCTGCGTGGCAACAGCTGAGCAGTCTTCAGGTAGATCTGAAAGCATTATTCAATCATTTACACAACCACAGAAGTAAAGAGAGGAATAATAATAATAAAAAAAAAAGATACTAAGGGAAGCTTGGAAAACCAGTAAGCTGTGAGTGCAGAGGAAGGAGAAGTTGGGACCCAAGTGATTATCTCCTGCTTTTGAAATTAGATGCTAAATGCAACAGTCGGGGGAAACAGAAAGGTCCCTTTCAGTTTACACATTACTGTCTCTTGAACTGCATTTGATTTTGCAGTTACAATTGCAAAGTGAATAGCAATAAACGGAAGAACTCCTGAAGCCGTAGGAGGAAAGTCTGCATGGGAACTGGCTCTGTAGCAGTCACTGGATGTGGAAATGCAGGTCAATGGGCTGCACACAGAAGACTGTGATATTAATTTGTATTTCCTGCAGTGCTGGGAACCTGTTGTCTGAGTTGATTACCATATATTTTGCTGCCACTGATTCATAATGTGGTGTTTTTTTTGTTTTTTTTTTTTTTTTCCTATTACTATTACTTTTTTTTCTGCTAGAAATGTAAATACTTAGCTGGTGTTGACTTTTTAGAACTAGAGCTTGGGCCCAGAGTTATGAACAATTCTGGTAAATAGAGCCCATCTGAGATTCACTGAATTAAAAACCACTCAATTTAAAAGGCAATTAAAATAACTTCAACCATGTTCTCTCATTCTGATTACTAGGCATGAATCTCAATAACAAGTTTGCAAAATAGTTCATTAGCACCTGGCAATGTTAACAGATAGAGTATTTCTGTCCCTGTCTTTTCTTACTAGCAAGCTCAGCACAGTGGAAAGTTTTGCCTTTGAAACAACTCACACTTCCCTCCCTCTTTTATGTTACTGTCTTCTTTGCTCTTTCTCACTGTAGCACAGTTTTAAGTATTTAGTGTGGTTGGATAACCAACCATCTTCTTAATGTGGAAATACTCTTTTTAGTTGCAAATTCTCCTTTTATCATGTACAACATTGTTGTCTTTTTTATTGTTACAGAGCCATTGAAATTAAAGAAGCAAAAGGCTTCTGAGGTCACCTAGGCATATTCATGCCAGTGCAGGATTGTTCTCTGCAGAAAGCTATCACTGTCTGGTTGTGAGCAGTCTATGTGATGGAGTGTCTTTGGGTGGTAATTCCTCCCAAATTCTTACCAAATTCGTTCAAATTGTTTCTTCTTTAAAAAGCCCCTTCTGATTTTTCTTTCCTCTTAGCACTTCCTTTGCAATGGCCATACCTTCTTTGTAGCAGCTACAGCAGTGCCTCATGAACAAACTCACCTGGGCCCACAAGAATCTTCACTAAAATCACCCAGCTGAGTCTGTAAGAGCCTCACTCAGAATGGGAAATGCCTCCTGCAAAAAGCAGAACTCACATGCCTCTGAAGTCCTTTGGATGAGCTTGCTGGCTGTACAAACCTCTTCAGGGCACTTCAAGGTCAGTCCGGGTACTGTTTGTACAACTGAGATTCGTGTTTAAGCTTAATAGTGAGGAGAGTTGTGTGAAGAATTGCAGATCTGATCCTAACGCGTGCATGGTATTCACAGTTTCAGTTGTTCTTAGCGTGGTTGTTTAGCATTGTGTGCTTCTTGACCATGTGTCCTGAAGGATACAAGGCCAAAGGGAGACAGCGGTGCTATGAAAGTTAAGCCTGTAATTCTGCAAGGTTCTGAGTGCCTTTAGGTTTCTTCAATGATGGACCTGAGCAAGGCACATTCAAATGGTAGGGTATGACTACATGTCCATATAGCTAACACTTCAACCATGGTGCTTAGTAGAAACCATGTCTGTTCCATTACATTCTTCAAACTGTTCTGGAGGGTTCTCTGGAAGGGCATTAGTTGGTCTAGGCTAAAACCATACCAAGGAGTATGCTGAGAGTTTTACAGGAGGATAGCTGTGGGAGCCCCTGACTCTACTTGTAAGCAACAGAGGGACTGCTCTGTCCTGGAAAGCTGCTTTAAGCTAATGACGGACTGTGACCTAGACACTTATTAAATGAAATGCTGAGCAGCATCAATATATTACCAGGGTAGAATGTCGCTTCCAGCGGCTTTCCTTTGCTCATATGAGAAATGTTTGATGAAGATGGTCCTCTCATGAGGACTTTCTGTCTTTGACGTGAAAATGGCATTTTCAATAGCAAAGATGACCAAGCTAAGAAGGAGATGCTTGGGTCTGTGGAAGGATAAAGTGGTCTGCATTTAAAACAAAGTAATTTTATGGGAATGCCTATTTCTCTTCATCCTTTTTCTGCCAGTAGGAGGCTAGTTACTGAATTTTATTCTGTAGCATGCAGAAGCTCAGAAGGAAGATTAGGAATGTTGGCTCTCAGTGGCTGGAAGGAAGCTGAAAGTATGAGACAGTATACAAAGGCAATGGGACTGCCTGGGAGAACTGGGTTAGCAGGAAGCTAGACAACCAAAGCCTCAGCAGCCCTGGGAAATCCATGACTTAGGACATGCAGGGGGCCCATGACCATTGATCTCTGTATAGAGAAGGTCAGGGTTCAGTTTCTTCCTCTGCCTCAGGGGACTTGGGGCTCATGTCCCACTTCCCAAGAGAGCTCTGTGGCCAATGAGCAATATGCTGTTTTGGGTGAGGATGCTCTCCATCCGTCCTGTCCAAGCTGTGCCAGTAAGCAGAAAGGAATTCATGAAACCAGAAGAAGAATACAAATATATATTGGGGTATGCTGCTGAAGTATGGGAGAAACACGCTCAAGTTAGAGTGGGGTGATGAGAGTGCTTTTCAGTGTTGCTGCTGTATCTTATGCAAAACAAAATCCTTCATGCGCTCTGTGGAGTCACTCTTCTCCCCACAGTTGTCTGAAGTTCTCTCAATTTGGCAAGGTCAAGGTGTGATGATTAATCGCTGTCCTATCTCCAGAGATGTTACCACCAGGAGCTTTCATTCTCTAACAAAGTGGAAATCTTCAAAGATTCATTTAAAGAAAATGTTTAAGCATACCAAAAAATGGGGGAGTTAACTGCTTGAATGTGGTGCTTGTATAGGCAGCTTATTAGCAATTGGTATTATTATGGTATCTCTGCTTTTCTGTAATAATTTTAGAATGCAAAAGGTTAATTTTCACCTTAAATCAATTGATGATAAGAAATCAAACTTTTTTCTACAAGACAATATCTGCTGAATTGAGGATTGTTTCAGGATGAGCTTCTTCAGGTAGAAACGGTAAATGTGGTTTAACATAATTTCAAAACTGTTCTTTCCCCAAAAGAAAGGATATATATCATAGGACATAAATTTCACTCCTTACTCTGGCAAAACTCTCACTGACTTCACTGGGATTGTCCAGTTGGCTATTGGTATCAGCGGGCTACCCATGAAATAGTGCTTGAAAATAATTTTTCATGGAATGTAAACGTTGGCAGAGTAGTCTAAGACATTACTGGAGCTTTAAAATAGTTGCTACATTTCAGCTGCAGTTGATGGAGTGAATATTTAGTTGGGATGCAACCTTACCCACCTGTGCCCCTCTTGAGCTATCTAACATTAAATTTGAAGTTCATGCTGAGAGCAACGTAGGCAACAGCCTTACTGTGTTTAGAAAATTGGAGCAAGATATTGTATTTGCATTGAAATTCATCCTGAAACATACGAAGAACTTTATCCCAGCTCTAATGCATTTTCAAACAAATACAAATTTCATCTTTATGTGTATGCATTCGTATACATTTACATGAGTATGAAAATGAGTGCTAGCTTGCACCGTTGTTTTGGCTAAACAATGCAGGCTGTTACATAAATGCCTATGAATGTATAGCAAACACAAAACTATCATAAAAAAGCTTGTCTGTTGCAGACTAATGCTCAAATGTGAAATCCTAGAGTCAATGGAACGTAGCCTCAGTTCAGCCTATCACATTTATTGTATCGTGTAGGCATAGTATTTCCACAATGGTCTGCAAGTCTCTAAGCATTTATAATGTGAGCAATCACACTTTGCAATACTAGTTTCATATAGTGGTCTTGTCTTCACACCGATGGAAATTAAGTACACTTACATCAGGATGGCACTTTTAATTGGGGTTCTGTCTCACTAGGTGACTTAATCACATTCAAAATTGCCTGCAAATGATGCGTACCTCACTGGAGAGTTTCCACTCTTCCAAACTACTCAGCTTAGTAATACAGCCTTGTATGTAAAACCATCTAGCGTTGTTCCGCACAATGAGGCAAGAGCTCTGAGTGGTCCTGCTGAGAGCCCACCTGTCTGCCCCATTGGCTTCTGACCGGGATGCTGCCAGAGCCAACGCAGGCATTGGCATGTCCATGCTCCTATTCCCAAAGCCCAACCTGCAGCAGCCCCCAGCTGCCGCGAGCAACAACTGCATGGAAGCTCCTGAGCAGCTTCTGCATGTCCAAAGGCTTTATAGGCCCTACAGCTGGGTCAGCTTGGGAGGCCCTTGAGCCCCACATCCCGTGTCAGGACTGTGCGTGCAAAAGGGGAGGCATACTTGGTACCTGCTGATAACAGATGGAAGCCTTTGCCCATATATTTTTGTTGTGTTGTCAGAGTGCTGGGCAGATTTTAACTACTCAATTCCTTGCAAATTAGCCAAATCTGGGCAAACTTTCAATAGTAAGGCAAAAAGCAGCCCTTGATCTGTTATAATTTAAATCCCTTCTCTCAAGTATGGGTTTCTTGAAAGTGCTTCTCTGCAAAACACCTAAATGCCTTTTTCTTCCTCTTATCTTGTTTTGGAAAATGGGAAGGTTTCAACATTTAAAAAAAAAAAANTGAATCCATGGAAAATATTGGGCCAAACAATTATGGTTTAATGAAGAAACAAGTCCAAAAGTCTCGGAGACAAAACTTTAGATAAACACGATGGCAATTACTAGTTCCACCTTTGAAGTATTTCCTAACAGACATTTTTCCCCTCACACATTAAAATAAAAGGATGAAGCAAAAGATTCAAACAAACTAAAATTGGGGCTTTTATCCCAAACTGTCTCAGATAAAGTTGTGTGAAATATTTGTCACCAAACATTTAGATTTCACAGTATCTTCTTGCTTTAGGGCATTATTCAGGAGGCTTTTAGGTTTTATCTTTCCTATTGACAGTGAAGTTTGCTATACTGTGGGGTGGCAAACAGATTAGGAAAAGCCCAGGCTCTTCTACCAAAACTGGATGAAGAAGCAGGGCCTGCATACTCTGTTCTCAAGACTTCAAACACACCAGATTCTCCCCCCATCATTTTTGCATAATCCAGTGGAATCTGACAAACAAAAGACTCTCAGAAGTCAGATGGCATTTAATTTGAGTAGTAGGTAATCAGTGAAAGAGAGTATCCTGGAGAGAAGGTAATTTGTCTTGAGCTGACAATTTGAGATGGATGTGCTGGGGTTATCTGCAGTGTCAGTTCAGTCAGAGATGAACCGAACTCCATTTCTCTTGCTACAAGTCTAAATCAACAGAGATCTCGGAGATAATGAGGTATTTAACATGTTCTCTCTTTTCCTTGCTAGAGATCTCACATCTTTTCTCACAGAAACAAGAAGGAAAGAAAAAAAAAAAAAGGAAATGACAAAAGAGAAAAGAAAGCAGTCATAAAGGGAAACTTGCTTAGTAAATTAACTGTAAGAGCTGCATTAATCTAATCTAACTAATGGCACATTTCCCCCCCTCAATTGGAGTAGATCAACCGAGTCAGATAAACCATACCACTCTGCTGTCTCTTGGCTCTGTTTTCCAGGCTCTGGTTTATGGACTGCAGTGTTAGCTGGCGTCCTTGTAGAGATGCTGGCCCTCTTCTTCATTAACTATTGTGTTTGGGCATTGCCTAAAATAATGTGTGCTAGAACCAGCCAAAGTTGTGCTTCTCTTCTGGAACAGAAGCCTTGTTATTTTGAACACTGACTACAGTCCAGATGAAATCACATCACTTTAAATGGAATTGTTAGGGCATCCGAATTGACTTATATTTTAATTTGCTAATGGGTTAAATTAAACTCATTTTAGTAAAATAAATGCTCAGAGAAACAGAAGGCTTATGGCAACAAACAGCAAATTATGTTACTTTAGAAAATATCTGAAATTCATTCAGAAAAATTGACTAATTTTTTCTCTGACCTCTGCTGAGTAACAACATGTATTGAAGGGGACAACATTCAAATAATATGAACCTATTATTTGGTACAGAATAAAGATCTAAATCAGGACTGGAACTATCACAATGTGAAGTACCCAAAGCTTTAGCTTCTAGCTAAAGGTCATGGCTCAATTAAAAAAAAAAAAAAAAAAAAAAAAATCTTTTTCAGGCTGCCACTGAAATACACTTCTAACTTGAGAACTTTAACTGAAAACTTTAATGCCAATGGCACTGAAACATTTGCTTAATATTATGCACACACTTAAATATCTGTCCTGAATACAAACACTGAATAACAAAAGAACCAAAAGAACATAGGGTGGCTGCAAGAAAGAATATTATTAAACAATGTTCTTCAGACAGCATGGCTTTAATTTCTTCTGTAGAATATGCAAGTCTTTCCAAGAATCTGGCATTCATTTTTGCCTGCTTCTTTGCCCCAGCAACTAGATGTATATGAATATTCCTATCGATAATTTGCAACTGTGTCCTGCTGCCGTCTGTTTTGCTTCAGAACAGCAGTATTCAGGTTTCAAAGTGGATGAAATATATGCTACTAACAACCCAAACATTTGTTTAGCTCCTTGTTCATACAAAAATCTCTGCATTTATACTCTGAAATGAAGAAAGAAAGTAACTCATGTTTTCCTCATGAGTCACAAATCATTCCGTTTCCCTATGAATCTTAGGAAGTTGTACATTACAGGCAAACAATTCAACACAGGACCTTTCCTTTTCACTGGTGTTTTAAATATGGCTGGCCAACACATTTAAACTGAAGGTTCTCTTGAGAAATTTTTTTCTGTTGTTAGCAGTGCAATATTCGGCCATTACAAAGTGTCTGAGAACTAATTTTTTGCCATTAATCTTTTAAAGAAAGTAATTTCTGGTTGTCGTTGTCAACACGTGTTGCGGGGGAGGACTGTTTTCTAACCAGAGCTATATTTGACCAGTTGCATTTTTCCCCATCAGAATTCTTGGGATTTCTCACCACACTGGGTGGAAAAAGGCATGTTCCCCAGCAGATAGCTTTTGTGTGCCAGCAGCTAGGGAAATGTCGGCTCCTTGGAAAACTGGTCCCAGTGTATTATGACTGAGTGGCCAGCCCAGGGCAGAGTTTCCTTAACTGTGGGCTTCAATCCCCCGAGGACGTGAATGAGTTCAAAGGGGGCTCAGAAGTGTTAGAAAAAACAGTGCTGGTCAGCAGCTGCTGACTTTTTCCTGGCTGGAACAGTGAGGCTGTGGTTTCACGAGATTAAGTCTTCAGCACCAATTCTGGCTTCTGGTATTCCCTTTCCAGCCTTCCCCTACTGCTTGTTTCATCTTCCCTCCTGCAGTGCACGGGCCCCTCAGTTCTCCTGGCGAATTGGTTTGTGGCTCTGCTGTGAAACGGATCAGGAATTTGATCCAATTTGGAGGAAGACACACAAAAAACTAAGTGTTTCCCTGCCAGGCTATTTTTAAGCTGGACCTCTTCCCTGCTCCAGTTCATTGCACAGATGCGTCAATAGCAGTGGTGGTGTAGCAGAGGCAGCGGTGTGTTGCAGTGCTGGAGTGAGCGCTGAGAAGCAGGGACACACCATCCCAGCAGTGCTGTGGGAAGGCTGCTCTGGCAAAACCGCAGCCACGAGAGCAGCTTCAATTACTGGTGGCAAAAGGCTGCACTCTCTAGGGAAGGAGGAGTTGCTTTTCAGTCCCTTAATTGCTGGCAGCAGCTCTGTTCCTCCAGAGAACGGGAGCGAGTATTTATCCCTAAAGCCAAAATTACAGCTGAGTCTTGCTCTCCTCTGGCCGTGTGTGGCTGCTGACTCAGGGGGCTGCGTGAAAACATGCTTCCAGAAGGGGCCACCTTTTCCAAGTGGCTGGAAACGCTGGCCCTGGCGTTCCGGTGGGATTTTGCCTCTGCATGTTTATGACAATCCAGCCCAGGCTGATGGTGAACAGTACCTGAAGCAGCAGTGCACTGACCTTGAGAGGACAGTGTCCTGTGGAGGAGGGTCACGCTCTTCTGTTGCTTGGCACTGCCTTTAATAACTTTACACCGGTGCTCATAAAGAGCAGCTCTGATTCAGGGAAGCCACTTTGCAATCAGAACCAGCAGATGCTGGTCTTCACGATTTCAGCAAGGACAGATTGGTCTGAACTGCCAAGCAGTAAAAAACTTCAAGTCTTTGTTATTACACATTGGCCAAGCTTCATGGAGGGATGTGGTGAAAGCAGGGTGGTGCTGGTAAGCCCAAAGCATGGTTTTGTCTTGAAGCCCCTTAGGTATCCATGTCAGAGAAGAAGCAAGACATAAAAAGCAAATTTACGTGGGTGCAGCTCAACTTGAACCATAGCTGCCTGCCCCATGGGAAATCTTAGCAGATGAATTCATTCTTCAGGTGTGTGAACTCAGCTTATTTTTTTCTCACTGAAATAAATACAGAAATATCATTTCAGTTGGTGGGGGAAAGCAAGCTGGATGTCAGCTGCGACTGTCACTGTTCTGTTTTTGCTGATTGAATTCTTGCACATCTTTTAGATCATGACAGATGGTCAGGATTCATTTAATAGTAATAGTGAGGGAAATGAGAAAAAATTCAGCCCATAATACAAATGCCTGCATTTTCAAAATATCAAAGCTACCTAGGAACTTCCCTAAAATCAGCTGGATTTATTGCCTAGATGTACTAAGTTCATTCATTCCTCATATATGTATAAATCCCTTTGGAAAATAGAATTTAGGTTCCTACATCAAATACATGCTTTTGAAAATTTACCAGGAGCTTGTTCATAGAGCAGAGTTGAGAAGTCCATGACTCTGAGAATCACACTGGTTTTAAATTGAGAAGATATTAAATGAAATCTAAACGCCAACTTCATCATCCACATGCAAAGAGAATAGGCAGACAGACACCTCCATGGAGTGGGGCTGCTGCCTTGTTCTGAGACTGTGCAAGATCACAATTTCCAGTTCATGCGGAACTTTTTGTCTGTTGAAGAGCCCAATTTCTGCCACGTGTGTAACTCAGAAATTCTTCACTTCGGTTTTATGCTGCATGCTACAAGGTTAAGTCTTCCTCTGTCATCTCCACAGATATAGGTGTTCAAGGCTCAAATTTTAATATTGCCCATTGAAAAAAGATACAAAGCCTGCAAAATTCAAATCCTGATCTGGATTCTAGCTTCCAACAACTCACAAATTTGAGTATATTTAAACCTGAGACTCCAGTTTAAAGTCAAGGTTCACAGAACCCCATATAACATATGATGCTTCCAATCCTGCCAACAAGCACACACACACACAGCTCAGTGGACAGCCTTCAGCCTCCACCATCAATCATTCTGACTTTCAAAAAGTGTTGCTATTACCAAAACATGTCAACAATATAAGCCACATCATTTAAGTAATCCTGATGTTTTGGTAAAAGGGGAGGAAAACAACAATAAATGCTTATTTGCCATAGGAATTGGAAATAAAGTATGAATGGTGTGAACTTCTTAAGAACTTGTCCCATAGAGGGGATGCACTCTGTTTTTTTAATTGATACAGTACAGCCAACCCCAAACATTCAAAATTCATAAATCAGACTGTACAGAATAAGAGGGTTAAGTTACAAAATTAATATTAAAGAAAAAAATAGATGTTAACTTTCCTCTCAATCAGAGCCTTTCAGTGACCGTGGGCTAGCTTGGCATGCTTTTTTTCTGCAACATTCAGGGTTAATAGTTTCCTTTAAACTCTGAATAAAAGCTGAGATTCTTAGATTTTTTTTCTTTATGTTGACTCATTTCCATGTACATATGGAATTATCTGTGTTAAGAGCTGTGCATATGGATGGTCCCTGTCCCAAAGAGGTTACGAGCTAAGTGAACTGTTTATATATAAACATAAAGGCTGTTTCAAGAAACTAGTCTGAGATAAAGTTATACTGTCTTCTTTATGAGGTTAATTGAGAGCATTATTTCTGAGAAAGTTTGGAAGAAAGATAACTGAATAGCTTTACAGGCATTTATGGGAAAAATACAAAGTACAGAAGTGCTTGTTTGCAGGTTTGACTTAAGGCTGAGGGATGCTGGCACCCCTGAACAACCAGCAGTAGAAGCCAACAACTTGACAGAGCTCAGGGATGGAAGGAGGAGGGATAAAGTATGATAAGATTTCAGAGATGGTTTAAGATGCTGCTGATCTATGTGATGGATGAGAAAAGGAATGGGTTTGCAAGAGAAGGCATTGCTTAAGCCTGTTGTATGTTTATAGCTTACATTTATAGCTAGATTATGAGTTATGTTTGTAGCTACATTATGTAGGTTGCTCTGAAAGTAATGTCTCCTATTTATTCCGTGGAAACTACAACAAAGAGCACAATGACACTGTTTGATAGAGCAAATTCTCAGCTACAAAACACCATTTTTCAACATAGTTAATGCACCATTAGCTGTGCATTTTTGCCAGCCATGAACAAGAGACTACATGCTATGCTCGTGAAAGTCTGCACCCGCGGAGGGGACTGTCACCACTGCTGAAACACCACCCCCACCTCCCTGTGCTCACACGCACTGTTTGGTCCCCATCAACACTCAGAAAGCATCGATGAATGTCAGTGGGTGCCATTTTTTCCACATGGAAGAATTCAATTCCCCCCCTTTGCTCCATCCACACTTCCATGTCAGACGCCATTGTGTCAGAGGGCCCCTGTGCGGCGATCTGTCGCGCAGCAGCACAATGGAACAGAATATTGGTGGGAAGGTTCAACCTCTACTGCCATCCCACCAACATCTGCCTCTGACGTTGTGGGCCAGCATCATAAAATGGGAGGCATTACTTTCAGGACAGCCCTTGTATTTGAGAGGCGAACCAGAAAGATGTACTAAATTTTTTTTCAACAAGATGCATTTTCACAGAACCTCTGTGTTCCAACATGTGCCTTTAAGATAAGCGAAAAGGATAGGGAACTTTAAGAAGAGAAAGTACAGAAACCAGAAGGAACACAGAGGTGTGAATTCCAGTGGTAGGAGAGAAATGTCACCGTGTTTAAAAAACAGACTGAAGTGAAGAGAACCAAAAGGACAAACCAGAGGCTAGGACCAGAGTGATAAAAGAAGAAAGGTAGGAGAGTTCTTTTGCAGACCAACAACACAGCCCTTAAACACGGCATTTGAATCATGCTCCCTGAGGAGGGTGTGAAGGATGCAAAATGTCATCTGCTCCATGCAGCCCGGTAGTGGAGTTGCTCAGAAAAAGAATTTGAGCTGGGATTTCTTTTACAGCACTTTAGCAGGCAGCCCTGCCTTTGCTCACCCAGTCCAGCTGCCTCTTAAAACACAGAAGAAAAAAGAGAAGCAATGCAACAAAAAGAAGCCCAAACTGTGATAGTCAATGCCTTGCTGACAGATATTAGGGTGATGTGGGACACATTTTTTTCCAAAATTCTTTGCCTCACCTCTGAGAATTATATTTATTTTATGGGTCACAAACATTCTTTTGACTGTCAACCTTGGGCACATTCTTCATTCCCTCCTTCACACAGCCTGACCAGGCGGCTAGCTGTTAATGATCTGAGCTATCCCAATTTACACATACCAGTGATGTAAAATTCCTGTGTGTTCAACTCTTACTGTACTGTATTTCAGTACATTGCAGGCAAACAATCCCATTGTCTCCCATATGTTTCAAACAACAAACATACAACAGGTGATTAAACTCCATAAACAAACAGGGTTTTCCCAGCAACAAATCAACACCTCTCCATGTCTGGTATTTGTGGAATTTGATAAGCCACCCACTTTGCTCCCTCCCCATTCTTGTTATGTCTGTCCTCAGCCTTCTTCATCTTTTATCCCCACCCTGCTTCACCCAGTTTCCAAAGGAAGGCATTCATTGTTAATTAACTGCTGAAATAGCGCAAGCAGCTTGGTTCATGGGATTGAGATGGGAATGGAGCTTTAGTTCTGAGTTTAAAATGTTTTGAAAGGCCTAAAAGGCATATCTCCTCACTCAGGAGTGAGGGTAACATACAAGAGAGAGAGTTGGGGAATGTAGATGGAAAACCTCAAACCAGTAAATTAAGACACGTCTTAATCAGTTTGAATGATAGTTGTTTTTTTGTTTTGTTTTGTTTTGTTTTTTTAAAGGTTCTGATGTTTCTGCTACTTGTGTACTCTCAGTAAATGCTTGCCTTGTATAATGTTTCTGGGCCAGATACTGTTGTCAGAGTGGTGTAAATCTGGAATTATTGAGGGTTAGTAAACTGCCTTTATACAGGAGTTACACTGGCATAACAAATAATCTCTCTCTTACTGTACTGGCTTATCTGGAATACTTAAAATTGCAAGAATGGCCAAAATAGTCAGAGAAATTGTTAGAAAAGATTCCCCTTCTGCTTTCAGTCCATATTGGCTAAATTTTGCACTGATATCTTCACCAGTAAATCAACAAATTACTGTACTCCTTCCGTATATAGAAGTTTCCATCTGATTGTGCCGTCTCACCTTTTAGACTGCATTTTCTATTACTGACAAAATGAAGCCTTTAACACATGTTCAGCTTCCATCTGCAGCTACAGTAAGTGGAGTTCTGGATAACTGAACTGCTACCCCTGTCTAACCACTCCTGTGAAAAATGCCCAATCTACCGGGGTAGCTCAGAGCTGGCTTGAGGTTGTCCTGGCTGATTTTGGGTGCAGATGCCGGTAAGAAATGTTCCTGAGGAGAGAGGGATTGGTATTTGTATTCTGGTTGTTGAGGTTATAGCTGCATCCATAGTAACAACAGTTGTTCAATATTCCCATTGTGTTCTGCCTAATTAGGCGATGATCTGTAGTTGTCCCGAGAAATCCTTATTACATTCAGCTTATTCAGATCCAATGTAATATTATTCCATGGACCGTTCTGCGATGTTGCAAATGCACTTAGCCTAGGTTGATCAGAAGTGAAAGTGTTTCATTCCATGAAGAAATTAGGAGCTCTACTGCTGTCAAATTCAGTGGTTAAATGAAGCAGAAACTTAGTTCAAAGGCCAACTCCTTGAAGCATTTTCCTTTGCAAGATTTCAAGAAGCAATACTTCCCTTTTGGGTTTGTCCAGGAGAACATGCCTATAAACTAAATGCCATGCTTTCTTAACAATGACAAATATTTCATGTCTAGTAAAAGAAATAGTGTGTGTGAATGGAGCAACCCAAAAGGGAGACATTTATTCAAAGGATTTTTGCTGCACCATCTGTCCTGGGGGAGGGCTGGGACTTGGGAAGTCCAATTCTCTCCTATAAGCCACATCCACATGATGAAATGCAGGGATTCCCTTCCAGTTCTGTCATGTAGCTTGCCCTGAGGCTGGGTAGGTTAGTCCTACAAATGTGAAGATATCCCTACAAAGAAGGATACATAGTGAGAGCAGCCTGCAAAGAAGCCTCCTGTCTTTGCAGATCGCTGTTGTGGGGCATGTGCTATTTGCAGGGCTGCATGACTTCTCCCCAGACTCTACTGCCCTATTGTCCTTGTAAGCTTCCTTCTCTGATGTAGGGATAGAGTGTAAAACCTGCAAGGCACTACCAAAAATGTAAATAATAATCTTCAGCACAATTATGAAAGGGCCAAGGAATCGGGAGTCCCGGCTTCTGCTCTTTTGGAGTCTTGGGTGTTCTGCAAGCCTTCTTTAGATGTGCTAATAAGGAGCAGGATGCTGAACTTGAAGAACCCAGATTTAAATATTTTGACCCACAAGCAAAGATACAGCAGATAGTTGCAGGGATTTATCTGGGAGTCTTTTCTCAGGTGAGGAGGAGGCACAGCAGCGCGGTGCCCCGGAGGTGCCGTGTGGTTCATCTGCCCACGGCTGCGTCTCAGATCCTGTGCTGCTGGAACTGAGGCTCCCTTCCTTGCTGCAAGGGCACAGGTCTTATCAGCAACATCTGAAATGTCCTATGTCTTACCGAGAGGTTTTCACCAATCATGGGGGTGTTTTTAATCACTCTGAACAGGAAATAGCATGCTGCACTTAAATACTGTATATAATTATCATGGGAAATATAATTAGCAAGCGTAATTAAATGGGCTTGACTGCATATCAGACTGTTTCTCGATTTTTCACTCAATCCAGCTGTTTCTCACAAGCTCTTTACTTTGAATACTGGTGGTCTGTGATGGAACCTCTGCACGGAACGAAGGACGAACTGCATCTTTAAAAGCTATTCATTAACTCTAACTAGGCCAATTTATTTAAATGCAATCACAGCATTTTCCAATACAACCTCCTTTACTTATTACTTTAGATGCTTCATTTTGGAATGCCTAGATTCATCAAAAACATTCCAATCTGAAAGCTTTATAAACCCCCAAGTGTATAAAGTCACTGATGGCAGGGACTGGCTGTTTCTTGTGCGCTTGTTTAATGTGTTGCACAACGAAGGCCTGATCCTTGATTGGATTCTCTTAAGTATAATGATGCTGAGGATAAAACCAGTGTGGTCAATTACTGAGTACAATGCTGTTTTATGATGATGCTTCTTCTTCCTTCTCGGAAAGGAAGCGTTATGAATTACTGGAGAAAATATTTTGTCTTCCTTTCCAACAAAGACCACGGGCTCTATAATACTGCAGTAGAGTTACAAATATTGGGAAATATTGAGAAAAACGTTGAGAAAATGAGGACAATTATATTTCTGTTTAAAGAATGGTCCCCTTTTTTGCCCCAGTGCCAGACCTTCAGATTTAGCTGCGTATGTGGCTGAAGCAATTGAACAGTTTGCTGCCTGTGAAAGAGGCAAATCAATCCTCTCCCCTCCTGTGAGCAGGACGCTGCCCTTAGCACTGGACCAAGTGCTCACGTGACCCCTTGGCAAGCTGGTTCAGCTCCCTCTGCCAGCAAGAACCTCTGCTTTTTTTTCTGGATTGCCTGAGTGAGCTGAACTAGCTCGCCAGGAAATCAGGTGCACACTAATGTCAGCAACGGGTACACAGAGACTCATCCGTAGGGCAGCAGGGGATGACCCATCCCTTTTGGCAGGAGCAGGCACTTAGGTTGGCCCAGCAGCCTCATCTGACTCCACTTATCATTGCAGTCATGTGGGGAAGTGAAAGGGTATCTGAAGATCATTGTGTGCCATCTCCACAGCCAGGAATGTCTGAGACATTCCCATGTGCCAGCATGCTTAGCTGAATGACACTAATGCTTAAAGTGAAAGAAAACCCATGAATATTCAGTCATTTTTTTCTTGGATCATGCTCATAGCCCCTTCTTTGACGTGTAAGATTTCATGATGCAGGTAGCAAAAAATGCATTTTAAAATGATTGTGCTGTAGGTGCTTGCAGCACACAAGAAGCAACCTGTGCCTTCCAGCCTATTCCCCACTCTTTCAAAGAGTCATGAACAATTTAGTGCACGGATAAAAAGCAATGGTTAAATATTTTGTTCTATAATTTTGTTCTAAGAGTAAATTCATGGAAAATCTTCTATTTTCAAGAACATTCATTGAGCAGGGAAAGAAAAAAAATGTAATAAATTATTAGTTCTGTAACTACAGATAAAATGCTGCACTAACTGTCATAGTCAGACACAATCCCATTACCATAAATAGTGGATGTGTGTGTTATCAAATTACCCAGCCGCATAAATTTGATCTGTATCAGGCCTGAGCTCTGAATCACATTTCTATTAACTTTGCTAGCCACCATGATTTGCACTTTAGGCTAACTTTCTGCCAGCTGTGAAAGGACGGGCAGTACCGGGTTCTGGGCTAAGTTAAATGCTGTGGACAATACCTGATCCAGTGAGAGTCCGTCCAGTGAAAACCTAACCTTAACAGGTTGTTGAATAATTGAGGTCAAGAGGATGATTGGCATTTTGGGTCACATAGCTGTGACATTTTTGATCTGGTTGTAGCAGTTCTAACCCCTGATTTGCTATCACGTCAAGCATAGCAGGAGCTGACTCTGTCCTTCCTAGGAGAACGAGTGATTAAAGCGTGCAATGACTTCCTAAGTACATGATGTCTTTCTGAATATAACAGAGACTGCAGAACTTAGAGTTGACATAATTACTTAACACCAAAATGCTCAAAGAAGCTGATGTTCAAGGTAACGGAAAAGCAAAAGTTCATAGAGACAGTCAAAGGATTTAGCTATCTTACTTCTTCCTAAGCATATCTAAGAATCTTTTCTTATGCCAAGTGTGAGGTGAAGACTTGATTTAAACAGGCAGTAAATTCAGTACAAAGCTTCTTCCAAATCCCTGATGCCAGACTGATTTTCCAACGTGTGACTTAAGTCAGTATTTCCTGCAATCTGAGTGAAGACGAGCTGGCCACAATATTTTAAAGATAATTAGCCAGAGAGGACATGACTGATGCTCAGAGTCATCCACCACTTCCAACCAAAGATGTCTCACTGACCTGTATAACCGCAGAGCAGCAAACGGCAGTCAATATAATTAAGGCCCCTCTAATTTGCCTGGTGTCAAAAATGCCAAACCCCAAATTCCATGGTTTCTTCTCTAAGCATGCAGTAGTCCTAGTCAAAACAGCTATAAATAAATTTCCCCTGTATCTGCACATTCCATAAATAGTACAAATATAATTTTATAGCAATAACTGAGACTTGAATAGCAGGATTATCGGTTCGGATTCAGACAGTTGTGTAGTTTAACTTCTACCACTGGAGTCTGAGCTTGAAAAAGAATATGGAATATAAATTAATTCTTGCTTTTACAACAAAACCATGTGCAGCAGGGATGCTTGCTTATTCATGAACAGCCTGACATACACTAGCAGGAAACAAAACTTTTCAAGAATAGAGAACATCCTGCTTCCATTGAAACCAGTGAGAATGTTGTCACTGCCTTTGAGGAAGGAACAGTGCCCTGATTTACATACTTTTAAAGGGACTTTTTTTTTTTTTTTTTTTTTGCTTTTCCTGTATTTTTATCTTTTGAGAAACTACTTCATCATATGGCTTGCGCTCACTTCCTTTTAAGTAGTTGCACCAGGTAGGTCTTTCCAGGTACTGAGAAACCAGAGAAATTAATTTTACATCAGATTGCATCTTGTGTGATTGCATAGGTATATGCTGATCAAAAGAGGACAGTAAATACTGGGTGCCCAGTGAGCAAGTGGATGTCACAGAGTTGCCAGAGATTCCTGAGAGGGTAAAGGGGAGATGGCCACAGCAGAGGGAGAAGCAGCTCTTTTATTTCCCACAGGGAATCCTGGACATCACGGTGCTTGCTGGGGCTACGGAGCACCAGCACATTTCAGTTACCAAAGGGAAGGAGAGCAATGGTCTGCCTGCTCACTGACCAGGTGTTGAGTCCAGGATGGTAGCTCGTGGAGAAGAAGGGCAGTGGCTAGTTGTAGAGTAACTTGTGCATTCTGGATGTTCTTTTCTTTATTGCTTTAGGATGAAGTATGCATAGCTTACTTGGCAAGCTTCTCTGACTTGCTGATTATCCTCTGAAGTCACCAATCACTTTTCTGTTCACTTTGGTAGGAGTCGAATAGAGTTTTTTTCTGGCATTTTACAATATCCATTTTATCTATCTTCTGTTGACACTCAGTGCTAAATTTAAGTGATATAGGCAAGGACAAAATTTGCTGCCGAAGAGAAACTCTGTTTTTTTTTTCAGCAGCTTAGTGAATAGACCACCTGTCCCAGTGCTGGGAGACTGGGATCAGTTTTGAGGGCTGGAATTGGCATCATCCATTTCTAAGATTGTTCAAGGCTCCTCTGTATCAAAGACAAAATTAAATTTTGGTGGAGACACTGGCCCATAGGTGGAGCGAGGTGATGGTATGAGAAACCAGGGAAGCTGAAGCTGTTTTGGTTCTGCAGAGTAACTGGTGGGAAAGGTGCTAGCAGCAGTCATTGCCCCAACAGTCTGTGATGCCCGAGGCACTTGTTCCAGGTATGAGTTTCTTACTGGATATCTGGCTATAAAACGGCCATATAAAATGTAGACATGCATATTGTAGAACTTGGGGCCTCTCTGTGGAAAAGTCTTCCCACCTTCATGCATCAACAGCTGATATTTTCATACCCTATTTGCATTCCTTCGTCTGGATACTTTGTCTTTGAGCACTTATCACCAGCAAGAAACCAATGGTGCTTCACTGACCTTGGTTGGTTTTGTCTGGGCTTCCCCTTGTTTAACTGTATCTAGTATTTCTGTGGTACAGTATTCCAGTGAGTACTACGTGAAGTATGGGACCTGTTCAGCTCACAGTACTTGTCATAATATAGCTTCTTATACTCACTGCAGAGAACATTTCTCCACTGTGATGTAAGAGAGCACACAAAGAAAGCATAGATAGAAATCATGCTAATAGATTCTAAAAACAATGCTGTTGGATTATTTTTCTTGTGAAGAAATGCAGAAATAGAGAAAACATGAAGGCATCTTATCAATGAAGCCTTAAATTCTGGAAATAGTAAGCTATTTCTAAGAATTTGTCGTACACAATTGGAAATTGTTCTGTATACACTGGTAATTTTTACTCGTTACTGTAACTGCACCAGAAGTTACTTAAATCTGAATCACCCACTTTTTCTAGGATGGAAAGAAAGGTTTGCATTTCAGGAACTTGTAATCAACATTGGAAAGCTGAGCCTCACATGAAGCTGGATACAGGTCATTGTAGGAGGGATGCTGCATCCATGGGGAGGAGGTGTGTGTGGCTTGGTATTAGGAAATGTTCTCCTGTTTTTTACTCAGCTGATCCCGTTTCATATCTTAAACTCGAGAGGAGTGCTATGTCCATTCCAGTAACACACAAAACAGAGAAATAGCATTTTAGTTCTGTAAATAGACTTGGACAGGTTGCAGAAACCTGCTAACTACTGATCCTGTTTTCAGGTTGAGTATTAAATCCTGATGTTTTCAGTAGTGCCTGGGCAAAGTTTTATGAATTTATATAGAAAATAAAAAGGTATTTTAGTTATTAAGTATCACTTCCACCTGATTGTGTCTGAGGGACAAAGTAAGGTGTATCTGTAAGAAAAACATACGATAAGAGAACAGGTGTTTCCCTGGTATCCCTTGAGGTGCTGTTCCCTGGCTTTCGTTTTGTGGTCCCTTACTGCTAGTCACAAAAGCCAATGGAAATGACTTGGCACTTGGCAATGGAATCCCCTGGAGTCCCAGTCCCGCAGTGGTGGAGCCAATGGGTTCTGGCTGCACCGACACGTGGCTTCTCCCCAGCGGCAGGTCCACGTGGTGCGTGTGGTAACAGCACAGGCCAGCTCTGTGCCCGGGTGTACTCCTGAGGGAGCTGCTCCGCTCCCGGGGTACCGCAGTCGCTGAGAGTTCTCTGTGCCCAGCCTGGGGCAGTGGCAGTAACCAGTGGGAAGCGTCCGGGAACTACTGCAGCACAGGGGAAGGGAAACATCTGAGCAATGTGACCGAGTGCCTTCTTACTGCTGCAACGTGCTGTTCTGCAGGGAAATAAGCACACATTAAATACCACTCGTGATGAACATTTCGTGGTGGCCTCTGGCAGAACGCAGGCCATCGTGCCTGGCAGTAAGCTGCCCCTGGGCCCAGGGTCTTCCTGGCCATTCCCACCCCAAGGCCAGACACAGGCACTCAGTGCACATGATGGAGAAAAACAAGTGCTGCTTCCTCCCCAGCAGCGCTCCCACAGGCATCTGCGAGGGCTGTGGGAGCGCAGCACGCCCCGCTTCTCCCTGTCGGACCGCCGGCGTCTGACGGCTGATAAATACTGCACGTGGGCGGCCGACGGCCTCGAACCCGCAGCCCCGAACCCCGCTCCGCTCCGCTCCCCGGCCCCCCGCGCAGGCAACACGCGAGGCCGGGTACCGCCCCGCCGGCGCCCGCCACGCTGATTGGCCGGTCCGGCGGGCGGCGCAGCCAATGGGGCGGCGCGGCACCACCGCTGTTCAGGAGCGGCAGCACGGCCCCGCGCGGCGGCGGGATGGGGCCGGGGCCGTGGGATCCCCGTTCGAGTCCCGGGGGCGCGCACCGCGGCGGTGTGTCGCGGGCTGCCGGCTCCGGGCTGCAGCGTTCCTCGCAACGCCTCGGGCGCAGCGCCGTGTGACCCTGCCGGGCTGCCGGTGTGTGTGTGCATGTCAGACTCTGCCTTCTGCAGAGTGCGCCTGCCATGAAGTCATTTTTGGTGCTGATTGAAATCATCTGTTTTCGGTTCTCTGACAAATTAATTGAACTTTCCTGTGACTCAGGGGCCTCCTGACTTTTGAAGCAGATTTTGTCTACATGCCGTCTCCCAGACGAACACAATTTAATTTTCTAGGCTCTAAATGAACTTTGCATTTCCAGAAAGCCAATGAAAGAAGCATTTGTTCTGGTGATAGCATGGCAGCTCTTACAAACATGGCACAGGAATAGATGCCTATAACACGCTTGTTTTCCTGCAGCTGATACCCAGCTCTGAAACGTGTTCGGTCCTGAGATGCACAGTGCTGATAACGTCACGGGCTATGGGTTGCTTTCCTTTGCGTATGTGAAAAGAACGCTCCCGAGTGAACCATGAGAGTGCTGTGGCATGAGCCAGCCTGTGCCCGTTTGCTGTGCACAGAACATAGCCACGGGCTGAGGGCCTGCTCCTGACCAAGCTCAGTTTCCTGTCATACAGATAAGCAGGGGCTGCCAAGTTCAGCTGGAGTCCAAATTCCCCTCTATCCCCCCAAGTCCAAGGTTATCATTTAGGCTCCCTAACGACATGGCTCACTCTGCCATTCTCTTAATCTGCGCTTGAGGGCCTTTAAAACTCGCCTTTTAGGCAGCACGAGGCACATTCTGCTTTCCTGTACATGAATGTTGCTGCCCGTGACAGCACTCGGCACACCCAGCATTTGAGAAGTGGCACAGTGCAGAGCTGTGCCAGCACAGACAGCCACGGACATCCCTGCAGGATGCCTGGGGGGCACCGAGGCTGCAGCCTGTTTGCCGTGCGCTGCTCAGTCTGTATGCTCTGTGCACGTGCATTTTTCAGTCATCCCTGCTCATTTTCCCTATTTAGAAAAGCACCAAAGCACATAATTGACTCCGTGGGCTTTTGCTCTTGTTCGTAGAGGTAGATTTAAATCCGTTCTCAAAGCTAAGCACATGCTGATGTACCTTGCTGAACTGGGAATGAGGAGAATCTGCTGCTTTTCTTGGCCCATCTGGAGTGTTTCTTCCATTTTCTCCCCCTTGTCCACTCTAAAATCCAAATGATTTGTAAACATTAATTTATCTGTGTGCTTCTCCTGGGAAATAAAGGTGCTATTTTTGATCCTTCACTTCAATGAAATGCAGTTGATACCAGAAGAATTATGAGAGGCTGTTGGGAATCAGACCCGAACCCTGTCCTGTGCTGTAGTGAGCACAGCTCCGAGGTGCAGCGTCTCAACTAGCCCAGACCGACTGCAGAATTTTTGTCATGGGCTCACCCCAATGCCATTTCTAGCTCTTTGTCTTCTAGTGTACAGCTGCTATTTTGAAAAGTTGGGTTGCCAACACTGGATTAACTGGAAGTCTGTGTTCGACAGAAGTGTTAGAAAAGAATTAAAACAAAGATATGAAAATCATAGCAAGAGGTAGCTGAAATTTCATCATGAAGCCTCAGACCCAAACATTCCCAAATGCCAGGGAAATAGGTAAGTGAATCCAGACTCCTACTTTATGATTTACCCCTTTCTGTGAATTGACCAAACCAAACCCCCAATTGTGGATGCACCTGAGCCTTTCAGTCAACATCTTCGGTTTCACTGAAGTTTTTAATCTGACAACAAATCTGAGCTTTGCATCTTGCACCTATTTTAATTAATATTTAATAATTTAATATTTAATATTTTAAAATAAAAAATGGCAGGAAAATGTCTTAGTCAACTGACATGTTTCAGGATGCTGAGTGGTTTGCAATCTGCTTGTGTAATAATGCTGGTAATGATATTCAGTGTCTTTGCTTAAGCTTTTCTGTATTTATTATGCGAGCCTAAGAGGTCTGTCAAAAACGTAGCTGGAGATTGGACATGGAATCTGCAGCTGTTCAAACTTTTTACTATCCAGCCACAATAGTTACTAAGGCACATTGAAAACTTGCTGTTGTGAGTGTACTATTAACACTTCAGTGTTGTGAAGCAACATGAAAAACAGTCACTGCTTCAGGCTTTTTCAGAAATGTCTTGGAAAAGGATGGCTATATTCATCTGGACCATGCAATCCTGTCTAGTGCTTGCATTTTATACAGTGCTGTGAAATAAAAGTGCACTGGATGCATGCCATCCAGCTATGAATTTGCAGGCTTTCCTATTTCCTATTTGCTATTCTGGCAAAAAGCAGGTCGAGAGGATTTTGTATCTCTTTCAATCAAGACTCCCCCTGACTTTAAAATTCTTCTTGCAACCTCTTACAGTTTTACTCGAATAATAAGGAAGCCCAAAGTGTAAAGGAAAGGTCATCCAGTTGCTTTTCATTTCTGGGGTCATGATGGGGAATCGTTCTTGTGCCCTAGACGAAGGTTGCTGTCGTGATCTTTAAATGTGCATCTTCATACCATTTTAGGTCAATATCAAGTTACAGTATGTGTGCAAGTACGCTGCAAAAGGGAGGACTTGCTTGTGTTGGTCTATAATAATCCTTTAGTCCTTCAACAGACGTCACTTGTCAATGTTGAGGAATGTCTTTCTGTTTATGTTGAAAAGAATACTGACTTCTATTATATGTTCATACAAATTATGTATATATTGTGCAACTCTCCAACAACAGAACATACTCTGCAATTCTCTTTTACCATAGAATTATAGTACAGAACACCAGCTTTTAATACAGTGAAAAATATAGGCATGCAATAAATGCACTGGTAGCCACAAGCTGTGACCTGAGTGCAGTCCAATAGTGTCAACTCAAAACAGTGCACAATGTGAAACAAAAGGGATTTAACCTCCCCTGTTTATACTAGTTTGCGATAAAGAGTGCTTTTATTTTTTTCAAAGAAGACAGAGACCTTAACATTTGTGTCAGAAGCTTGGCTCCAGCCTGACTTCTAGCAGCTCCTTTTGCTCATCCTTCTGCAATGCTAGCATCTACCTGAGCTTGCCTCTCATTTTCCCTCTCTGTAGTGGGAGGTAATTGCATTTGATGCGTCTCCCTGGCTGAGAGAGAAAGCAAAACTGTGGGATATCATGCCAGGATCAACTTGTTGGAAGGGAGAAAATAGAGACGAGCAGGCTGCCTGTGCAGTGGCGCTGAGCCTGGGGTGCTGGGAAGGAAAGCCCATGAGACTGGCTTCAGGCTTCAGGCTGTCTTCTGCCTTGGCACAAAGCAGGGAAAGAAGTCTGTGCCGGGCGACTCTGGCAAAACCACAGGAGCAGGCATCTGGGAGTGGAGCCACACCATCTGAAGGGAGCATCAGCAAAGTAGTCCTTGATGATAACCAAGGCATTTTACAGCCATAATTATGGTGCTTCAGAATGGAGTTGTGAGGGAGTAAAGAAGGAAACAGATTTTGTAACTATAAAATGTATTTTCTGTGCCATACTTGTGCAGGTTGTTGGTGCAGAATTTGGTCCTGTTTTGTTGAGACAACACAGGGCCAAGTTATTAGGGTTTTTCTTCTGTTAGTGGGTGCCTTTGGCTCTCCAAAAGATCTGAAGAAGAGCACCCTCATTGGGCCGACGCTATCCAATCTTTCTCATTATGGAACTTCGGTGTAGTTATTTATGAGTGAAGCAAGTAGCCTATGTCCTTTGCAAAAAAAAGAGAAATTGAAAGCACTTGTGATTATTCCTTATGACATTATCTGGAGCAATGCTTCACATTCGTAATCTAAATTGAGCAGAGTGCTCTTATTATGAGAGTCAGATAATAAGGCAAATGAACTCAGGGAATCTTGTCTTGGCTTTCAAGTTGAATTTCTCGTCATCTGTGCTCATACCCCTTTTAATTCAGTTTGTTTGCAAATGCAGCTTGTTGAGGAAAGCAAAGCATTCATTTAATTCATTTTTAAAGCTCATTTAATAATGGAACAAAATTAGTTTTCCAGTGAAGGAGAATTCACTTCAGGAAGAAACAGGAGTAACTTGTAAAGATTACATCAACCAAACAGGAAATAGACACAGTCCCATGTGGTTTAGGTAGTTTTGATTGCGATGCCAAGGGTGTAAATTGCCGAACAGCTTTTCAGCAGCAGTGCTGTCTGGAGCTGTTGTTGGCTTTCCTCTTCCTCTCGGCTGCTCCAAGGTGTCTGCTCCTGCCAGAGCCGATCCCCTCCGGCTCCCTCCCGTTGCCTTCAGGGCGGGCATAGCAGGGGGACCTCCTTGCAGCTGCTCTGCTGCCTTCGCTGCTGTGTCACTGCTGCCACCAGACGCTGAGCCGCTGTCTGAGATTGCTGAGAAATATTTGCGACTTGTATTTACAAACAGTTGCTGGATGGAATTTGTCTGCATAAAGCATTTGTCAAACAATTTTGAGCAGGAAAACAATTCAGAGAAATAGGTACTCCATGTGATCCGGGCCGAGGAAAGTATGTGTGCAGATGTGCGTATTGTCTAGCATGGCTAATCATACTGCCAGAATATTAAATCGAGGGAGTGCTGTTAGGAGATGGAGCAGAGGGGTTTCTTTGCTTGGTCCTGTTCTGGTGATGGATTATGTCAGTTAAACGTTTTAGGAAACAGAAGTCGCTTCTCCATAGGAACTTACCAGCGGTAGTCACAGCTAAACCACAGCGCCCCATCTTTTAATACAGAGTGATGCCAGCCTTGAGAGAATGAGTTTTAAAAGCAGTGTCATGTAAACGTGTCTGAAAAAAATAAAAGCAGGTCGGAAGCAATTCCTGAGACTTAAGTGAATGACCTTTCTTGCTGTTGTTGTTCCCAAATGTTTGGCAGACTCTCCTCTGACCACTATATTTCATTTCCATGCACCCTTGTACTTCCCGGTTCCGGCCAGGAGCAGAAGCAGAAGTAATAAAATACCGCAAGAAAAGCTATTCTTGTGATATTTCCGGTCCTACTGGATGCAGCACCAACAGGAAATCTCATGAGAAAGACTGTTCCTTTGCAGTTTCCAGGCCCCCATTGGAAACCCAAGCAACTTGGTTGAAATAAGCTTTGAGAAACGAAACTCCTTCTCCCAGCCTGGTCGGACGCCATCCTCCCTTCTGGCAGGGTGCACGAGCCTTGCAGCAGGTGATGCTCACGGCTCTCCTCCCGCCGCACGCACCCAGGCCCCATGGCCTGCACCGTGTGCGCTGGGGGGACTGCCCGTCCCCCAAGGGGCTGGGGTGGTGAAGGGGGAAAGAGGTCTGAGAAAAAGGGCAGAACTGGCAGTCTCACCCCAGCTGGCCCAGTTAAAGAGAGTTGCAGGAGCAGCCCACAGAAGCCTTCGCAATATACTCAATAAAAAGCCGCTAGCCTTAGGAGCGTTCATATGATCCTCTTCTTTCCTTTCCTGCTGTTGCCCCATGCATACTGCAGGCAGGATGGGGAAGGAGCTGTGCCTGCTTGTTCTGCTTGCCTAAGGTGTTAGGTTTCGGGTGATAATTCAGTTTAGCCATGTGTTTGGGGTTTGTCCTACAGGCTGTAAGCCCAAGAAATGCCACCCACAGACCTGTTCCCAGCCCACAGGCGCCAGAGGGAACCTTTCTCTTGACTCCGTAGGGCAGCCAGTCGAGTCCAGAGGGATCTGCAGAGCTTCAAACCTCCATGAAAAGTTTTGCAGAAGCGCTGCTGCTCAGCTTGCTGATGGACGCACACAGTCAAAGCTGATGACTCAGATGTAAACTCTTCCTGCTCTAAAGAATAAATGCCTTCCCTCTTGGTAACTGATACAATATTTCTGGCTCTCCAGCTGCAGCCCCAGATTGCGATTGCAGTGTCACTTTGGCAGTTGAAAAACCTTGTCATAGTCATCTGCTTCGACACCGAGCATCTAGTCCAACTGACTGCGGGCCTCCACCGGGCTTTGTTTCCCTCACATGCAGCCAGGATGCAGGTTTCTAGTGATGTTTGATACTCGGGACATTTGGAGATGGAATGTAACCACTTAAAACTGTTTGGTTTGTCACTTTTGGATTTGCTACATAAGGCTCTGTTAATACAAACAGGCCTGTTTATAATATTCATCAGACAGTGGAAGAAATTCCTCTGATGTCTGTATAATGCAGTGAGCAGACTCCTTGATTATTAACATACTGATTGTGTACTCTTATTTCAGATGTTAGCTCAGCACTGGGGAAAGAGAGCTGGGGGAATAAAAAATGTGAGACGCGTGACATGCTTGGGATTTGGTCTGTGAAACTGGAAAAAATATTTACACAGTTAGATCGTGTTTTTATGTCATTCTTTCCTTTTATGTAATATTTGGAGAAGCCGCTGAATTTTCAGTTCTTACCCAAATCAGGCCACACCTCTGAGCACTGGAGCAATCATTGTAGGAGAGGGGATGGGTGCAACATGTCCCCATCCTTTCTTAATCCTTTCATTGATGTACTCATTAGTGCTGGCAGAGTGATCATCTGATGCATTCTCTTCCCTCCTGAGCACTTCCTTAATCTCAGCGTTTACATCCGTGCAGAACTTGGAGCCCAGCAGCGGGGACACTCGAATGCTTGCTGGGTGCTGCCTGGCTGTGCTCCTGCTTGTGGCTGCTGGACACAGAGCCTCACATGCTCCCTGCAGCGAACCGGGTCTTTGTCGCCAGCCCTCAGTAAAAGCTGCGGAGTCAGGAACCCCGCCTTGCTTCCTAGGGCATGAAAATAGCCCCTCAAGTTCAAGTGGCAGCGATCGTCATGCTTTGTATTCCCTGGCCAGAAATAACTCTGGTGGGTATCAGTTGCTGCATCCTGTCACCAGCTACTTAACAGTTTACAATACCTTCATTTATTAATAAGGCATTTTTGATGCCTTAGTCATAGAAAATACAGCAGATACTTTTTGTATTACTCAGTGTTTTCATCCCTTGGGTATTGTATCTTCTTTTAATTTACTCTCTGTTATTTTTCTGGAGGAACTTTCACTTTTGGTTAGTTTCAGAGCCCACCCTGGGTATCCCCTGGATGGGCTGAAGTACACTAGCTGTGACATTAACTAGCATTATTAAATGAAAGAAGAATCCAAATAGAACTTGTCCTGTTGCCCAACAATGAGTCATTGTCCTTTTTCTCTTTTTAGCCAACAGCAGATTCAGAAGCTGTGAGACAGTTTCCTGTAGATAAGAGATAAATCGAAGGGAAACCTGGCAAAAAGATGATGGTCAAGCTGCAAGATATCATTTCCTCCAAAGCCCCTACATGCTAATTAACAATTCCAAGCATATTTTCAACGGCATTTAGGGATTTCCTCATCAAAATAAACTTCCTCCTGTGTTATCTTCATTTTTGACATCCGGTGGCATAGTCTGATACAAGAATCAGGGTTAAAATTCTTAATATTGGGTTGTGTGTGTGTATGCACAAGCACACACACACACATGCACACGATTGAAGCTTTGCCAGTATTACTTAGGAATTTTAATGCCTGCTCCAAAGTCCTCTGTAGTCAGCAAGAGATTTTCTGTTAACTTCAATAGTAGCAGGATCGAGCCTCTATCCTTCCGCATCCAGATTTTTTCATTTATGCCTTATGACTTGTTTATAACAAACTACAGATGGGCTTGAGTCATAAAGTTCGGAGTATTCGGTTTAGAGGTTTTGCTTTGGGCCCATCCCTTTAATGTACTGCTTATTCCAGACCTGCCTTTTAAAAGGAAAATATTGTCAGAATGAAAGTGTATGTGCAATAAACAAACTTCTCATTTCCTTCCTGTTAAGTTTTTCCTCTTTCTGAAGCTGATTTCTTAACTGGACAATTAGTTTTAGGGCTGCCATTGAATGCAAACTTGTCATACCTGATTTGCAGTCTTTTCTGTTTCAAGTGCTATCAATTATTTTCTAACTAGATGCTCCTGTGGGATCAGCTGTCACTAAGAGCAAATTTGAACACAATGGGTTGCTTCCTATTTCCAAAAGAATCTGAAGATTGTCAAAGCTTGACAGGCAGCTCCACTTTTAAGATGGAACAGATAAGTTGGGTTTCCCTGTTAGGTGCTTTTGAACACAAGTAGATAAAGGAAGTATTGTTTCCAAAGAGGAGATGCCATTTGTAGTTCAAATTCACTCTTATTAAGAACAAACTGCAGTTGCTTTAAACACAGTCAAATACCTTTGCACTGCAAGAGGTAATAAATGCCTATGAGTCTTTGTATATATTGCTGCAGACCTTGCTGCACTTAAAAATTTGCCTTTTTTTTTTTTTAAATGAAAGACTGTGTAAAAATACTTTAAAAGTCAGTATATGGTAGAATGTAACCGTTGTGTAGATCAAGTACATAAAGTGTGGATTTATCAACCAAATTCACTGACAGTCAGCAAGAAACTAAATATATCTAGCCCTTGAAGACACGCTGCGACAGGGGGGTTGGAACTTGATGATCCTTGAGGTCTCTTCCAACTCAGGCGTTCTGTGGTTGTGTAACACGTCACGTATGGTATGCCTTGGTAATTTTTTACGTACATTACATAGCAAGATCAAGTGCGTGTTATTTTAGTCATATCATAAGTGGAAAGTGTTACAGCTTTTAGACCTAAAGTAGCACTAACTTTATTTTGTTCCATGCAGCTTTTGTTTCAGAGTGAAATGGTGCTATTGAGTCATGCATTTGTGCAGAGAGCTGTGAGATTGTCATTGAATGTGGGGAAAATTATTCTGAGAGATGGTACTGGGTTAGTGGTCCCAAGGTCTGAAGTGTTCCAGGTGTCCGCAGAAGAGTCTCACTCATGGTGCTGGACACTTATTACCTGCTTCAGGAAAGAGAGTAGTCCTTCCAGTCTTTTTCTGTTTGAAAAGGCAGTCTTCTTGCTCGTTTGGTTGGCTGCCAATATGTCAGCAAACGTACCACCTGTGTCAGTTGTTTGGTTGAGTCTGTCATGTTTTCACCCACTATGAAAAGGGTGAAGAACTTCTCCTTTGCAATGCAAGGCAAAAAACTTTATCTTACTCAAGTGACTAATCACATGCCCGATGACTTCAAGAATTACTCAGATACTAAAACTTCTGATTTTGTTACAAGTGTCTTGCTGAATGAAAAATTTGATGGGGCACGTAGGAGGTCTTTCAGATGCACATGTGAAACCTGGCTGAGAGAGAGAGTAGTTTTTTCTTTCTCCCTCTAAAATCCAAAACAATCATAACAGGAAATAGGAAAGGAAAATGTGATGATTTGAGTTTGACATTTGCAGTCAATGTAATATTTTAAACTGAAATGTTTTGAAAATCTTCAATTAAGAACCAACATCAAGGAAGAGAAAAAATCATTCAGAATCATTACAGTTGGGAAAACACCAAGGAATGGTAAATATTCTTAGACAGAGAAGTATTGTACAACCTGAATATAGCTGTTGCAATGTTGATGGATTGTTTCCAGAGCGCATCAAAAGGAAGAATTTTGGCCATGAAGGTAACTCATGCGATCTACCAAATGGAGAAAAGCAATGTTATTTCCACTTGCAAAATCATAGGGCTCCATTGCCACACTTTCACAATCACCAAATTAGAATCAGGTGTTAATTAGCACTTGTGTTTGGCAAGCTCACTTTATTGAGAACATTTGCCTTGGTCAGACTTTTGATTATTTTGGCTCTGAAACCTGGTTTACATTGATTTAATCATTAGAATACTCTCTTCTAAGGCTTTCAAATGATGCAATTAAGTGCAAATACCACACATCTCCTGCACACCAACAAGGGCCTGAACAGTTATGACAAATCCAGTAGACACAAATACGTGTTATTTATTTATTTATTTTACCATGTAACAGGGTCTAATTTTGTAGCAGAGAATGTATCAATTATGAAAATAATATCTCTTTTGCTTGCCCACTGCTGTCCTTTTCCACTGTAACATTTGCATATCTTTATGTCATTCTAGGCGTCTTTACTGAGTTCCCAAGTGAAAAACAGTGTTTATTGTCAAGGGACATGACAGTACAGATCCAATTTGAAACAACAACCATTCACAAAAAAAATCCCAGTCTTACAATTGCGTCAAGAAAGCAAATAAAGGCTGTGGCACAAGTGTAGTACAAACATGTCAGCATCCACAAGACTTACTCACTTGTTCTTAAGACATCTATTCATAAATAAGAGATAGGTTATTTCCTTTTAAAAGCTGTTTGTCTGCTTACTCATGTATATTCATCTGCTTTCCAAGACCCTTGTGGCAGCTCAAATATTTCAGAGTGCTCTTTTACACATTCCTGTTGCACATATTATTGTATAATTTGGAACAATTTGCTAACAATTTAAAACCACGTATTTTAATTAATATTTTCAGTTTCTAATGATGATTATGAGGGCAGAAAAGTGAATCAATGTTGTTTTATCTGCAGTTTAAAAAGCTGGCTTCTGCTTTTTGGTAGTGGGTAATAGTGTAGTCAAGCTTTTGTTCTTGGTTGGAGCAAACAGCGAATACTGTAGTGAAATTAATAACTTTTTTGCTTACAATACTGTAGTAAAATTAATAACCTTTTTTTTGCTTATAAAACTAGGCATTCATATATTCATTTTTACACCTGAGTGTTGCATTTGATTCTGACATTAAGGGCTTTTGTAACCTTTTACCTTCAGTAAGCAATACCCTACTCTACAAGCATGGCCAGAGTTCCTAACAGACTTACTGGAAGTAGTGTCCCACCAGAGGTGAGGTGTCAGGATCCAGCGCTCCGTATTTACGTATAATTTGATTCCCATATGACTAAAGAAAAACACCCTGACAAAAGGAAGTGATCTCTCTAAGGAAGGCTCAATCTTTTTTTTTCTTTCCCTGCTCTTTGAATAGCCTCACAATGGTGATTTTTATCAGATGAGTCATCTGCCAGGTTTTATGAATCGGCGCTCATGTTGCGGATCCACTAGGGGTTTGTACTTCTCTCCATGACAATGACATTGGAGGGAGTAATGAGGAGGCAGCTGCTTAGATCAAGTGGCAAAGTCTGTCCACTCCTAAGCCTGTAGCCAAAATCAACAGTGTGCCTTTACAGTCGATCTAGGGAATGATGTTACAAAAATGGGATGTTTGCACTAATGACTTAGTCAAATACATCTGGAGCCTTTTTCCCTGAAGAAATGAAACTGATGTAATAACACAACACAGTCTCCTTATTATGTAAATCATGAGGCAGAAAGCTGAGGACGTTATTTGAAGAAAACTGAAGAAAGCTGAAGATTTGCTCAAGTAATTTCCCGTTTTTACCCCATATGAGTTCTTGCAGATGGCAGGAAGGAACAGAAAAAGAAGCAAGACTTCCAGCTTCCAAATGTGATACAATTCTCCCAGTGAGTATTTTAGCCATTGAAAACCTGGAATTTTCTACAACAAAAGTATTTGAAGATTTTTTGAGCAAGAAAACCAAGCCAAACTTTATTTACAATTCTGTATGTTGAAAATCAAGGAATAATATAAGTTACTGCTCATGGTGGGATTCTGGAGGCAGGAATTTTAAAAAGTGCTTAAAGACACACTCTGGTTTTTGAGCCCAGAGAATGTTTTCTCTAATTTTTGGCTGGTCATGCAGGGTTCATCTTTATTTCATCTAAAATTTCTGGTCATAATTTTGGCTTATTTTATTCAACTTATTTGGGATCGTGATATAGTTTTGGAAGATTTTTCTCCCACAGCTTGTTTCAGATGTACCATCTAGATATGAAAGTAAAACTTTGAGTTGCTGCACGTGGATGAAGAAAAATGAACCTACATGCCATTCTCTCAGCTCTCAGCAAAGCCAAGCCAGTGCCCTTTCACAGAAAAGCTCAGTAGCTTTATTCTGCTGGCACAACAGGATTTTTCTAAGTAGATAAAGCAGATCTACGCAAGAGAGAATATTTCTGAGGGTGGGACTCAGAGATGAAGTTCTCTGGGGAGCGCTGCCTATCATACAGCTCACCAGCCTCTGCTCGACTGGCCCATCAAGGCCCATTCCTTTTATATTTCGTGTTTGGCACAGGATAAGATGTGGAGGTATTAGTGCATCGCTGCTCCGTGCGCTATTGGAAAAAGCTCAGATGCTTCTGAGATGATTGCTTATAGGAATTTACATAAATGAGAACAGAGAAGAATTGCTTTAAGACTCTGAGGCTTACCAAGTGCTGAGGTGAGGCAGACAACCCATTATACTGCTCTAGTTCATTTGCTGCCCCCTGAATTGGCAGAATATGTTTTATGGCTCATTATGTATGGCTCAGGTGTTGGTGAAGATGTTGATGACTTTCACCAATGCACCAATTTCAATCCAGTGTGACTGTTCTTATGGGAGAGCAACATTTTTCACCTTAAAAATCTGCCTTTTTTCTTCATTCTGATTTTTTTTTCTTCCTAATTATCACTGTGAATCTCTTTTTTGGGGACCAGGAACTTCCGACGCATGTAAGTAAACTGTTAATATGCAAGAAAACTAAAGCCAGAAATCAGGAATGATGACTACAGCTAAGTAAAATGTTCCTGTATAGTAGAGAAGCAAGATTTTCCATTCTGGACTGAAAAATCTGAAGACTTCGGTTACCTCATCAAAGACAGCAAATCATCATGTACTCTCACTGCCCTTGCCCTAGCCAAATGTTCAGGGCTCCAGCTGACAACCTCTGCTGAATCTCACTGGAGCAGCAGCAGGAGTTACTCATGCATGTAGGAAGGCACAAAAAGCAAGCCTGTGTCAGACTCTCTGTTACTGTAGCTTCCGGCACAGTGTTTTCAAACAATATTGATGACAGCTAAAGAGACATGATGAGGAGATCATGATGATAGGCTCTAACGCAGAGCCAGAGCAGATAGCTGGCAGCAATCATATCTTAAACCCTAGCTGTTAGCTGCAGGAACATTCATCTGCAGGAGCCTTCAGTTTCTATGATTTTTCCCCTTTTTCAGTATTTGCCTGCTCTTATTTCTGGTTTAGAGGTATGTGCTTTCCTAACAGCTGTAGTGTGGCATAATAATAAGGCTGTAGAGTGTATAATAATTCACTAGTTTAAACACAGTTAGCATTTTCATAAGTTTACAGACATCTGTCTAAATACACAGAACAGAAGCTCAGGCATGACCCTAGTTGAAGGCTATGTGAGATATGTATGCTTTGCACCTTCGTATCCTACAACCTGCATTTAATAGCAAGAGACTAGTTCTAGGACTACATGAAAGTTTTCTTCCTGGCTTTGTCAAGATCCACTTGCATGAACAGGATGTTTGTGTACTTGAAGGCATCATCAGCTGAAGATAGATGGTGCTTCCTTCAAAAGTCTTATTGCTCGATTTTGCTATTAGGGTATTTTAATCTTTTCACCTCTGAAGAGCCTGATCAACAGGGTCAGTGTTTCCACTTGCATATATCTTCAGTCTTGAATGTTTGTATGGATTGCAATTAAAGGGTAAGGCATGGAGGGTACTTTGTTTTTTTGCTAAAAAGCGGGGGCTTTTTAGTTGTGTCTCGATTGGCTCTAACATGGACCAGGTTAACAGCTTTAATGAAATCATGTTCTGCCGAAGACAATAAAGTCATGCTTCCCATGGAAGCAAAATCCTTTCCCTGCATTGTTGGGATCTGGGTTCAAGCAAGAACTTATTATTTCTGAAATATGGAATGCATTTGCTCATGGAACACATGTCCTTTTTATGCCCTCTGGTTCATGAGCTGGTTGCAAAGCTACAAATTTGCTATAAAATTCCTTTTAAGGTGCAGTGCTGCTAGAAATTTGTAGAATAATAGAGGCCCTTTCATCCTTTGTATTTAAACATGCAATTTGCTTTAACAGGATCTGATCAACCATTAAAACCCACTCTGTGTTTTATGTGTTTAACAAAAAACATACTCGCACAAGTAAAATAGACTGCATGAAAGGCTACAATACACCTATTTATGTTTCACATATAACAAGGTCTTGCAGAACCCCTTTCGTCCTGAGGGGTTTAACAGCTCCATCCCAGCACCCCTAGTGGAAGGCTGAGCCCCCTGGAAGGGGAGCTGTGGTGCAGCACCTTCCTAGCACAGCACCTTCACTCCTCAGGGCTTTGGGTTGGCAGAGCTTCTGCGAGAGGGGTGCTCTATCACAGTGCTTAAGTCAAAGTGTACCTGTGATTCATTCCAGGTATTATCTATCCAAGAATGTTTTCCAGCAAGGTAATAGAAGTTGATAACTAAAGAATTCATATCTTCTTTCAAGGAAAAGCAGGGTTTAATTATTTTTCCTTTTTGATATAGTTTCTGAATACGAAGACCCAGTCATTTCCTGTCAGGTCAACGGATACAGCCAGGACCGTATCCATTGAACTGATTGAGTCATTGTGATTTATAAGATGATAACAAATAAAAGTCCTCCTGGTTTTTACACCCACATATATATATTTAAGGCTAAGGATTACATCTATATAACTAGTTTTAAGAGAATACCATGCATAGTTGTCGTGATAAATAGCACGTACCATATTTGCCTTCTTGTTCTTTATTCAAAGCCCAAATCTTTTGGCTGACCAAATGATCCTAAGACCTCTAAAATATTCTGTGATCTTTCTAATTGGATACACTGATGTCTGCTGGAAAACAGATGTGATCAACTGCAGTCATCTGTGAAGCTGAAACAAAATGCAGCATGTTTCGGCAGGCAAATTTTATCAGTAACTTTACCTCCTCGCAAAACATAGACGTAATCCATAAATAAAAGAGTTGCCATTTGATGAGCAGGAGGAAATTCTATCTTAGTCAATGACAGGGAAAGTGAAATGTGGTCACCCAGAGTTCCTGCTATCAAAGCCTGCTCATGCTTACTTTAATTATTCTGATGTGTGTTCCCATTCAACTTTAATAGTACTGCTTGTACCAGTAAAGGGTCTCAGTTGCAAGGGTCGCATTTGCTTCATTCTTTTCATCTCTGGTTTAGAGTTAGGAAGCCTGCATAAAGGACAGGGATCCTTTCAGTCCTGCCTTCCTCAGGAGTGACCAGCACAGATCCAGCAGTTGGTTTGGGGAACCTCTGGTAGCAGCTGAGTGCAGGAGGGCTGCTCTTGAGAAAGCGTAGGACTAAAAACCAAAGCAGAAGTGTTGTTGGAGAGGGCTGGATGAGCGTAAGCCTGGATGGCAAAAACCACCGCATACCCTAAGTAGAGAACACAGGAAACCAATGAAATCAGATAGATCAGTCAAGGAGGTGACTGCAGCAATTGTTACATTTTTTATCCATTTTATTGCTTGTAATTTTAGCTTTAATTTCATCACAGATTTTTCAATCCCAGTGGAATATTAGAAAGCAAATTTTTTTCTTAACGAGGGTAGGTGGAATCGGGAACACATCTACAATGGCATGGGAAGTACAGTCGTGGCTGAGTAACTTGATTGGTTGTGGGGACTGCGGAACTGGTGAGGTTGGAGGAGTATTGCAGGTGCTAATTATTTTGATCAGTGGAGGATTTGATACTTTCAAGAATTTTAAAGAGTTTTGGTCTTGTTCAAAGCTCCAGATGGGTTAAGATAGTCTGATAGGGCACCACTGCACTACCCCTGTTTCCAGGCAGGATTTCAGCCCATTACAAGGACTAGCCCAGCTTCCGCCTCTAGTGTTTTGGTCTACTTGAAAACTCAGACATCAATAAAACCATTAAGGTAGGTGACATCTTCAGACATTATTTACCTGTTGGAGTTCAGGCGTTTTGGTTTTATGTGAAAATCAGACTCCTGATGCCAGCAGGTAGCTTTGGAAGCTGTGAGACCTACAATAGCCAGAGACCTACAATGCTTGTGCTTTTGTCGTGGTACATTTTAGTTGAAGGGTCTTGCAGATATCTAAGAAACAACTTATCAGTGTAAATTTGTTATTAATTTTATTCACAGCAGTAATGTCAATAATCAAACTGAAATCAAACGACGGATAGGAATTTGACTTTAGACTGCCATTCTTGGCCATTTTAAAGCTCATTCAGAATAAATTAGTGAAATAGTATTATGTCTTTTCAGAGGACACAGGCTCGCAGTTTCCATGAAAACTGTTCTGCAGGCAGCTGCTTCTGCAGCTGACATTTGCTTACTGAGCCAAATCCATATCGTAGGGCAGACCAGAGGGAATGTGTCTATTCTGGTTCCTGAGAAATGAAGCAGACAAGGGCTATTTCTAGTGGCCTTTCAGGTCCAGTGTGGGTGGCTGAGAACTTTCAATCAAAGTCCTCCCTTTCAAAATTGGACTCAGTGATAGGAAATTTGAATAAAGCTCAAAACATTAAACCCAGAAAAGGAGGAGAGTGAAGCAGTTTGTTGTCATGACACAAACAATATCTCCTCTTCCTGGAATAAGAATATTATCTTCAAGAAATGGGAAAAGCAATGAATAAGGGGGGGGAAAAAATGCCCAGAAGAATGAATTTAAATATTAGAAGGCACTAAAATCTAGGGAAAATGTCCTGGCTCCTTTTCTTCAAAACATTTTGATAGGCTTCAGATAAACTAGGAAACACAGAAAAAGCTGTCAGCTTGGGCCAACAAACAAAAAAATGCTCACAGATGCGTGGAACGCTCTTTTTTTTTTTTTTTCCCCTCCTTTACAAAGAATATAATAAAGTCCAGCCAGTGTATGTGAGTATGATAAGGGGGAACAGGAACAGGGAAAGTAGGAAGGCAATGAAGGTCAAAGATTTTCAAACCTGGATACTTAGTTCTATGTCCCTAAATGTTTATTTCTTATACAAATTATTTTGAGAGTGGCTTATAAATCTCAGAACTTCTCCCCAAACCATGTTAAGGTTAAAATTGTCCTCTTTTGATGATTTGGTCCAGTATTCTTTATTCAGTAAAGGTAAGCATCTATAAGCTATTTCTTTTTTGAGTAGCTACAGTTTTGAATCCTTGCTTACACTAAATAAGATCTGAGATGGTTTCTTCTGAATATTAAAGGATGAGGAAGTAGAAGGTACATTATGTTTCTAAAATGTAGTCTAATGCTAAACATTGATATATATTTTTAATGGAAAAAGCGATAGTGCGTTCCAGTTTTAAAGCATTTTAAAAACAGATACAGTCTGAAAAGGAAGAGGGGAAACCTAGTATGTATTTCATTTCTTATCGGAGGCTAACCATACATAAATTGCAACACAATGGCAATTGCATGCAGGGGTAGCGCCTGGACTTATAGTGAACCATAGCATTTCATAAACTTGTAGAGCTAGGCATAAAGTGCTACTATTGGGAGTCTGCATCACCAAGTATTTGCTCACTTAAACCCCAGGGTAGAGGAGAAATTTTCATGGAGCTTATAGTGATTTATAATGGGAAGCATAGGCTTTTTCATAGACATTGTTCTCACTGACAGTGTAAAGAAAGAGAGCACTAAATCTCTTCTCATCATAACTAATGATTAAGTCAGCAGCTTTTTTGGCGAATACAGAATGCCCTTCTACAAAAACAAAGTATTCTATTGTGATGTATTACATTTAAAAAACCCATAAGTATCCCATAAGGCTATTGCAATATTTTTAACTAGATCTTCCCTCTTTGTCACCATATTGAAATAAATGGAATGTGTCAGACTGAGTAATGCTCTTTCAATAAGTTTTTAGGAGCTCACTTAGAAGTTTGGCAAAATATAAAGAAACGAGGAAAACTTTCTCAGGATCCTCTATGGCCTGAATGAAAGATTGGTCCATTAAGGAGAAAAGCTTATGCTGATGCTGACACTAATAAATGGGACAGGGAAGGATATTTCTGCTTAGATTGGGCTACCTTGCTTCAAGTTGGCTGCTTCAAGTTGCCCTCTGAAATAAATCAGCCCGTTGATGATGATTCATTGTGTTACAAAGTTCCCATCAATATAATAGCAAAATCAGTTTTGTTTGAGTTCAGATGTGAACCCACCCTCAGCTATTAGGAGTCAAAGGGCCAGCAGTCACTGAAAAATTAACTTTCCTGCATCTGCTGTTCAGACCTGCGTTTGAACTACAGCATTCTTCCTTCAGAGGGTATTTCTGTTATTCACTCTGGATACTGAACTTGCTTTAGCTTCATACATTATGTGGAAGAAAATGCCATGGTTTTATTAGGCTGCTCCTTCTCCAGTGCTTTCATTTCAGGTGCTGTTTTGGCCCTACTGAAGTCAGTGATAAAACTGCTGCAGCCATTGCCAGAGCCAGGCTTTTACTCTCTATTTTGACTCTTGAGGGAAATTTTAAGGAGGTGGACCTTCAGAATCAGATCCATCTTGGATTCTAAGCCCTTTCATAGGAAATAAAATTAGAGTCTCTTTTATAAAAACGTTTTATAAATCAAAACACTTACAAAATGCTTTCTTGGTGCTCCTTAATGGGAAAATTTGAAGTAGAAATATTGGGCAATGGGAAGGAATTGTGTTTGGCTGTGGTGCTATCTCTCAGTAATTGTTAGCCTTTAGGGCTCCAGGGATCTCCATGTTGCAAGTGCTGCATTTCCATACCTACCATCTTTCATTCTTTAGAAAAAAAACTAGATTAGTCAAAGTATGTCTTCAAGGGGTGCTTCTCTTGTGACACTAACTCTACAGTGTGTTCTTATACTAAATAGGTTAAACATGTCAGAAATGTTTAGAAATCTTGCCCAGTAAGTACTTTTTTACGTCTCTGTAATACAGCCTTTCCTGAATGTTACGTCTGGAATCCTAGCCACAGTGCACAAAAATTACAGTTGGGTAAAGCAGGCCCTCTCAGACTAATGAATTCAGCTTTCCTTTTTTTTTCCCTTTGCCTCACAAAGGTCCTAGTCAAGAGTGGGATAGAAGGAAATCCCACTAGAGCCTAATAATGCTGCTTCTTTCCAGAGGGAGTCACTAGCAAGTAATTTATTTCTTCATCATGCAACTCGAGGTACTCATTTATCAAAGGCTTATGCTTGCTGCTTCTATGGCCTTCGTTATCCCAGGGACAAGGGACTGAGGTTGTGACCCAAAAAGTCTGTTCCTGCTGCCAGGCTAACCCTGGTTGTTTCTTTTTTGTTCAAACATCAAATACATGCCTACTGGACATATAAGGCTATGTTCATAGCTGGAGTTTGTGCAGTATTTATAAGGTATGAAAAGCCACAGTTCTTCTGCCTTTCCCTATCAGCACCAGTAAGACACTACAGGCAAGAGTAATGCTATCAGCTGCATTCCTTCACCTCCTGAGCCACGGGCAGCTCTGATTTTCAGACGTGCTTTACTTTTTCTTTTCCCCTCCACTTTTCTCTATTGTTTTGTCTTTCCCATCAAGGGAATTCGCCCTCAAGTTCAGATCACACACATTTAGGAGATGCAGCGGAGAATTGGGCCTTTGTGAGCGTGTGAAGGATGCTTTCCTTGACCTGTCAGAGAACATATTTTACTTGATGAGAAAGAATGCTGGGCCAAATTCCTCTCTACTGTAAGCAGACTGATAGAGGAGGACTTAACGCTAGGGATGAGCGTGGCCTACTTTGTCTGGTGGAAGGTCTCCAAAGCAGACAGCGCTTATTGTTTACAATGCATTGGCTGCTTTTCTGCTCTTTTAAGTGATGGTGGATGTTTGTACCAAACAATGCAAATAGGAAGTCATTTGTTTGTGAGGGTCTAATCCTGAAGCCCTTATTTGGCGTTTACTGAAGTTGAGCTCAGCCTTTACTCAGATAAACTCCACTTGGATTCACAAGGAGTTTGCCCCAGTGAGGACAAGAAGAGGGCTGTGGGAGTGCGCTGCCTGGTTTTGGCCAAAGGACAAAGATACTTTACGATAAAAACACATACTGAAGAAAACAGAGGCACACACAATTACCGACTATATGCATGCGGCACTGTACGTGTGCGCACAGACACAATTGCACACTAATCTAATCAATACATTCATTTCTTATTAGGACATAATTACACATCCCAGGAGGCTGGAACAGAAAAGTCCCATTAACCCCTCATGCCCTTTTCAGCTTTCCTCTGCCTTTCCATCTAACAGACCTCTGTGTCACTCCACTCATTAGCAGTTACAGTCTATGACATTGTTACATAAATAAGGATGTCGACCTGTCAGAATGGGTCACTCAATTCAAGGGTGATGATAAATATCTGTCCCTCTGAATTAGGCCAAAGATACCAGAGTACAGGACAGCTACTGTTGATTATTGGATAGTTAATGTATAGAGGACAAAAGGTGCTGAGGCCTGGTCACTCTTTGGATCATTAATATGGATTTAGGCCTGTTGTTAAAAAAGCACACGCAAAACTAGGTTAGCAAGAACATGCATAACTTTCAGTTTGGGATTGAACATATAGATGGCAAGTAGATTCGCCGTGCTAAAGGTGTGGCTTTTACGTGAAGTTAATGGTGTTTTTAGATAAGCAGACACAATATTTTGGGGTTGGGCTGCAAACGGTTTGTGCTCCTCAACGCTTACAAATGAAATGTAAGTAAAAGGCATGGTGGATGCCTTTAAATAAGCTGAGATGACTCCAGGAAGCAGGATATACAGTAGAGCAGTATTCAGCTCCAAAGCAGCCAGAGAGCTGCTGCTGAGGCGTATCACATGGTTTGCTCTGAAAACCATCAGGTATTGCCAAGACTTTTCTGAAACTGCTTTATTTTGAAAACACCTTTTTCTACTTAAATAATGAAGGGACCGGAGAGTGTCTGTAACTTCCATTCATTCATGTAGTCATTACTGTCTTCTTCACTTAGTGACAGAATATTGCTTGCAGGTAGCACTTAATTGTGATGCAACACAGTGCTTTGATTTTAAGAGCAGATAAATTAAAAATATCAAAGCTGTTTTGTATACAGAAGCTCTTCTAATTCCAAATAAGGACAAATTAAGACTCTTTTCCAAAAGACTCAGGACTGTAACTCACTGAAAATGCTAAGTGCTGGGCAGGAACATCCCTTAGGATTTGTTTATCTAGAAGTCTAATTAAAGCACCCACAACTTTCCCTGAACTCAAGGACTCTGTGTTTCACAGGCTCAGACTATGTTATCGTTCTTGAAAATCTACTGCAACAGTTTGCTTTGAATGGGAGATCCAGTCTGGAAGGGCGCTAAGTAGCCTGTAATGAAGTTGGTTAAGTACAGCAGCATAACTTTGCAGAATCAGGCCCTTTGGTTAGTTTTACTGCACTCATCCTTACCTCTGTGCTTTGCTGTATCCTTTACATTACTGTCACCAAGCTCTGAAAAATGTGGCCACAGCATTTTCCCGGAGGAAGACTCTGCCAGCTGGTAATACCGGCACACGTGCCAAGTCAGTAGTGCAAAGTAGCTGTGATTCTCCTTGTGTTTCACTCTCCCTAATTTCCTTCTCCCTCAGGGAGCAACTGTTGCAAGGAGCATCTCCGCTTTCCTGGCACACTGGTGTGCAGAGAAGTTCTGCTGATTGTAGTCAGAAATCTGAGTCTCACTGGTGTTGCCAGACAGCAATCTTTTGACTTTTGAACAGGAGCGTCAACAACTCAGCTCCAGTTTTCTAAGACACTGCACCAGTCCTAAAGTAGTGATCTGAGCAGAGTCTGTGTGTACAGGCTTATGAGAGTGCATTCAGATCCTTATCCAGGCTCAGCTATGCGGATCTAGAGAGAGCAAATGCAGGCTGGTCAGAAATAGGAATACCTACAGTTTCTGAGTTTTTTTTGTTGGGTGATGCCCAAGAGGCTCTCTGCCAGCCCTTTGGAATGTTTGTTTGTGTTGAATCAGTGTTGGCACACAGGAAATCCCAGCAGATATAGTTGTGCGTTAAGCTCAGTAGGGACTCCCTTCTCGTTTGTCAAATAAATGGCTCATTAAAAAGGTATGAGGGAGGGAAGCAGCAGGACAACTAGTTAGAATATTGTCCCTTAACGCAATAAAAAATTGCCTGAAAGGTGCAATCTGTTTGCTGGGTAAAGCACATCTTCAAGTTCCAGCTCCATAGTGCAGAGCTGTAGCATCCAGAGATCTTTGGATTTCAGAGGTAGAGGAAATGTAAGTTTTCCAGCTCTCGGTGGTGAAATATAGTCTAATGTGCTCTCACGGTGTGTTCAGCAAGTATGACAAGAGCTTTGTAAGAAACTTTGCAATAGTCTCGTGACATGGAGGTTCCTGAGGGCTGCCATTTTGACTAGCACTCCAGTTTCTGTCACTGCATACCAGCCACTGTAACTTGACTTGAAGCACAAAATCTGGAGCTGTGGCTGATGTGGGATCTGTGCTGGTAGATTTGTATTCTCAGTGGATGAGACCCAGCAGGGAACGTCTGGTGTATCCTGTGCGTGAATTGTGTACCAGCACTCTACAAGGGTTATCAAAAGGATTTAGAAACACACTGTTCCCAAATCTATTTTTTTTCCAAATCCATTTTTTCCCATTCAAACTGCAGTTGTGCGTACAATTTTATTTAACTGCATTATCATAGAATCGTAGAATAGATCATCCAGCTCCAACTCCCCTGCTGTGGGCAGGGTGTCACCCGCTAGATCAGGCTTCCCAGGGCCCCATCCAACCTGGCCTTGAATATCTCCAGGGATGGGGCACCCACATCTTCTTTGGACAACCTGTTCCAGTGCCTCACCACTCTCTGAGTAAAGAATTTCTTCCTAGCATCTAACCTAACTTTCCCTTCTTTCAGTTTAGAGCCATTCCCTCTTAGATTCTACTATTTTATAGTTATTATTGTTACGATTCATATTCCCCCATGAAATTATTTTTTAGAATGAATTTGCCGTTAAATTTTGTCTGTGCATGAAACAGCAGATGTGCATCTGCTGGAACATATGATATTCTCTCTGTTTCAATAAAACAACCCTTTCCTCTGCAGACTGAGGCCTCTGAGGTCTAAAAATTGTTTTACAAAAAGAAAGTCAAACTTCTTGTGTCATTATAACAACTAAAATTTGAAGATGTTTTAATCAGGGATTTTCTCTACGTATTTTCTCTGACGTGTTGAAGATGACGTTATGGGAAGGACAACGTTATTGCTTGGCTTGGAACTGCAGAGTGTAGTGAGGCTGCTTGCTAATCCCTATATTTCGTTAAGGTGCAGACCTGTCAGCCTTCTGGCTGGTCTCATCAGACATCCTCAGATACCATCACCTATTCCATTACAATGACAGATTTGATAGTCTGTGGGAAATCTGTTAGAAACACAATTTAGAAAAATATACAAAGTTACATTACTTCTTAGTATTTGGTTATTTCCTAAATATTTCACAGTAACAGCATGGCTGTCAGAGACCAGGGGAAACCACGTCAAAATCTAAGTTAAAAAATGAGAATATATTTCTTTCCTATATAAGCTTGATTGTAAAAACCTTGTGCGTGCACACATACCACATTTATAAAAATAATTCCTAACACCCTCTAAAAAAGTCTAATCATAATATCTCAAATATGTAGCCAATATATATGGGATTATTTTGCAGCAGTGGGTTAAGCATATTGCTGGCAAAGAACTCCAGGATACGATGATATAAATTCACAGAAACAGTGCTTGCTAATGCAGTAAATGACGACAGCTGCTATAACTGCTGAACTAAAAGGGAGCTCTATCCAAGAATAATGAATATTTCCCGTTGCATTTCAGAAGTGCATGCTTTGCACATGTGAGTTTGGGTCTGAATTCAGCCAACCCCACGAATCCCTCAGTTTACCGCATGGTAGCATATAAAATGGATTAATGAAACATCTGAAGATAATTGCGCACATCTGGGCATGGCAGGCCCGGGTAGCACAGCCCTGGGTGCAGCCTGGCCAAGGGCAGCGGCGCTGCTGCCATTGGGGCCAGCCCAGGGCAGGGTGCACGCTGCCTGACGGCTGTGCTGGTGGGTTTGCACTGGGACTGCCTTTCCAGCAGGAACTGGGCTGAGATCACTGGCTTATTCCCATCTAGCTGCTGAAAGGCTGCCTGTTTATTAAAACCATACTCTCTGTGAAATGCATCTTTGTCTATGAAATGCCTTGACCATTGCATAATAAGTTTGTGATTTACGGCCGTCAGATAGTGTGTTTGCAGTAGGCAAGGCCTTGAAGGACCAGGATTTGCTAGCCTGAGGCTGTCCATCTCCAGGTGCTTTCACGCTTGCTTTCTCAATTGAAACACAGTAGTTGATGGGACTTGGAAGGTGAACAGCGCTGTGTCCATCAGTGAATGAGACAAGCCCAAACCAGCAGAAGCATCTAAAGGTGTACCTAGACACCTGTCAGGGGTAACATGGGAAGCTACCTGGGCTACCCCTAAAGCTCAGGCATTAGAAGCAGTCTCACTGTGGTAGACTGGAGCTCTGTGCACATTTATTTACCCGCCAAGAAGCGCTGGACGCTGTGGTTCCACAAACACCTCTCTGTGGCAATCTGGCTGCAGTGGGCCCTGCTGCCAAGTGCCCAGCACTGGTCCCCACACTGCCCTCCTTGTTCTGCACGCAGGGGTGGCAGCAGCCACAGCGGGCATTGCCTGCTGATGCCAACTGAGTCCAAGAGAAATGTGTGTGTAACCACAGCCCCACAGTGGGATGAGTGAGCTCATGTGGAAGTCTGTGACTAAATCATTCTGCAAAAGAGGCTCTAGGCTCTTTTGAAAGTGTTACCATTGCCAGTAGGGACTGGAGGTCTTGGGAGAAGGCTATTGAGCGTACTCCTTTTAGTGCATAGCACCATGCATTAAAGAAATCATCAGCACAGCTGCTGCTAGCTGGAAGATGTGAACTTTCTCAGCAAGTAGTTGATGGTCATAAAGATTACACTGGCCTCTCTAAGGCAGCCCCTGGCGTTGATCTGATCGGAGCCAAGTACAGTAGCAGTTGGTCTGCCAAGAACCTCTCTTCTGTTACCTGAGTTAAGCTATTCCCTGGGTGCAAAAGTAACATTTTGTCACTATTTAAGCCCAAGAGAAGTTAGAAAATGAATACAAAAACAAGTCGGTATCCATTGCAGGGAGTAAAGAAAAAGGTCTGATGTATTGTATCGGTTTGGTAATTCTGGCTGTGAAATGTTCCTTGCTTGTTTGGTTTTGTGTTGTATGCTGTGTCTGAGAGCAGCAAGCAAAGCTGAATTCCTGTGAGTAAACAATCCACCATGAATTACTCAGCCAGCTCCATGCCACTCAGGCTGCAAATATTGGTATCCGTTGGCATGTGTGATACCGGTGTGGTGTCATCTGATGTCACTAAGGTGTGCTGCAGTAAAATACCGAAATGGCTCTGTGCATGGCCATATGGTTGGTGTGCAAAACCCCCTCTGCCCACACAACTGCACATGTTGTACCTTGAAAACTTTCACTTGCAAGTTTGCTCCTACGTGGTGTGACACTGAAACTTCCATTCTTGCACTGAACCACGCAAATCAGGTACCAAAGTAAGCAAAGACCCGTTGCCTCTCGTCGTCAGTTTGGCAAAGGCAGGTGACACGAGGCTGATACTTGTGAGCCTGTTTACGATATGAATCTGCAGTTCATCACTGTATGACAAGGACTCCAGGGCCGCACCAGAAACGTTGTTGGGCAGGATGGGCCCACACTGCAGTGTTTGTCCTGTCTGGCCTTCACCAGGACCAGCAGCATAAGCTAGGAGGTACTTCACTAGCTGTCTGTTACCAAAAAAAAAGCAAGCAAACTCCCGAGAGCGAGATGCCAAAACCTTTGTAATGCCTGCAGCCGAGTGTGCCCCACGCTGTGATCTCATCAGATGTCATGTGCTGAATCGGTGCTTCCCGGAGGGCTTTTACAGTGCATTGGAGGGGAACAACTGGCATCTTTTTTTCTGAGTCTGACTTAAACTCATTAGTTGTGGACACCTGAGGTACCTATGCCAGTATGCTATCAAGACTTCAGCTGTGGTGGCCATTTTTCTGCCATTTTTCCATCTTTCTTCCAAAAGTGCATATGGTAGTATAGTTAATAGTCGTGCCTATTATGGTAGCAGAAGCAGACAAGTGCTGTGGGACAGATCTGTCCTATCTGACTGTACAGGACACGTGTGCTGTCAGGAAGCAGGGTGACATGGCGTTCCTCAGCATCAGGTGGTCCCTGATTTTGACTGGGGATGTAGAAAGTGTGACCTGAATGGGGAAAGGGACAGAGAATGTGAGAGAAGAAAACAGGAGCAACAGGCATGTCCTGATGCTGCAGTGAAGATGAGGAGAGCAGGAAGAAAGACCAGGCCCCAGGCCCCATAACTATGGAAAGCTGTGTGGCTGGCATGGGTTCTTGCTTTAGCTGCTGCTTCTGATGTAATGAATAGACATAATGTCATGTACAACCCTTCGCTAATTACACTTTGCTTTTTCCTGTTCTTATGGTTTTTGCTGTGTCTGATACATCAACATTGCATTAAGTTACCGAGGGTTGTAAATTTTTTCAGCACTGAATAAAATTCTCTTTATAGAACCTGAAACCATGGAGCCTGAAAGTGATCGAGTTATGGCACTGGAGTGTAGGCAAATTTAGCTCTGCAGAAACAATTCTCAGTTTTTCTAAGTGTTGTGGCTCATAAGAGACCTGCAAGTCTACCTGCCATGGCAGCAGCTGGGAGTCCCACAAAAAGCACCGCAAACAGAAGGACTGATTTCTCACTGCAGAGTTAGAAAACAAACAGAACCAGAATTTGTAAATTACCCTTTTCCAGTCAATAGAGCCAAGTTCAGACTCTTTCAAGCACTGACTCCGTTTACATTGATCAGGAAATAGCTGCTCTCACTGAGGTATGTGATTTCCATTGCTGAATTACAGCTTTATGAACTCAGCATATGGCCCGTGTCCTCTGACCCCCTCAGGAACACAGTTGCACAGCTCCTGTCAGAGCTGGCTTGCAGCATTGGGCTGGCGGGATGGTAAGTTTCTGCTGTGTGACTCCACCTTTTTGCAGCCTTCCTGATACATGCAGAAGCGTGTCCTTTCCCAGCACGTGAGGCCAGCGTTGGAATTCTCACTAATGCAACAAGGGAGCAGAGCTGGCCTCTTGGACTTCAGTTTGTCTGCATTCGTTTTTGTGGGTTCAGTATATGCATTTTGTCAGCAAGAAGGATGTCAGCCTTGAAGAATGTGTATGTATGGGCACTCATTGCTCACTTGGGTTTGTACCTTGCTACATGAACTTGGCTGAAGAGCAGCATTTAAGATTTAGCTTAACAGCCAGTAACATGTTCAACTCTCTGTTTCATAGTAGATGGATGTACAGCTCCATCTGTTAGCATCCTTCTGAATGACCATAGAAATTTTTCAAACGTTTTGTGAAATAACTGAAGAATCATCCCCCATTATTAAGAAAAAAAATAACATCATTAATTCAAACTCTATTAACATTCTGCTGTCCTTCGATTTTGGTATAGTTCTCATTTAGAGCCAAATATTTATGTATACATGCATGCACAGATACATGTGTCTATGTAAATAAATATGCATACATGTGTGTTCTGTATGGATACACATCTATGTTTGCTGGAACATGTAAGAAATTTCAGCGTGTTCATAGTTCTCTAAGATGTTTTAGAGCTCACCAGTGATACGTCATTCTTGATGATTTATTCCTGTTCCAGTAGTGCCTACAGAACCTAACTAGAACAGGGATCGGATTGTGTTGAGCAGTCTTTAAATGGTTCCAACTTTGATGTAAATGTTTTAGAAAGGAGAAGAGAAGCAAAGATGTAAGAATTACAAAACAGACTAGTGGTTTGGCTGGAAATAAATGTTGCTGTCCTGACCAGTACGTTTTGATTCCCGCTGGCTTCATGTATCGAAGTGCAATGAATCATGAATCATCAGCAGAATTTGTCTGAATGAGTGTTATCACAGATTGCTCAGATGCCCAGTCCCGTAGGGCTCCATTCACTTGATGGCAGCGTTCAGAGCCGCCTCCTGCCCTGCTGGGTTTCAGATGCTGAATTTACTCTGCTCCTGCTGCGATCAGATAGGGCTGTGCTTTTTCCTCAGCACTCAGCCCAAGGGCCTTCCAAAGTTCCAAAGGTGTGAGTTGAATTTTATTCCCATTATTTCTCATTTTCACACGCTTCTTTGCTTCCAAGTTCCAGAAGAAGCTCCGAGAGGAAGTGCCAGAATTTTTTTAAGGAAAGATTGTTGTGCTTGTAGTCCCCGAGGAGGCCCGGTGAGATTATAAAATAGCAACATTCTCCTGCAGACGGTTGAGAGGTGGAGGAAGCAGACAAGATGGAAAAGTTAGTAGGAAGAAGGAAAAGTGTAAAAGAGATGCAGTGCAGGAGAAGGTGAAGAGAAAGGAAATGACTGATGAGAGAATGTGAGTCTTCTCTGGTTCAGTGGTAGATACCACTGCATTTGTCGCACCATTTAAGAGTGACCTGCAAATGATTAATTTTATTACATGTACACTTTTCATCACTTCTTGATGATTTACAATGAAAGCTTGAAAGAGTTCACAGCTTGATTTTTTTTAATATAATCGACGTTGTTCTGTATCTCAAGCTTTTTGTATGCACACAGCTCTTGCCAGCACAACTAAATTAGATTGGTTTTGATACATTAATATCATTAATGATTGATTCTTCTTCTGTAGGCACCCAAACCCCCATCAGCACATGGGGGACACACTTCAGTTGATGCAGTCATTTTTGATAGAGCTAGTTTCCACCCATAAGAAATGGACAAACCGGCAAAGCTTTTGCTGTAGGACAAGCTTTCAAAATATCAGGAAGATGAGGGAAGGGGGAGAGGGTAGAATGTTACAGGCAATACCTGCATGTGCTAAATAAAAAAATGGGGGGAGGAATTATTTTCCTGCCTCAATTCCCTTTGCAGCTCACCTTTAAAGGAAAATATTTTTCATGCACATGTATTAAATGTGCTCATGTTCAGTTATGATTGTTTTTTAATGAATAGGATATTCATTACATTTAAGCATATTGAGTTCACAGAAACAGCTGGAAAAATATTACAAGCATTCATTACATACAAGAGAAGAAACAAGTATGTGTGTGCGTGTTTGTGTGTATGTGTGCCTGTATATGAAAAGCCACACAGCACATTATCTGAGAGACAGCCCTCACAAGGACATGGATGACATGCATGACGGATTTAAAATGAGAGTGAGGGGTGAAAATAAATCAAAAGATCAAACAGAAAAGGAATGGAAGTGAAAATAAGGAACAAACTGAGAGGAAGTTATGCTAAAAACTGGCCCTATTCCATGTTAGTTAATTCAGATTTCCAGATTAAGACAAACCAATTTTATTATTTTTTTTTTGCTCTTTCATTGAAAACAGATACACCCCAATTCAAGGACACATTTAAACATGTGCTTAACTTTAACTATGTCAGTAATCTCAGTGAAGTTGTTTTACTGACTTTTCAGAAAAGCCACAATTAATAAAGTTCGCTGTAGTTAAAAAAAATCAGCAAGTTGTAGGTTGGTGGAGAAGGGAAAATAGCTATTGAGTGTGTGTATGTATACATTTAGTTGTATATGTGGAGAAAAAGGAAGCTTGTAGCGATATGTATGAGTGAGAGGCTGAAAACTGCAGCAGAATAAAAAGGAAACAAGGAGAGCAGACAGATCTGCGTCCACCAAGATCATTTTTGAATCTAGTAAGAAGAAAACCTGAACAATATCGTCCTTTTTCACTACAATAGTTGTGAGTTGTTTCTCCACTCATTGTTCGTACAATTTACATTTGTATCATATGGAAAGATCAGAAGAATGAGGACTGAACTGTGTAGAACTAAACTATGTAGTTTATTAGCTAGGTTGTTATTGGTTCAGTTGCATGAGTTAAGGTTTCCAAATAGGCTTCCATTAACTTCTGGAGAAAGGAGGAAGAAAAGTAAAAATACTATTACAAGGAGACAAGTTTAAAGGAACAACAGCAGAGAGAATAAATATTGTTATTTATTTAGTGGCAACTTCATCGAATATATGAATTTGCGTTGAAAAGAGGATGTTTATACAAAGTAGAGCTTTTCCTTTTTATCAGCACTCAGATTGACTCTAGGTTGCCAGATAAATTAAACAGCTGCTGAAAAAGCTTTCTGTAGATGTAGACTGCTCACAGCAAGCTGATCTTTATTTTTTTTCAGAACTTAACTGCCTGTCAAAAACTGGTGGAGCTGGAAAAAAAAACAAACCAACAAACTCAAAGATTTGAGGAATCGTCATTGGCATTTTGGGCTTCTGATTGCCTGGTGTCTTTGGCAAGAGCAAACACAGGGCCATATCACTTGATATCTTGAACCATAACTTGCAATAATCCGTACTCCTTAATCCTTCATATAGCTGTTGCTGTGTCATCACAATTTATTTTAAAATGGTATTCTCTAGTACTAATCTCAGTCCTAATCGTTCATATTAATGTTAGCATTAGAGAAAATTAGGGCATTATTTGCCTAATATGTGCCATATGTGACACTTAAGTACTTGTAAGTAATTGCATATGAGAGAAGACAGTGTTAAATGTGAATGGCACATACAGTACGAAAAATGGAAGAGACCAATATTAAACTTTTAATAGAAATAACTTCAGCAAAACTTTCCCACAGGCAACAGAACTCTGATATTTTTAGCTAGTTGAGGCCAATGTATGTTAAGAATAGCATTCACTGCAGTGGGAAAATACACAATTTCTATTATGGGGCAGTCAGAATAACAACATACTGATGATATAAAATATACTGGTATAAAATATGTAATTATCTCGCATGCAAAAGGATAAATCACATAAACTGTTTACAGTAGGAATTGTGAAAGGACAATGACACATTGTTGTCTTATTTGTGTAGCAAGGATAAAGTTTGGCTTCTAATATCGCAAAATCTAATTCATGGTGTTTATGTGATGCTTCCTGCAAGAAGACTCTGATAAGACTTTTTACTTCTAGTAAATTAGGTTAAGTATCAGCTTGGTTCAAATGGGAGGTAGAAGTGGATAAAATTAGAAAGATGTTGGCTTGGATAACTCAGATTGTACTGAAATTATGTGGAATAGTTCTGCTGTCTCATGCAGCTGCAGCTAACTGCAATTTTGCTTCTAGAACCATCACTGTACTTTAATTCGTATGGTGCAAGATTCATAACCATACCCTAAGAGAATTCAGACTCTTTCAGAGCTATGCACAGAATGATATAAACACGAGTGTTAAAGATTATTATTACAAAACTACTAATCCATCATACTAATAATTAATAATAGTGCAGAGAACGGAGGCATCGTGTGTCCTCATCTCTCATCATATATAAAAATAGTTTTAATTGATAAGCCCCGTCTGTTCTGTATGCTATTATTGTATCACTATAAGTTTTAAAAATAGGGTGAAATCAATATTTTTTGTCTGTCCTCCTTGGTAGCAAAGAAGGGCCTAAGCTTCAGGATTAGTGGGCAGATATGAGGAGGATTTCTTTCTTTGTGATACAAATCTGTATTAATTGATTTTTCTTGATGTGGATTAATTGCAGCTCTTTATTGGGAATAATATCACAAATAAACTATAGAGCGGTATAGATTGCTAAGCCTACATTTCAACTGAATGAGGCTAATCAATATCTAAGTCTGTAATTTAAAGCAATTCATTAAGGCCTCGGGAAAAGCTAAATAATATGTGTGAGAAATGTCTCATCTGGAGCCTTGAAGGAGTTTCTCCCTAAACAGAATAAATACATTTGTAATGTACAATTATTGCAGATTAATCTTGCTCAAATGCATTTTGATTGCCAGCTATTGCTTGCAGTTGGCCCTGTACCTGCCTGCTTTGCTCAGGAGAGTCCCCAGCTGGGACTCTCGGAATCACTTGTGCCTAAGCAGTAAACCCATGTAGGATTAGTTGTCATCGGTATTGGATAGTACATACATTTTGTGTCTTACAGGTCACTGAGAACATTCCTTGGCTATTTTTATGTTGCATGATTTCAGATAGACATAGATTAGACAGTAATTGCTTATGATTTGAGGATGAAGTTGGCAAGCAGTTATTAAAAAAAAAAAAAA
>WBMW01000442.1:380163-442088 GCA_013396635.1 Penelope pileata
AAAAAAAAAAAAACAGGAGACCTTTGTACTTCTGGTAATTTCCAACCTTCATGTACATCCATGCAACATGAATGGCAGTGTCTGTATTGCCATTGCTTTAGACAACATTTTGGATATCCATATCAAGTTTGTTGCTGTTCGGTCTCTAACTGAACTGTTATATCTACTATTCTTGCTCTTGATTCAGTCAAATGTACACTTCAGATTCTGATCTTAAGCATCCATTTAAAGTTGAATACATGAGAAAACATTATTAAATTTCCTACTAATAAATAACCTTCAGAAAATTATTTTATTAACTTGTAGTAAGTGTGTATCATGCAAGGTGAATTTCAGAGTTCTATGACCTAAAAGCTTTCAGAATATAAACTGTATTGTAAAAGAAGTGGATGCAGAACTTGTTCAATATGATTAATATAATGCTTGAGATGTATCCTAGATTTAGGGGCACTAGATGAAAAACCTAGGTTAAAAAAAAAACGTAACTATTTCAATAACAATGAACAAAAAAGATAAATTTCATAACAGCCTTGTAATGAGAACTACATTTTGAAAGTACTCTTACATTCAGGCGTATGATCTTCCTGGGCATGTGTGGGGTTAAGACAGAAGCAGACCTCAAGCATATACTTGTAGTTTTGACTACCTCAATTTTTTGCACTTACCAAATCTACTAATTCCTTTGAGGTAGAAAAGGAGATACATTTCCCTTAGTAGTTCCATGGGTGCTACATTTAATGAAAAGTTTCTGTTTTCTTGCTTAAGGAAATTGGTTTTAGAGCTAGAAATCCCAAATTCTTAGTGTGAGTTACACATTTCAGTGGGGCTACAGCAGGGACAAATGCAAACAATTTCTTCCAGGAAAACCATGAACATGGCTTTCTTTGCAGTAGAATAAGCCAGACAAAACATTCTGCCAACACTCCGTTGCCCATATACTGTTAACCAATGCTTTTGATTGCTCTAGGTGTCCTGTTTTTCATAGAAACTGCCCTATTTATTGCTTGTACATCTTAAAGAAACCTTGATACCACCTTGACTTCCTGCGCTGGAGCCTGTATTTTGCTCCAGTGGAGATAACAGTGTTTGACTCTGTGAAGATGTAAGTGCTGGAGCTTCGCATGCGGTGAAGATAAGCTAACCAGGTTTTTAACATGGTTAAATGACTCAACTTTGACTTCTGGTTCCCGTAGGCATCATTTGCCCTTGTCCTTGTATTTAGTACTGTTTTAGCTGCTCAAATCAAAGCAGCCCTAGCTGAAACAACTAACCACTTTTTACAGGGAAGATTTATCATGTTGTGTGGCTGATTTTCATGCATACTGAGGTTCCTTTACTATTATAAGGGAAATTCTGAATTTTCCATGAGATTAAAGACCACTCTACAATACTTCTCTAATGCAATGTGTAAGTAAGGGCAGTGTATTTGTCTACTAAATATATTTGACTGCTACAGAAAAAATGCTGTACATAATTACATCATGAAAGATGTCTTAAGACAGAAATTTCTTGCTTTTTCTCATTCATTCACATTTCTCAGACCCTTTCTGAACTCCATATTGGTCTATCACTGCAACACCATAAATCAAAGCCTAAATCCAAGGATGTGTGGAAATGTTAGGGCATAAACGCATCCAGGTTAGACTGTTCTTGCATTTGACAGCAGCTAACAAAGAGGAGAGAATAAACATCGTATGTTGGTGTGCCCTCTCTCTGGCTTAGATTATCTGGAGGCCATCTGAATAAACTCTCATCTGAAACAGGAAGCCCTGGGACTAGATCTTTCACCTTCCTTTCATTGTCATTTTCCAATTGTTTTCATTTTTCAGTGACGTCAGCGCACTTGCTCATTGATGTCCCATTTTGGCCTTGACTGTGCCAGATCCACCCAGAGAAGTCAGAAGCCAAGAACGCATTGGGCCTAAATTAAGAGTGGGCTGTTCTTAAAGCTTTCCTTAAGGCATCTTTATATACAAGATCCTGAAGAAAGATGCAGACAATGCTGATGTTTTTTACGTGCATTGTTAAGAGACGGTGCTTCTAGTTCATCAGGCTTCTTGAATAGGTGGAAACTGTATGCATGCACTTACACTCAGAATGAAGGGTACCAAAATCAGAAATATTACTGCAAAAATGCACTGAAGTATGTCCATCTTCTTTTCCAAACTAGAAAACACCTGACTAGATAGGGAGAGATTTTGCTAATTTTTCGGTCTGTTATGTTAGTTGATGCAAAGGAAACAGTAACACGAAAGGTGGCACAGAGTATCAGTACAGCAAGTTGGAATATCCTCTCCTTTCCTTTCTTCTCCTTTTTTGTGCACATCAAGTGCCTTTAAGATCTTCTGTTACTTAGATTTTGAGTTTCTTAAAATTTTAATGAGTCAAAATGCAGTTTTAAATACTGAGTGTCTAAATACTGAAGCTGAGCTAAGAGAAGTCAGTACTGAGAGCAGAGGTCAGATGTATGGGCTCGGAGTGCATATTGCTGCTGTGAAGACACTAGTCATACTGCACTAGTTAAATGTCCCATGCCCTGAACGCTTCACGCCTTGGCATAGTGCATTTCTGAAGTCCAGCAGAGAGGCCATAGTGTTCCTCACAGGATGGGATGCCACTGAAGGTGACAAAGAACGTTACTCGTCACTGTGACTTCGTGAGAGCATGTTGTCAATGAGGAATTGAAAAGCTCTTCTAGTTCATGGGATATATTTCCCATTGCATCACCAACAAAAGAAAGATATAACATGCTAGCAAGCTCATCACAGTGACTTCCCATCTCTTCTGCTTTGATTTGGTTCGCTGCCAGCCACAAGACTGAGCGCTACGCTGTATTGGTGAAAGTGTTTACTCTTATGTGGCAAAGTGAGGGAGATCTGGGTCTTTCATGCATATTGTTTGTATTCATGAAATCCTTGTCACCTGACCAAACATCCTTATTCTTCAGGACCAAGAGAAAGAGTGGTAATGAGTACTCAGAAGGCTCGACTTTCTAAAGCTTACACACGACCTGTCCATTTCAGGGTTGGGACTAGTTGGCAAGGAAAGCAAACCGATGTCTGTGCATCTGTTCTTCCTGTGCAAAATATTTCAATTGCACGGGGGCTTTCAGTTTGGCATTCATCATGAACATTAAAGTTTAGCAGGGAAAAACTGTTCTGAAATGGTCAAACAGAGAAAATTGTCCACATATTTGCATTTTAGTGCTATTAGTGGTGCTGTATACAGAGCAGCTCTCTCATCTGTGGAGAGGTTTGTAGGGTAACTGCATTTTTGTAGGTTTCCTCTGAAACAGAAACAAAACAGAAAAAGAAGCACCAAACCATAATTTTAAAAATAGGATGCCTTAAGATGCCTCCTGAAAGTCACAGGCTGTCCTTATATCGTACAATTTTTGGAATTCTTCGGTAGTGAGAACAGACTCGGTTGTCAACAGAGCGCTGTTCACAGAAACTAGGCAGGAAAATGAAAGAAGGCTTGCTATTGTTCAGCTATGTGGTGTAGGCTGCAAGAATGCGTTGGGAATGCAGCGCCTGCATGTCAGGCAGAGAGAGAGGTCTTTGTGTGAATACACTGGAGCAGAATGTCAATCATAAATAACTATTATCTGATTATTTTTTGTTCTGATCATTGCTCTCATGCTCTCATTGGAGTCCATAAGGGTAGTTATCGATTTGCTGGGACTTCCTGGTGCCTAATCCAAGCTGTCTGGATATCACATGCAGGGGAGCTGGCGTACCACGAAGCAAAGAGCGATGTAGGAACTGTGGTATCTCTCATGTGCCCTCTGCTTTGTACAGCTTCCTGACACTGTCTTGATGATAAGTTGTGAACAGGTAACATGCAAACACCCTGCTCTGGTGTCACTTAAAAGCAGCATTGTTTTTCCTGAAAAAGATGGCTAATAGAAAGGGAAGCTACTCACTCATGCAGTGCAAAGACACATGCTTACAATGGTTAATATTGTGTCAGGATGCAATGATGTAAGAGCACTGTTATGAAATTCCTCAAAATCCTGAACATGTTAGAGGCAACATGCCTGAAAAGGGTGCATTTATGATTTAAATACTTTTGTTATTTAAGCAAATTAACTCTTGAAACAGAAGCTTGCAGAGTTGGGAATGACATACCTGTTATGACCTGAATTAAACTGACCTCCTGTGAAGTCTTGCTTCTCATGGGTTGGTGTTATTTTGTGATGCTTAAGGCAGATCTGCCGTAGAGGTAGCACATCGCTGCTGTTCTTGCCAGGATGGGAGGAGATCACACGCTGAAAAAATCCACCCCACTGGGAAAGGCTGAGCCAGTATTTTGTTAGCTTATACCAGGTGTTGTGTAGCAGTCGTGTGGGATCTGTTTCAGTGGAGTCATTTAGGGCCACGAGGAGCAAATCCTGCAAGCTGCTTTGAACAGCCATGCAGATCTGATGTGGCCCTCAGAGGTGAGAGCTGCTGGATGAATAAGCAGGGGGGGAGCAGTCCTGAGCAATACAGGGGATCCAATCCTGCACCACAAAAGTCAGTGAGAGCTTGTTGAAAGGGTTACCTTTAACCATATAGCTGCTGGGCCCAGGCCACAGTATTATTCCTCTGTGCCAAGGCCCGGACAGAATAGCTTTATCTCACAGACACTTCTGCCCCATGTAGTAAGTGATCAAAGTAGGTCACTTAGCTCTTAAGGTGGGTCACTAATACCGCTTAATGCATGCTTCCTCAGGCTCACTGTTTTCTACTTCTAGCATGCTCCATTCCGTTTAATCCTGAATATTGACAAGCGAGAGAATTTGTCTAGAGGACATGAGATTTCCTTTTCCGCAGGTATAACTTTTGGAAACTCTTTAAATCAATATTACTGATTTTCCCGAGAGAAGACACCCTAGGTTCCACCACACCGCCCCTACCTTTTCCCACAGTGTTATGAGCTGACGCAGGAAGCTGACCCATGTTAAAGCCAAGTAATCTTCTACCAGGTTGGTTTTAACCTCACCCAGACAATCTCTGTGCACAAATATTCATGACAATGAGGGAGAAAGCAGCATGGACGGGAGGAGGCAAAGAGCAGCCAAGAGAAAGCAGGACAGCTTGTTCTCCAGCTCCATCTCACATTAGTTGAGGCATCTGTACCTGCTCCAGCACATGATGTCTTAGACTTCTACTGATTCACATCCATCTGCTTTGTCCCACCAGGAGCACCAAGACCACCCTTTAGCCTTCTACACCGTTTTCCACACAGTACCTCATGCTGGATAGACTTTCTTGAAGAGATCCTTCAGTGCATGGGCCATGCAACCAACTAGAATTTCAGGGCAAATCATGTTATTTCTCCACTCCATGCTGCAGTTTATTCAGTGTAGTGAAACAATGACCATATCAAAGTTTAAGTTGGTGGAGCTCTCTTCAGTTCAACAGGGCTGTGCTGATTCGTACCAGCTGAAGATTTATTTCACTACCTCAGATTTCTTCTACATTTTTATAGCAACTGTAGCTGTATAGCACTTAATAACAGCACATTATTATGTTAGAGTTTTCCATGATTCATTTCAGGAATTCGAAGTACACATAACCATTTGTACTTCCTTCTTAAATACTTTGCAGAAAATCATCTTGATTGCAGAATCAAATCCTGTTTGTGTGCAAAAGTGCAGTTTATTAGGCCAAAGCTCTGGCAATAACCACAATGACCACAACACAGAAATGTACAGCGTGGATGTATTGTTGTGAATGAGCAATAGCTGAAGAAAGTCATGTATTGTTTCATAAAATTTTCAAATGTTTTTTCAGACTAACCCATGAAAAATACTCAGTTTCTTTCTAGAGGGTAAAAATCTTCTGAAAAATATTTAACATCTTTTCTATTTTGGTTGCAAAATCATAATTTCTGTTTTGCTTTTTTCCTTGTTAAAACACAATTCAGAATATATTTTAAAATATGAAATCCTGCAAAATGTTATTGAAGAAATGTTGTTATAGTTCCTTGGGGAAGCAGGGAAGGGTTGTTTCTTTTGCATTTGTTTTGTGTTATAAGCACATAAAAAGGAAAATTCCTTCTAATAGTGATAGCTTAGTCAAAAGCTGTTTGAAAAGAAATGTATTTTGAACAATGTAGTGGCCAATTCCTGGTTTAGATTTTTGAGCTTGTACAAAGCAAACACTCTAGTTGGGGTTCCAAACTACAACTACCAAAAATCTCTGATGACTAATGCTTCCTGGCCATACTTCATGCTGGCTTGGAAAGAACAAGACTACTTTTTGTCTAAGCCTGCAGTAATGTTATATAAAAGGTTGTAAAAAGTGTTGTGTAGGTCCGTTCACAAACATCCGTCATTTGCATATGCTTGTGGTGTTTTTGCTAGTAGCTTTGGGAAGAGTTAATCTAATGTTTAATTAAATCATTAAGCTTTATTTGAAGCATACTTTTTCTAGCTGATGGTATTTTTTGTGCGGGGATTTGCTGCAGTCCCAGAAGAAGAATGAATAATGTTTCCTATTTTGACCACAAAGTGATCTGATCATGCATGCTGTCAGTAGACATTGCTTCTGATTGGCTTCCAGGGAGAAAAAACATCCGTTGTCCACTCTGTCATGCTGGTGGGGAAAGCATGCCGTGGTGAGCTGGGATTCTTGGGTTCTTTCCTTGCTCCGATGCTAAGTCAAGCTGTGACAGTTAGGCAGTCAAGCTGTGGCAAGTTAGGTAGCTGTTAATTAAAATGAAGAAGATAATACACAATCTCCAAAATACTATGAGGGTAATTTCTGTGACCATCGTAGCCTTTATGAGGCTTTTTGACCCTCAGATGAATCTGTCAAATGACCAGAAAGGAAAAACAGAACCCAGAGTAGAAGCAGGATTGATTTTCTGTAGGAATCTGTGCCCCCAAACCCATAGCTTCAAAAGCATCTTACCGGCTCCTCAAGAAATAAAGGCTGAGGAAAATCTATATTAAAATCGTCCTTTGGCTCAGAAGAAAATATTCTGCCTTCTCATTCCCGCTCTCCCCCCTTCCACCAAATAAGAACCTTCCAACCAAGTGCTTAATCCCCGCTAGCACCCACCCTTGTCCCTCATACTAGTCAGTCAGTGTGTTCCTCCCTTGCTCTTCATTAAGCTCAGTAATGCGTTTCCAGCCGACACTGCTTTATATAATGCTCCCGTCCACACTGCCAGCAATGCTCCCAGCCCTTTCCTCTGCTGGCCTCAGCTGCTGTCATGGTCCAGCTCCCCCAGTGACTTTTCCACACTGGGGAAAAGCTAGAGCTGGCGGGGCTTGGAGGAGGCTGAGGGTGGAGGCTGAAGGAAGTGGGCCGACCCAGGGCTTCCCCCACCTCTGAATTGGTCTCCGTGTCCCGTGACGACACTCTCTTCTCCTCCCTGCCACAGCACCTTTCTGTGATTTCACCTTTCTCAGATTCATAATTATGCTCATTGTCTTCTGGAGAATTGCACTAAATATTTGGATTATGAAGAATAGTTTCGCTTTGTACAAAACTCATAAGCAAGAATAGCTTGACTTCCATTTGGGCACCTTGTAATGACCATGTTTTCAGATGTGTGCAGCACTTTACATTTATTTGCCAGATACTGTCTTGAAAAGTTTCGCTGTAGTAGCCAGAAAGACAGAACTTTATGAAAGGAATAAATTACAGTAGGAAGAACTTGTTAAAAATCAACATCACATCCAAAAGTCCAATTCCTACGTGCACTTCAAAATCCTGTGAAAAAGTCACTGAAGTTGAATGAAACATTTTTTAACATTCATATCTGTTTCATGGAGTTATTTTTCTTTATTTTAGTTTGTCCCTTATTTGCTATTTGTACACTTAAATGTATCAACATTTTAAGAGGTCATCTGTGATACTTGCACCGTTTTCTTTTTGCAGTTTTGTGGTTATCTTCATTCTTGTACTTCAGATAATTGACAGTTACTGCAGGCTCCCGTCTTTATTCTCCCTCAATTTTCTTTCTCTTTTTGGGTTGGCCTTTTGTTTAGACAGGCTATTCTCAAAGCAGAAAAAGTTTACAGAGTCATATTAGCCCAACACGTTCTATTTCTGCTTCCTCAGCCTCTGTTGCTTGGCTGAATGCGTGGCAGCAGTAGGGCTGCCCTGAGATGCACCAGGAGGAAGACTCTCGCAGACAGTTGTGGCCGCTAGGAAGCGTGGCAGTGATTCATTTTCACAAGCCCTGACAGCGCTGCCTCTAAACCACGGATCCCCTAGGTCAGGAAAACCTTCAGACGGATGTCCTGGGGCTGTCCTAACTCTTTTGCATCCCAGAACATGATAAGGGTGCTAAGGGTTATGCTACATCTTAGCTACAGCGGTGCGGTACGTACACAAGTTTCTTGACACAAAGAGATTGCTGTAAAATGGCTGGTCTGTTCTAAAATGCTGTTGGCAAAGTGTTGTGAGCGTGGGAAAGAAACGAGTGTTGAGAGCTCTGTGTATCTGTGAAATATTTCAATATTATGTACAGTGACACCTGTAATTCAACATTTGCTGTGGTAAACACAGCAGAAATGTCTGTAGCGTCATGCTATTCCATATTCTAAGCCAGAATCTTGAGGTTTGTTTTATTTATATCACACGTGGCAAGGAGAAAGAATTCTAGGAAGGATCATATGGTACCATTTCTTTTCATGTTGCCAAAATATCTTAGAGAAATTCAATGGCTGGGGACTCTTCTGTGTGGCTAAAGATTTATTTTTAACCTCTCAGTGTGCAAAAATCAGGAACAATTATTAATCTGTCCTGAAACTGCAGATACAACCTGCTGGCAACAGATGGTGTGAATGAAAAGCCAGAAGTGGCCATTTTTAATATTCAGTAGATTAAAAAATTTAGTTCTTTAATCTCACCTAACCTCTCATGACCGAGGGTCTAAGGTATTGACTTAAAGACAATATCAATAGCCTTGATTGGAACATGAATCAACTACAGAAGTGGATCTTCTGCAATACTTTGTATGTCTAAATGACGCTGCGTGTTCCTCATCTCTGCTGACCTCAGTGAGAGACAAGCACTAGCGTTTGCTGCTCGGCAGCTTAAAAAAGACCAAGCCCATCTGGAGCAGCTTCTGCTGCAGGTAGCGTGTGGCTGCACTTTGGGGGTTCTTGCGTAGGTCTGAACTTGCAGAGGAGTTATGAACCGGCTCCTGTCAATGCCTAGGGAAGAAAAAGTATTACATTACAAGATATTATCTCACTCTTGCTGTATTTATATATCTCAACTACAAAATCAGGAAGTATTGCCAGCCATCGTTTGGATAAAGTTGGCATAAACACACAAGCACACATGCACACACACAGAGAACAAAACAAATCCCGAGCTGCAAGCCTGCTTTATCTTTCAATTAGTTACAGATCATGGAAACGTGACTCTTGCAACCTTGCATGGTGTCTGGCGTCTAGTTCAGGTAACGTATGGATGGCTGGGTGCAAGCTGAACTCGCTAGCCTTTCCCAAAAAGTCCCCGTTACCAGTGGGGTGATGCTGTGCTCCCAGTGAGACTGCTTTTTCCTTGGATGCCACTGCTGCTGGGGTCAGACTTCAGCAACACAGAATTTCACAGATTCAGAAGCGAGATGGAGCCAGACCATAGGTCCAAATTTACCTACTGTCTGGGGATGGTCGTACCGTGAGTGAGAAATAGCCTGAAGTTCTTGTATAACTAATTTCCCAGGTCAGGTGTCCCATCGTTATGCGTTCACAAGGCAAACACAGCAGATGTGGACAGATGACAAACTTATGTGCATGAGTCTGGAACAGACAAAACCTCTCTCTGCAAACCACGGTCTGCAATTTAAGGAGCTGTTACTTTCTCTGTTTTTAATGCCCTTGTTGAAACTGGTCCACACAGACCCCAGCTCCTGGCAGGTCAGCAGCTCCTCACCCACAAACCCCAGTGGTCTCCAGGCCTCCCTCCTGCAGTTGCTCTGTGCTGGTGTGGCCCCTCTGCCCCTTTCCACCCACACGGCCGCAGGCAACAACCACTGACCACGGTCAGGCCGTCCCCTGACAATACAGCACGTGGGAAAAGCGCTTCCAGGGTGACCAGCAGCCTCAGAAGAGCTCGGGCAGAGAGTAAAGGCCGATGCACCATGGGAGAGCACTGGAAGGACACAGGGTTTTTTGAAGAAGGGAAAATGAGCTCTCCCCTGTGGGTTTTTCTCTGGAGGCTACAAGTGAGATTTCTGAATTGGAGGAGGGAGTGGAAGAAAAGGACAGACCATGAGAAAAAAAAATAGCCAGCTGCACAGATGCAACTTTAATTCAGCCCGTGATCACAGTGATGCTAGGCTCTGAAACAGGACATACTGGGGGACGCAGGGAAAAATGTACCAAGCAGTCTTGGGTAGGAAAATTGGGTGTGCCCAGCTCAGTGACACAAATACGTGGTGAAGGAGGGCACAGTGAAGTGCTCTGTCAGCCGAACGCAGTGCCCCAAGGGGCCCTGCCTGGGCTCCCATTCCTGCTGCCGGTAGGGAGGCCAATGGGGCACGGACCCAGCGGTGACAACCCCTCGCTTTGCAGTCGCTGCCATTTTCGGGACGAGCAGTGGCCTGCTCTTGCCACATGGTAATTAGCATGGGAATGAGAAGCTGGCCGCGTGGAGAGGCTTTGTGGGGGAGCGGGGAGGGGGGGACAGGACTACTAATTTGGTTGGCATTGTGGATTTCTGCTGGAATGAAGTATGTGTGTAACCATGGCCTGAGAGGCTCCATCTAAAGGTCTGAGTAGAAATCAGCAAAGTGCTCTTCATTTCTACTTCTGGATAACAGACGGATTCTAGAACCTATTTACTGGTCTGAAAATGGTGTTACGAAGAGAGTATTTGGGCTTTGAAATTTTGTGTGTGTGTGTGTCATTCTGGTGACTCCATTTATGACAGAAAAATATTAAGATGTCTGCCTGTGAAAGCAACTTTCTACCAGGCTTGAAAGGCTGGTAGAGTTCCTAAATGTTCTCTGCTGTATTCTACCCTAGCAGTTCTTGATAGCCAGTGTATATCTTACTAAGGCAGTAAATAGAGAGTTGAGGGATGTTGAACACTAAGAATTCTTCTTTTGTCTTCATTATTATGGGAACATCTGTTTTCTGTAACCCTCTGATGATCATCTGTAAAAATTCGTTGTATAATAGCTCCCAATATTTCCCATTTTTAACAGACATCCGAACAGTCTGAACTTCAGAGGAGTTTCCCTTACAAACCACTTACCTTACACAGACCTGTAAACTATGTACAGCCTCTGCCTTTATTTTAATGCTTTACAAATTCTCACATTGCTTTGGTGCAGCATTCAACCCTGCAGTCAGACTCCTTATCTAAATTTGAGATTTGGAGTGTTTCGTATTTCACGGCCGGAAGCTTGTGATTCGTGTTTGTCTCTGATTTCTGACCTGTAGTGAGAGGACTAGACTACTACATGCAGCGGTGCTGACTGCAGAACACATTCATGTCTCATGAATTTGTTTCATTTTGAAGTTAGTGTAATGTAGTAAGAAAAAAAAAACACATCGTAATGCACATGCAATTACTACAACAGAATTTCTTAATATTGGGACATAATGCTTTTTCAGGATCACGTTGCAAATCTCTCCCTAAGTTCCAGTAGAACTTCTGTACTGTCATCACTGAACAAAGTCTGAATATCAGAACGTGTATCTCTCAATGTGTCCCCAAAACCTGGGTTTCCTTAATGTGATGATATTCTATATTCATGCAGAAAATAGTGCCAGCATTTCCATGAATAATGTGTGCTACCATAGTGCTACCAGCTCTTGTGATTGCAGCAAGGCAATTAATAATATCACTCAAATATCCCAGATCTCTGGTAGACTTTTTTACTTCATTTATGAACTTCTTTTGTTTATTCTCAGAAAAGAGAGCTTTTCATTCAATATTAGCATTTTAAAATAGAGAAGTACTGAATCAAATAAGCCCTTAGAGCTTAAGGGAAACATCTCCAATATTATCTGCAGGGGAAATGGCGCAGGGTTCCAGGTGCTGCCCCACCTTTCCCATGCATAATTTTGCTGCAAACATGACAGCCAATGCCAGTAAATTTCTCTCACTGTAAAGTGGCGTGGGACCCAGCACTGGAAATGAGATTGAACCATCCTCAGCTCAAGTAATTCTGGCATGAACTTAGCAGAGATGAAAGGCATTTGAACCAATTGGTGATGACTTATGAGCACCATGGGAGGAAGTCAGCCCACCACAAGCAAATTTTTCTGCTGTCTAGATGTACTAATGAAGCACTATAAAAGGAGAGAGGGGAAAAAAAAAAACAGAATTGGAAATTATATCTTCAGCTGTTTGTTTTTTTTTAAAAATGTTTCAGGCCACTATTTGATCTTCAGGTTTGTTTGTTTGTTTTTGTTAATTAAAAAAAATTCCTTTTTCTTTTAGTCTATATATTGAATCTTGCAAAGTACAGATTATACAGAATAGCCCAGCTCCAGTTTTGAGTAAAAGGAGAGAAAGGTCAACATTTTACAGGACTGAAACCTAAGTACTGCAAGAGTTCCTGGCATCAGGTAAGCTAGAAAAAAAAACTGCAATAACTTCTTTCTTTGAATGAGTGCCTGGTGCTGGAAGGTATCTAGAGCCATTGACAAGGAAGGCATTTGAGGACGTTTAATATCATCCAGGCAATAGTCAGCGTCTTCCAAAATTCAGTGTCTCAGCAAGCAGAGGCAAAGATACAGATTTTTTAACATCCAAGAAAAGAAAGGTGAAGGGTTCATCTCACTTCTAGGTGGTATTTCAGAGCTAGCATGATTAAGACACGCCTGATGCTGTTGCCAACAGCTTACAAACTGTTTGCTTTTGTATTTTTCTGACTGAAGGACGAGGTCAGAGTTGCAGGTGGCATTTAGCATGTGCGTACAGCAAGCTTCAAGCTCGTGCCTCATTTGTTTCATCACCACACCACTCAGATTTTGAACAAACTCTTCCATACTTCAGCTCATAAATTGCCCTATACTTCTCTCAACACAGCTGTGTGATGACTGATATCAGTTGATCTGTTCTACCATTTGTAATTCTGAGATTTAACCTCTCTGGAGTATAATCACAGGGAATTAAGTCATTTGTGACAACAAGTGTAGTCAAAGCATATGAAGTAAAACTAGGAGCATATATAAAACACAAGTGTTAATGATACGAGTATGTAAAAATATATACTTGAAATCTTAAAAATTTCAACAGCCCAGTGGCCAGAATTCTAAAACTGGTGATGAGATGAGAGACAGATGAGAAATACAAAATTTTCAAGTCAGATATATTTCTGTGATTTTATTTGAAGTAAGAGTTTTCTATGAAAATGGGGGGGAAATAAATGGGTTACTCCTGATTCATCTCCGCAAAAAAGATATATATGTACTCATGTACATGTGTTGCATTGGTGTATACACCAATGAAAGTACCTTACAGACAAAAACGCTATTTGTATGACAAATGAGTCTAGCAATAAACTCCATAATGGCTTGGAGAATTCAGATAGTATAAATAATAAATACCAATAAACCTGCTTTTTGCTGGAACTTTAGAACAACTTTATTATTTTCCTTACTATGTTGCTTTGAAAATTACAGCATGTTTTCACTGGTCTGCCTTCAACAGGGTTTAGTTTCCATTTACATGATGCAATTTACACTCCATTAATTTGAACTTTTCCGGTAGAATAAAAATACACAAATAAAAATAGGATGTGATATTCTGGCGTTATTTTATTCTGCCTTTAGTGAAGTAAAGGCTTCATTTCCATTCCAAGCACTGAGCTTTTAGAAATTGTTTTGGCTGCAGGAGATAGAACTATAGATAGTGTTAAATCTGCATTTATAAAACAGCTGTCTTCTGCACATATAAACCCACATTTGCACGTGTAATGTAAGTTGGTTCTTGCTTAGGTAATATTTTGCCAGTGTAAGCGTACAAGAGTACTGAGATAGTTGTTAAAACACTGCATACATGTAATTTGCAAATTCCATTTGATCTATTGTGTACAAATATGTGAATCTGAGTTCATGGCAACACACAGCTTCTGCCTATCAGATGGAGAAGCAAGCTACCATAATAAAATATCTCTTTCTTCATCATTCTTAAATTCCCAGAGGTCTGAAGCAGTCTTACAGTTCCTATAATAACAAAGCATTTTAATGGGTATTCATATATTTGCAATGACATTCCTATTTCCCTTTGTCAGGAAGATGTTAAGCCATTCCTTTTTATACATTGCTAGTACACAAAGTTGTATAGACTTACAGCATATTTAGGTAGACTATAGACTAAGCATGCCCTAACAGCAAAATACAAACTGGCTTATTTATATTTTGCGGTTTATGAGCAAACTTTCATGTATAACACCTAGCCCACTGCAGATCCAAGTGCAGCCTTGATGCTGCTGTGAATACTACCAGTGCTAAGGTCAGTAAATGTTCCCTGTTGCCAAGAACACAGACAGTTGTTTCTTGCTGCTGTATAATATTCAGGAAATACACTTGGCAATGGGGAGAATTTGATTGGTTCTGCTGTACTAGAAGATTGGTGAAGGCAAAGGCTTTCCCTTAGATTGGAAAGCATTTTATGTAGCTGTGTTACTTCATTTTGAATGACTAGTGAAATAATATGGTGGCTGGGCAACAGGTCCTGTCATACAGGCACTCATCTCGAAAAATCCACTGTATTCTAACTAGGAGGCTGTCTGCCATTAAGCTACTGTCTGACCCTGCATGCAAAGTGACAATAACAGTACTTAGTGTCCTTTGCAGGATGCTTGCTTATTTATTACGGCAATGTATGTTGCTGTAATGCATTAATAAGCCTATTCCCAGCTGGCAAAAAAAATTACTTTTTTAGTTTTTATCAGTGAAATATGGTCCGTCATCCAACAATTTGCTTCTTTGGCATACCCTCCACTTGCTATAATGAGGAATAAACCAAGAGTATATCTCAAGAAATATATGGTTAGAAACAATGCTTTCATGTTTTCCATATTTTGTTATTTTTGCCTCAAATCACAGTTCAGTTCAGTGTGATCTGACATGGCTGAAATACTGAAATCCCCACTCCTCCAAAGCAGTGTTTATTATAGAAACCCACAAACTTAACCTAACCTAGAGCAGCTTTTCCAGCAGTGATATAATTACAGTAGTTATTGTTGCAATAAACCAGATGTTCCTGAACTGGAATGAAAGCACTTCCCCCTGCCTCCTGCATTACATTTGTTACGTTGCCTCTTTTCAAGTTTCACATCAGCTGTTCAGAAAGCTCTTTCTTGGTTGAGTGTCATTTACAGATTCTTGCTGTGTGAGCCTTTAGCATAAAAGAATAAAACACCGGCCAATTTTGAATTTTCATTGCTTTCCTTTAAAACCCCAGACATGACAGTTATCAATGCCACTAATTCTTGCCCAGGGCCAAAGACTTTTTTGCCCTTTCAGATAGTTTTACTTGGCTAAAAAAAACACTTTGAAAAAAACTACTTCGCTTTCAGTTTGAATGAGTACATTGTTCTCTACATAAAGAAATGTTCCACTCCTCGAAAATTGATGAATTTTGGGCAGACTTCAGTGGAGACATCATTTTACCCCACCATTTTGCTTGATAGGCAATGGAGGTAGCTTTGGAGAACTGCATCTTTTTAACTGCTGTATCAGCTATTCTTACAACTGTGAACCATGAACAACCATTCAAGGCAAATGAAGAGACCATATTTAAAATCCCATCAGAAGATCGTAATTAATCCTACAGTGGACCGTGAATATCCATCATCATTTAAACATTACAGTTCTTACATTTTTAACAGTGCATTAGTCAACATATTTTTAATATTTCCCAGACTAATGAAGTCCTAACTACAAAGAATATTTTGCCAATAAAGAAATAAACTGTGTTTAGACTACTAGGACCCTAGATATGAAAGTTGTTGTATATATTTTACCATATGTGCAAGAAAACCTGTCTAGGAGCAATGAATACGAACAGTCAAGGAGAACAGTTAGCAGATTGCTTTATTACACTTACTGTGCCCTATAATAATACGATAAAGAACCATAAACTGGCCTTCAGGTTTTGTTTAGTTATAGATAAGTTCTCGTGAAAATGCAGGAACAGTAAGAAAGAAGTATCTTATCAACTATCTGAACGTGCCGTGGCAATTCTGGAAGAAACCTTTGTAATGTTCAGTTATACATGCTACTCACTTTTCTGTTTGTTAATGGTGAACTATTAGTCAACCCATCCCTGTGGTAACTGTGCTGTAATGAGGGAGACAAACCAGGGATGAATTCACCCCATGAAGTGGTCTGCTAAATTTTCACTTTGTAAAATGTAAATGTTTCTTATAGAAGGAATTTACATAACTCTGAAACGCAGTCCAATTTTTCACTGATGTGGTAGGGGATGCAGACTTTGTTGGCCTGATTTTATAGAAATCTTTGAAAACTGTCCATAAAATCTCTGAGGAAACCCAAGAGGCACCCACACGTTTGGAAGCAGATTATAAGACAGCTCCGCTGCGCAGCCACAGTCAGCTCCCTGCATTCAAGAGAAACTATCGATTTCACATTTTTGCCTTCCTAATGAGAATGTGTCAGGGCTGAAATAAATAAATAAGTAGGACCCCTGTCCAGGCAGCCTTGACGTCTTTCCCATCACGGAGGCTGGGAGGCCCCTGTGCTTCCTCTCTTGGCCGTGACATGCCCAGTGAATATTTCCACCACCCACACTTCATTCATTCTTAACTGTCCTCACCCACTCATCATTACAGCTGTGCAAAGCATCCATTACAAACCCTGAAGCCATGTGAATCCTACCTTCATAACTTTGTTATGTGCTTCACACAGCTGGGATTGTTTGGGCCTTGAGTTAATTACCTTTTCAGACGGTCTACCCTTGTTTTATGCAAATTTGGGTCCAGGTTAAGGTGAATGATTTATGGGTTACATATTTTGAAAATCACTGAGAGAGTTTCGTATCACTGCATCAAGCTTCACTGCATAGATCCCCGTCACGTTCATGGAAATCAAAGAAGATACATATATAGGATACTGCAAAAGGGAATAAAGTCCCAAATGTGCTTTGTGCATTGCAGACAGCTCCTAGCCTGAATGACCTGGGGAAAAAATGAGCTCTCTTTAACACTTTACTGCTTCAAAGTGTAATTAACTCATGATTTTTTTATTACATTCCTTTGTTTAGCACACATGCATGTCATACTTAGTTCTGAATTTGTGGAAGTTGGTGCCATAACTGTGCCCTCAGACAGGAGGTAGAGGGAAACCTGAACTACAACATTCAGATTTGGAGCTAGGTTTTCTATAGCCAAAGAGAGAGATTTATTTGGTTGATGATAAAGTTTGAATTTATAAAATATAAACAAGTAAAAAAAGAAGTGATGCAAAGGATAGGATTCAGTGTAAGAGGTTCTATGACTTCTTAGTATCAGAAAAACTAACAGTGAATTTCAAATTATAATTTTTTAAGGGAAGCCCAGATTATTTAAGGCAGGAACATCAAACCAATTGCGTAGTATCTCAGATAGTAACAAAAGAACTTCCTTCATTTTGGTTTGTAATATGACAATTTTTTATCTGCTAAACAATCTTTTTCTTTTTTACAGTGAATGAGTCCATGCAGCAGATCATAAACACATCACCAAGTCACGACTGTGGAACACCACTTCCTGCTGATACCTAAATATTAATGTAAGTGAAATCTGAAGGGATTGCTGAAGGGTGTGGCGAGTGTTGCATTGTCACCAGGTGACTTCAGTTATTTTTTTTAAATACTGCAATGTGCCCATTTTTCAAAGTGCCCTCAAGGTAAGCAGAGAGGAGACTTGAGGCAATTTGTATAAATTCTAAAAATGGCTTGAGATGGAATTATCCTGGGCTTAAGGACATATTGAAAGAAGTACCAAGGCATGGGATGCAGCTGAGCAAAGGTAGATACAAACAGTGTAAGCAGCAATAACTGGACTAGTCACCATAGCATGACATACTGTGAGGTCTCAACTCACATTCTCCTAAATGTTTAAGATAGGTAGGATGAATCACAGCCTATAGGTGCCTGTTTTTTCCCATCAGCTACAAGGGGAATGTGAGTGAGCAGCTGATGTGCCGCTCTCTGCCTCCACGCTAGGTGAGGTGAGCTCCAATCCCAGTGTCTGCTGAACAGAGATGAGTGCCCTCCCCACTGCAAAATTTGGTGGAGGTGGAAGGGAGTCTGAGCAAACATTCAGTGCTTCAGAGGTCAGTGCTTTAGTCTGTGCTACTTCAAGCAGAAAATCCTTCTCTTAATCAAGAATTCTTAAATAAAAACAGCATGTAAAGGATCTACAATTATTACTGACGATAAGCATCAAGACTTATCAGAGGTACTCTGTGAAGAAACGAGTCACAAAAATAAAATAGAAGCAGCCTAGTACTGCAACATCAGAACCCCAAAGTGTACTTAGAACAATCTAACAATCTTTAGTCACCACCTTCACCGTGTCCATTTGTTACTCGTACTTGTTGAAGTGTTACACTCACCTTTTGCCTAAGCAAAGGGCCTGGTTTTGTGAAGTGCTGAGCATCCTCATCTCGCATCAACATCAACACATTGTAGACTTATACCCAGGGAGAGATAAAATATGGCACATAATGTTTCATATCGCATATGTGTGGATGGCTGTGAATCAAGGAAACAATTGCTTTTAAATAAATGATGTGAGAGTAGAAAAGTGATAACATAATGCATGATTTGAGAGCAAAAGACCAGCTCCTTTGAATTCACTTCAATAATAGTAAAGAGTGGTGCCACTAGCAGTGCTGCTCTAAGGAGTCAATTGGCATTTCCATCATATTATGTAGATTGCTAGAATTGGTATCTGTCATTTCAAGTCATGCTGATCTGCAGTTCAGCATGGGGAAAAAAGAAAGAATTTTTAGTTGGTGAAATGATGGGAATTCTCTCTCCTCTCTCTGCATTACAAACAAATAAAATGGAATTTAGACTTTATGAACTATTTGCCAAACCTCGTATCATAAACACCTTCGCTTTATATGAATGGATAATAAAAAGGAAGGTGAAAGAGTTAAGCTAGCTCAACTTTTAAAAGATTTCCTCAACACAGACTATCCTTCCTTTCCACAAAGGTTTTTGTTACAAAATGAGAAATACATTACAAGCCTGATTTAAGAATAATATTAACAAAAAAACTACAGACAATTTGTAACGAATGGTCAAGTAAATGTATCCTTCCAAAAAGAGGTGACATGTAAAACACTAGAAGTGAAATTTACTCCCACTAAAGTCTTCAGTAGCATTTCCATTGACTCCAGCCGGAGGAGGACTTAGTTCCTGGGAAGTTCAACTCAAAGATTGTTATCTTTCTATCAGCAAGTCTAGGAGTGAGGGCTCCATGGCCTTCCACATGAATGCTAAAGGGAATAAAGTACTATAAATCCCTGTTTCTGCAATGATAAGTATTCTGGCCCCAGTTGAAGTATATAGAAATAAATTACAGTTATACGAGTTTCAGAGTCCTACCAAAATCTCTGGGTTACCACATCTGCAGTCCTACCAAAGGTAAATCTTCCAAGGTTCCTGTTAAAACTGTGACTCAAACAAGCAGTCCAGGACCCGTTCCAGCATTTGTTATCAGATTGTTCAAATATTTCAGTTGCACTTAGTAGCTAAAGAAGGTCTGAGACTCTTTGTTTTGGCTGTATACAGAATTTGCCGACTTCACTGTTTATAATGTAGAACTAAAGACTGATTTATCTGGGAATTTTCAAATAACTTGGTTCAAACTGTGACTGTCAATTAGTATAAAAGCAGACCTGTATGAGCTTCCTAAAGTTGATTCTGGTTTGGCCTGGTAAATAGCCAGTCTTTCAAAATTCTCTGATGCTTAAAGGTAGTGGCAAGGTGTTTCGACCATGCATTTCAAGAATGAAAGTCAGAAGTAAGCAAATTTCTTCGTTTCTTCATCCTCTCTTGTATGCTTTATTCACCATTTTTCATTAATTGAGATGACTACAGTTTTGTACAGCTTTGAATGGGACTGAATATATGGTTGCCCACTTTTGAGCTACTACTAAGTGAAATTCAGCATGTTGTGTGCTGTTTGGGTTGGAGAACAGACGAGTTCCCTGGGGGGGGTGGGATCAGGTGTCCTGCTGACATGCTGTCTGCTCACAAGATGCTCGAACTTCCCTGTCCTGTGCATAGGAGGACTCATGGAATCAGAGCAAGTTCCCTTGCTCTTAGTCCCAGAACCTTTCCAGAAAACATCAGGACTGAAATCCTTCTCTACAGGCTCTTCCCAAAGCCAGGCACTACCACTCCTGCAGGCTTGTACCTCTCTTCCCAGTCTGCTCCTGCTTCCTGTCTCTGCTTCTCCATCTGCTCACTCTTTTCTACATATATCGCTGCCCAAAACAAACTCAACAAGGCTCCACACCCAGATCTTTCAAATTCCTGGGCAACCTTGCATTCACCTTTGTTTTGGGTAGAAACATGTGCTGAACTGTTTCTTAAAGCTCGGAAGAGGCAGGTGGTGGTTAATCCTACCGTTTTCAACAAGGCTCAACTCAACCTACAACAAAACTATCAGTAAAGATGTAACCACAGCTGTTATGTGTGCATGTATAGAATGTGGAAAGGAATTTGCTGAAGAAATGACCATCTTTCCATGAATTTCCAGCTGAACGGGAGCCACAATCAGGATGAGGACTCAGTCAGCTCAGTTCATTTGTGAGTTTCACATAGGAAAAAGCATGTCGTTCTTAGCCATTTATTTCTGTTGGAACTATAGATGCTTTGTGCCCTTATGGTGTCTTCTTCAGACATAAAGGCACTCCTCAGCTTTTTTGTTCTGCGCTGACCCAGTCTGAGCACCAGACTGGAAGCCAGGGAGGCCACGCTAGGTGTGAAGTTTGGGCAGTCAGCCGTACAAGTCTTCTGGGCTGGAGCCGGCCTCCACCCAGCCGGTTTGGAGGATGCTCTGCACTTGTCTGAGTTCACAGACCAATCTGTATTAGCAAGCCTTTGCCTTCCTGAGACCATGGGATTTGGGATGGTTGAATCACCTATGGAGGTCTCTCTACTGATGCTTTGCCATAAAAAGACTCAGTTATGCTCTGCTCACAAGCGCATAAAATGCTGCTTATTGAACTTATGCATGTCATATATGTCAGTCACAAATAATGCTGATGTTGATGTTCTTAATAAGACAGCATTTTATGCTCTGAGAAGGCTTGTGCATGATGCATTCAGTGGTCACTCGGAGGCAGGAGGAGTTTGATGAAGCAATGTGGTCTCCCATCAGCAGTAGGCATGTTGTGCAAGGGAAGGGAACGGTTTGGAGGCACTCCATAACCTGGCATCTTCCTAAAGAATTTATGTTAAGGTGGGTTATCACATGTAGACAAACCTAATCCCTTTTAAATGAAGGTTCTGTTTATAGAATATCAAGGTCAGGATTATAAGTCTCTGAACAAATCACCAGGTATAATTAAAAGGAATAATGCCAGTTATATTTTCCCGTCATTCTCAGCACTTGAAACTCGATCTCTGTACTCCTTGGACTTCTCACAGATAAGCACAGATAGTATCTCTGTGAGCTAATAGCAACCTGTTTATTATAGTACCTTTGTTTTTACCACTAGCTTGAAATACATACCAGTATTAAACATTGTATATGGCATAACAAAGTGGTGAATTCTTTCAGTTTTGCGCTGCTGTGTTCAACAAAGCTTTAGAAGTATTTCCAAAGAATTTTCCAACCTTTATTTACTCTTTGTAGATGAATTCGCTTTGCCTTTTTCAAGCCATTTTTGTGGTCAATTTCTAGCAGTCATCTTCAGTTCAACAATGAGAATTTCACAGGAATAGAGGTGTTTCTTGACATGTCACAGAATTTTTGAAAACCAGAATCTATTTAATCTTTTTCATACAACTTTGCAGCAAAAAGCTGTTTTTGAGAGATGTTTCCATCAAGAAAAGACAACAAAACGAAATGGAGTGCCACATGACCCAGTCTTCCTCTTAAAGAGGTAGCACCGACATTTTAAATTGAATACTTAATGACTCCTTGTAAGTAATTTAACAAATAACTAAGTTAATTTAAAAAAGCAAAAGTTTATTGACAGGAAAAAAAAAGCAGAAAAAGGTGTTATGTTTTAGTAGGGTTAACTGGAATGTATGTGTTCTATCAGTACAGCCAATTACTGCAGTCAGTACAGTCGGTGGTACCTAACTAGCAGATATTTGGCATAGTTAAAGCAGTGGTTTGTAACACAACTTACATTAAGCACAGTAAATAGTAAGACTAGTACAATTCTTTCAATTAATACAATGTTCAATTCTTTCGATTACAGAGTTTTAGCAATTGCAGTAAACCAGTATGTAACTTTGCTTTGAGAAATAGATCAGGCTGGAAAAAGGATAATTATACTTTTCAGGTAGATAACATTTTCCTGACAGCTATCCAAGTTACATTAAAAAATTGGGCTACCTTTTTTGGTTTCTGTTTTCCACTGGAGGTGTAGGGGAAAAAAGAATATATAGAGCTCGTTTTTTTCCTCATTATTTGGTGGTCCTTCCTTGAAACTTTCCAAACCAAAGCCATTTCTCACATCTGGTTGGAACACAGATCTTTAAGACATTCGAGTAATTCAAATCATATGTAAAAATCTAAGCTACGCTGTATGAAATTCAAGAACAATATAGTTGTTAGAGGGCTAGAAAAGTCTGCAGTATGGCACCTCTTTTAATCAATAACAGCTTCAGTTTCAGTTTATCTGTAAATATAAGGCTATAATTAAGAATGATCTACTGCGTTAATTATTTCAATACCCAGTATAGCAAGTTACCAGATTAGTGACACTGCATCTGTAATATTCTTATCCCTGTTCTCTAGATGAAGTCCACAGCAATACAGATTATAGTTCCAATGGAAAATATTGAAGATCACTAATATCAATACGCATTTCCTTATCTCAGCCATTTGTAACTGCTTGTATTGACTTTCATTACATTCCAGCAGTTCTGCTTAGTCCCAAATGGTAGTCATTAATTTCCATTAACGAAGGCACAACTATACATAATGTAAATTGTTTCCAATAAATGTTCAATTAATGCCTGTTATCTATATTTAATTTCCATTGATTCCAAAAAGCTACTGTTGAGCTTAATTGCCACCATAATGAAAACAGTTTACCATGAGCATCATTGGCTCTCCATTAATACCAGTGGACAGCAACTGGGACTGATTTCTCTCTTACTGTCAAGCAGTAGGGAGCAGTGCTACACAGAGATCGCAGTGCAGATGAATGGCTACAGACCCAAACAGCTGCAGCTGAAGTTGACCAGAGAACAGCATTTACCTCAGCAACAAATGCGTGCTTTTCTAGGATACCAGTCCAGATGGCCAGAAAATATTCTAGAGGTTTCCTTAGGCTTAGTATGTGAGAATAAAAGTGAATTACACAAGACTGTTGAAAGTAGCACAGCATTCTGGCTTGAATTTTGTTCCACTTCATTTAAAAAATGACATCTGACAAAGAGAACTTCTAGAGCAACAGGACAATCACTGCAACTTGTTTAATCATTTTTTTTTCACATTATAATTTTGTCCATTCAAATACCGTGGCTGACCAAGAACTGGGAAGTAAAAAACCAAAATGGTTATCTATAGGATTGTTTCAGATTTTTTAGGGATACTGTAGGTTCATAGCAATAGCTTAAAGTCATTGAGATCAGATCACTTTAACATATTGCTACGTATTTTACATACAAATCAGTTACATTTATGTTCTCAGAAGCCGCTAATTCATGAGAACAAAACATCTGCTTAAGAGTGATGATTTTGACTAATGTTCCTTTTGAAGGGATAAACAAAAGAATCAGTTTGCTGAAAATTAAATGTTACATTTTCAGAAATGACATTTTCAATTCCGCATTGCAAAACATGTTTTTCTGTTTTCCATACTATTTCAAATTGAGATCCAAATGAAATATTTTGCTTTTATTCAAACAGAACACTTGATTAACCATCGATTATTCATACATTCATAATCATGCTTTGTAATGGCTTTTTGGAGTGTTTTATTGTTTTATTAGGAGTGGAAGTAAAACTCGCCCCTAAGGCATTCCCTGAGATGAAAAGTCTGGATGTCACTGGGCTTCAATTAGAGTATTTTTTCATTAGCTTCACTTTCTGAATATGTTCAAAGTCTTATCCAAAGTAGAGTTCATTAAAATCGGGCAGTCTTAAATTACTAAGAGCAGAGCTTTACTGTCAAGAAATTTGTCTTAAAAAGGAAGGTTTTCTGCCTTATGGCTGCGAATACTCTTGTACAGACCGCACTGCCAGTCAAAAAGAACCTCCAAGCTAGTCCTGTACAAAAGTTGCCACACATCTCACACTGTAGCATGGTCAAACCTCTTGTCTACTACGAAATGACAGTGGATATGTCTTTTCCTGTATTTTTATTACAGCGTACTGTTCTTCAATGGTTCTGCATTTGCACAGCAAATTTAATGCATGTTGATTATCTTTATTTTGGGCTGGACAGCCTTAAATTTCCATTGGACCTAAAACTCCCAAAATTTGAAGGCAATCCTGATAGCTATTTATCGTGAATGTTCATCATTTAGCACCTAGTTCTCAGCACAGGAAAATGGGTGACTACCTCCAGTGTCCCGCTTCTGCCCTCTTGTATCTGCACTGCTTACCGAAAGAAGCAGAAATCCTGTAGACTCGACAATCCTACTGTCCTGCAGACCTGAAATCCATTGTGGCAGGACGTCCCTCCTTGCAGCAATTGTAACATGGCTAATATGCAGTCAGGCTATGCTCCCACATAGCAGGCATCACTGCACACCCAGTCCTTCTAGTCCCTGCGGTGCCATGCGGCTCCTAATTCCAGAAGTTCACCTCATATAAGAGTGTGAGCTGCAATAGGATTAGGTACAGGGTGGTATGTGGAGGGTGAGGGAAATTCCAAACTCCTGCCCTTCTTTCCAGTTTGTGAGAGAGTTCTTAGGGTGAATAAATTAAACAAACGAAGTAATGTTACTAAATCAGTTAAAAATTTCTCTGTATATCCTTTCTGGTGCAATAGAAGGTGAGCTTTTTTGGATCTTACAATGAAATTTGGAGCATAATAGAAAGAACAGGATTTAAAGACTGATGTTTTGTTTTGGAAAATACCTTGCCACTGATATCTTGTGAGTAAAAGAATGTACGTTCAAACAGATAATTGACCAAATGGTTAAAACTGTAGTTTCAGGGCCTCAACATTTTACCCTGAAACTGCATGGTGCCTGTAAGAGTCTGAAGTAGGCAGACAATTGCCACATTTCTGCTATTGTGCTACAAAGAAAGAAAAGTGGAGAGAAGTGCAGTTTTTGCCTTGAGAAAAGTCAAAATGATATCTCAGCTATTGGTTTCCATCTTGCCTCTACATCACAGAAAAGCTATGCTGCCTAGTTTCCGCTATTCACTTCCTCATCCCACTAGGGAAGGAGATAGGAAGGAAGGAAGGACAAGCAAAGGGCTGAACAAATCAGTATCAAGTGAGCCTTTGTTTGTTTTGCAAGTGGACACACAATCTAAGGGGCATTGGCACCCTACAGCTCTGCTGCAGCTTAGAGCACATCACTGCAGCCAGGTCTCAGGGTAAGAAAGTCTTGGGCAACAGTCGCAAGCTTTGCATCTGAAACAAAAGTGACACCTCTAAGAACCAAGCCCAGGTGTTGAGGGTAATGGGCTACAGGTTGAGGGACAGAGTATCCAGGAATTGCTGAGCCTCTCAGGCAGCCCTGACATGCAAACCTGCATAACAAGGAGCTTATGCACACTCTGTAGAGGACTGATACTGTAAAGAGCTGGTGCAAAGAACTGAACAAAGAAAACCATTCACAGTGCACAAAAAGAAGGAATGTTATTGGTTCTTCTAGAATTTATCGCCCAAAGCTTTATCTATTAACTATTTACATAGACGTAGATATCAGTGGTGATAGATATTATCTGTACTTCCTTTTGATTCTTTCCCTTTCATGCCAGCATTACCTCTGCCTGCTCAGGTCTGAGCCTCTCTAGCTAGCCCTCACTCAAAATTCAGCATCAGCAAGACTTCTGTGAGGTACTCTCCAGCAATTTAGCATAGAAGACAGGAGCTGTGTGGTTTCTGGGACATCGGAGTTTTCACCTGCTCTCTAATCTCCGAGGTATTCCTGAGCACATTTAGCAGGAGATCTGACTGCTAACAGTCCTCTGAAGGACTTGGTCCTGAGAGAGGATGTTTTGCTCCAAGCTTCTCAATGAAAACCTCTTTTCATACTATTGAATACTAACCAGCTTCCCTTCCAGGAGTTAAGAGTTGCATAGACTCCCATGTCTTTCATATGCAACAGATGAGAATTTCAGTTTCAGTTTTCCGCAACAGTACAGGTGAGATTTACCTTATCCACCATCAGAAAGCATGCAGAAGAGCCTATTAAAGACAAGCAGAACAAAATGTGTGCTAAATAGACAGATATTTAAGAAAAGCCTGCTTGATGTCACGTCTCGCTTGATCTAGTTGATGAAACTCATCCTATACTCTGACATAATGTGAAAGCACTTGTTATAAGGTCCACATCTTTATGCAAGCTCCCACGGTTAAACTGCATGCTCAGTGTGCCACTTACCAACTGAAGTAGCAACACAGAAAGCTGTTGCTGTGATGAGCCAGAACTGTATTTACATATTCTTTTCTTTTTTTCCTAATTAAAACAAAAGCAAGGTTCTGGTAGTAGGTCATATGAGGAATTAAGTGGTAGTCTCTGAACTCAGCTGCGCAGAAGTTTACCCACCCCCAGAATAATGGTAGCAAATAGCTTCATATAGACACCCACAGTGAGTGCAAATAGCTGTTCCCGCCTCCAAGGTTATGACAGCATAACATGCATAGCATCTCCTACTAGGGCTCGCATGTCTTGAGCCCGTTTTCCCAGATAATTTAACTTAGAAATCACAGGCTGTAACTAATGTTTTGTCACACTGCACCAGATGAAGACATTAGTGTTTCTCTTTTCCCATGTAAGAGTTTCTCAGCTCCTCTGGATGTTCAGATTGCCACTATAAAAATAATTTTGCTCTGCAGCCTCCTAAGGTTTAGAACCTCAACAATTTGACCTTCGTTGATAAAATGTGTCAAGTTTTCCAAGCTCTGCAACCTGGAAGCAAAGTGTGAGGATTAGTTAAGGACTGTGACCGGCTCATGAACAGTTGTTAGTTATTCCAATGGCACAGCTCACGCTGTTTTCCTTTCACACGAATTACCCTGGAAGCTCTGCCTGCTGGGACAGGTGCTCTCAGGAGATAAGCAGCAGCATGAAAAGTTTGAGAATTAATCCCACTGTGCAATAAACTTGACATCTAATCTACTACTTAAATTTGTAACACACCCAGTAGAGTTTAACTAATTTACCAGTGCACTGTTAAACAGCCTCTGTGGTCCATGTTTCCCTCCCAATGCTTTTCATTTGTACTATCTAAAGTGCCATTTTATTGTAACTAAAGGTGCTGCACATTCATTTTCCTGCATGTTTTTCAGTTTTGCCCATGCAGACTTTCACTCAGTCCTGTACAATGAACTCAGATGACAGTGGCATGGAGGATCCCTTTTCCAGCTGGATTCCTCTGGCAAAGGACTCCCAGTGTGCAGCTCTTGTGGGGGTTCAGTCATGATCCTGGTATCCAGCCACACGGCTTTCTAAGGCCTCAGGTGGTTTGGGGCATGTGCAGGACTTCAAATCTTGGATTCTTTAAAGCTGGAAAAAAGACCATTCAATGTTTAAGTACCTGTGGGGCTAGGCATCAGTTGAGCAAAGGTTTTTGGGATTTTGTTTCAGTTTAAAGGCATGGTATTTGAATTTAACTTCTGCACCAATTTAGATTCCTAAATCTATTTTCTAGCCTGGCCCTTAGTCAATAAGGCATCTGAATGAGTGGAGAGATTAAAATAACTACCTTTGATAATTCCTTGAAATTCCTAAATTGAAAGTACTCCTACGAGATACATAAATGGTTTGCCTGTTTCACACAGACCAGAAAATCAGGACTAAAGTCCAAGAAAAAATGACATATCAAAACATCAGCTCAAACAGAAGGTTCCAGCTGTTTCAAATGCCACTAAACCACAATGATTATTGCTAACATAAATAAAGCAAAATCTTAATCCAACTTTATCAAGGAGTAACTAACCATAGTTCTCTGTTCTTCTAGTAGTTTTACAAGAGCACTTTTTCATAAGCAAAAAGATGGAACATTAGCTGCCACTTTCTCTTGTACTGTATAAAAAAACCTAAGCACCTACAAATGTATCTAAGAAACAATTGAAGTTGGTGAATTCATCTAGAGTAGGAAAAAAACCTGTCCAACTGAAGTCTAAATTATGCCCCTGATAAGTGGCTTGACTTGTGTTTGTTTGTTGTTTTTTTTTTGTTTTTCATTGGACCATGTCACTTCCTTGTGACCACCAAAAATGAAAACTATTGCAAGAGCATTATAGTCGTTAAACCAAAAGAATGGTTGGAATTTTCTGAAAATTTTTACAGCTTCAATAGTCACTTCAGATTGACTGTCTTTAAAAAAGCTGTCTTTAAAAAACTAAATAGGTGACAAAGCATTCCAAAATCTGTCAAGACAAAATAAAAATAGAAATCAAAGCATGGATATGCCAACTCATTGCATTTCTGCCACGCTTTATCATTGTGGTGAATGGTTTGTGTGTTTTCATCTGCAGACTCCACCTCCCTTCATTACAGTAACAAAAATGTCAAAAGCATTTCTAAAACAAACCCAGCATCTTGTCTCTTACAGTTAGGGGAGCTCTTTTCTCTGTCCCATCACACACACAACGACAGTTCTCTTGTACCAGCTGCCTAAACTTCCCTCCACTGTTTTGTGGAGGGAAGTTTAGCACCGAAAATGCTTTTTTTTTTTTTTTTTCCATTGCTGGCATCTTCCATTCAAGAATATCTTTAAGATGTTTTCAATGAGTAAGTTTTTTTTCCTAGCCAAGTTAAAATGATCGCACAACATTTAATTTTCTTTTTTTCTCATTTGCCCGACCATTCTGTTACTCTCCAAAGCTTTCCCTGAGAACCCTCCTTCTAGCTCCTTACAATACAAGGGGGAGGAACACTGCAGTTTGACACTGATTTAAATGTTACCTAAACTCCTTAGCATTCCAAAGGACTCCTTACTAATGACTAAAGAAAGATACTTTTACAGATACCAAAGAGAATGCCTGCAGCTCGGAATGGCACAGGGAAACCTGAGCTATCTGAAAGTGAGTCCTCCCCCACTGGAGCAGCCTAGCCATTAGAGCAGGACTGTTAAAAGGTCAGGAGAGTGCTGCCTGGATGATAGATAATCTTCTGCTGGGATCCAGTCTCATATCTCTTCATGGCAGTTATTGAATGGCATTGTGGATAAGAGTAATTTTCATAAGGACTTGTGCTTCTACATTCTAGAAGATTTTTAATGTCCTGCCTCTAGAAGTGTAACCTGGCATTTCCCTGTGATGTTTGTATTGCTTCAGTAGCTACCGGAAAGTCCTTGGCACTAGTGTGGGCGTAAGGCAACAGGTTGCAAAGATTTGAAAACCAAAGATGATTTTTTTTGCTGGGCCTGACAGGGGCACTGGCACGGACTGCCTAGAGAGGTTGTGGAGTCTCCATTCTTGGAGATATTCACAAGGCATCTGGACATATCCTGGGCAATGTGCTGTAGGTGACCCTCCTTGAACAGGTGGGTTGGACAATAAGACCTCCAGAGATCCCTTCCAACCTCAGCCATCCTGTGATTCTGTGAAAAATACCAAAGTTGGACTATTTGTTTAAAAAGCCACATAGATTATTGGGATGGGATAAGAGACATTTACTGGGTTCTCTGGAATGAGAGGACTTTACGCTGACAGTTCCAGATCTACAAATCAAGTTTCTGTGTGCCCAGGTAGTGACGGAAGTGTTAGTCTGGGACTGGAGAAATGAGCAGAACAGCAGTGAATAGAAATTGAGTAAAAGAACTTTACTCAATATAAGTAAAGTAAGTAAGTTCCCTCAGTGTAGGGAAACTTTTGAGCATGGCCTGAACCTGTGATTGAGCACCTGGAGGAGAGGTGAGGCTGGCCTGAGGAGCACAGGCAGATGGTTTGCACCTGTGCTCCCAGGTGACTGGAAGGGGTTGCCCTGGGCTCATTTAAGGACCAGCAGTGAAAGAGAGCACCTTCCCATCTCTGAGGCCTGTAGCTCATCAGAGGGATATTAATTGGATGGGAGATCACCATCGTTGGTCATGTGAGTTGGAATTTTTTGTGTATGTCTGTTGTTAAGAACTCTAGTACTTTGCCTGAGATTGCAAAGAAGTTGTCTGAGGTGATTTTGCTTCTGTGTTCGCAAAACAGAGAAGAGCCAGTAGCTCTGTCACCGCTTGTCCAGGATAAAATTGCTGCTTTAGACTCCCACGCTGATTCACTTTTCCAGCAGTTTAAGTTGTCTGGTAGATTCACTGTTAAGATGTTCCTTTTTTTGGCACAAAAGGCCAGGTGAAAGCTGGAATACACCACTTCTATTCCCGTTTGTAAAACACAGTTTCTTGACGTTGTGTAATAAGTCTATTTCACTCATTTCCTATTACAAGCAGCTTATATGTTTAGGTTTAAATGACAAAGTGGATTATAGAGAAAAATATCTCCTATAGTTTTTCTGCCAACGGTTTTGTTCTTTACTATGAACTCAACAATGAAGTTGTGTTCATAAACATGCTGTTACCAATATGAATAATTACAGAACCATAAAAAAATAAATGCACACAATAACCAAAAGCATAAACCCACCACTGGTAAACAGCACTTCATAACTGTGGCTCTGAATTATTACTGTTTTACCAACACAGCCACAGTATCTGACTTCATAAAATCCTCTGCTCCACAAATTAAATGAATTGGATAATTAAGAAAGCCTATGCTTAGTCCACAAAGGGGAAACCACCATCACTATAGCATGAAAATGAGCCCACATTTTTAAAAATGTTAATATTTCATTCCCTGGCATGCATGATCCATACCTGCTTGCTCTCTATCCATGTGTAGCTGTGTACGCAGGGAATTTCCAAGCTGGGCAGCCTCCTTGCTCCTCATGGTGCCAAAGATGTGCTACCAACAACATTGGGTCTAGAGTAGAAAATCTTCAGGACTGGGACTTTGGCCGCCTACCCATCCACAAGACACTTCATTGTTAACAGTAAATAGGGAATTACAGACTGAAAGTAAAAGGTTTGGTATAGAAGATATGGTGCAGGCTACATAGGTGTGCAGGTCTCACCAGGGCCTGTCTGGCCGTGTTGGTAACAGAACTGGGCTAGGATGGCAGCAGCTGCTCACAGCAGTTCTTTATTACAGGGAGAGGAGCGGGCCATGATGGAGCAGTGGCAGGGCTCATCCCTGCAGGCCTGGCAGAGATGGATATAACCAAAATTGCAGGCCTGGCCCTACAGAGGTCACACATACTCACACCCCTCTGCTATCCTAGAGAAAGGAGGCCAAGAGCAGGAATGTAAGTAAAGCACAAGGTGTGTGGTTCATGCAGGGGGTTGTGTGGGTGTTTGTGTGCTTGTGAAGTTTAAGCAGAGCTGTAACAACCCTGTGGGCAGGCACAGCCCCTGTGTGCACATGAAATACTCTTTGTTGGAAATCAGGGAAGAGCAAGGGGGAGAGAGAATGCTCCTTTCCCCTTCCATGCTGCTGAGTCTTCCATCACCGTGCTGCTGCCAGCCTCCCTTCTCATCTGTTCAGGCCATGCAGTGCTACATGAGGCCATGCCCTGCCAGCTGGTGCTGCCTGGCATTGCCAGGAGCTGCTCCCAGCAGCACAGTCACTCCCACCACCGTAGCTGAAGACAGATCTTTGCCTCTGTGTTTTCCTACCTTGTGCCTAGTGGTACCTATTATAACCTCTAAAATCTGTTGGCTGTGCAGTGCTGCCTGATTCCTTCCCGTTGCTTTAACCATATAAATAGGGCAAAAATAGCTGGTGTAAGAGAATTACACGTGTATGTTTTATTCTGAACAGCATCTCCAGAACACTTGCTGATGCTTTGCCAGTTGCATTTGACTTGTAATATCCCAGCATTTGCCAGCAGGAGTTTTTGCACTGTATGCAGATGGCTGGGTGTTATTATCCCTCCACCCACGTGCCTGAGTCCAGTAACATTCCTGCTCCTGGCAAAATTCAATCTTTCCTCGTCTCTCGACCCATGCTCATCTTTGCATTGTTTTTAATTAATCTACGGTTAGCTGAAGCTTCCTCTGTAAATCAATGATTTCCTTTCAATTCTTGTTAAAGATTTTTCATTTTCGTAAACTTGCAGCACGTTGCTGAGAATCCACTAACAGCACACTTTTCTCTCATTGTCAAATCAGTGAGGAATTGATTCAATGAAGCAAAAAGAACAGAAGTACAGTCCTCCAGGCCCTTCTATCTGCTCTAGACAATCATCTGTCAGATGCTGCAAACATAAACACTGTCTTTTGCCACTTTGACAGCCACAGGCCTGATCCTCTCTTGGTGTAAAGTGTCATAGCTCTGTTTAGGGACGCAAGCAAGTTGTCCTGATTTACACCAGCTAGTTATTTGATAGTTCTTACTCTCTAGCTAAGGGACAGCCATCAGTGAAGCTGCCCCTCAAACAGGAATTGCCAGAGTTTTCTGTGACTCCATGTGTTTCTAAATGCAAGTCTTCCATACTCTTTTCTTTTTTGGCAAGAAGTACACTGAGGTCTGAACTCTGTTCTTCAGGGAAAGCTGGCCTTGAGGATGCCTGTTTGTGCCTCTGTGTGCCACAGAGCTCAGCATATCTTAGCGCTGTCACTTAATAAAGGTCTGATCAGGGTGGGATTCCATTTACAAGGCTTTAGCAAATTGAAAATGGTCTTAAAAATCCCCAACATTTCTGATCACATTTTCTTTTAAAAAGAGCTGAATAAATTATGCAAAGCAGTGATGAGCATACCTGCTTACTCTCGTAGGTGGCACAAGAGGAAAATCACTATTTCTTCAATGAAGAAAAATGCAAGCCATAATGCGTTTTAAGCTAGCTCATCAGATCTGTGAGCTGCAGACACTAGTACTAGGTCCAATTAAAGACAGGATCTTTTATGGCTGAAGCCCATGCTCACAATGTGTGTGTGTGTGTTACGTTAAACCTTTTCTTTCTCCTTTTCTCTGGTTACCCTTCTGTGCTTTTTGGTCTAAATTTTCAGAAAATTGCATGCACGATGTTCCTACGATTATGCATGTAATCAATTAGCTATTTATGTATACAACTACTGTGACCAGGTATGCAAATCGCCAGGCGGCTTTCGCCATTTTTCAATAATTTAGACCTTTGTCATTTATTCATCCGCTTTTGTTTGAAACAGTAAGTTCATGGAAATTTAACTCATTTGAAACATATGCGTAAATCCATATGAACTGCCCAAAAGCATCACAAAGAGAAAGGATAACCTTGTTGTTAAGGCAGGAGAGCGCGAAATCTGGTTTCCATTCCAAGTTCTGCCACACATTTCCTGTGTAACCTTGGGCAAGTCATGAACTGTAACCTATCTAAGTGTGGCTGACCTACATGTAAAGCAGACAGAGCAACCCTTGCTTCACAAGGCTATTGAGACGTTTCGTTTGTTAGCACATGTGAAAAACATTGAAACAAGTAAGTGGAAGGTGCTACAGAAGTATAAAGTATCATTAATGATATTATATATGTGACTGTAACAAACGTGGTACATGATTTGTACTCAATCATAAAACAGTATGTACAGGGGCAAACATGGCCATTGAGAATTGAGCAAAGAAAATGGTAAACAAATTCAAGCAAGGAGATGAACACAAGCCAAAAGGTAATGGTGAGCATGAGCAGGCATGTGAGTGATTAACCTTTATACTGCAATTTTTACTGTCCTACTCGGTCTTGCCCTCTAACAAAAAAGCTGCAGTGTCTGAAGACATTTGGGAAGGACTGAATTAGTTAACTCAGCACTGAGCACCTCGCAATCTGTTTGATCAGCATGAATTCTTCATTAATCAGGATAATTCCGGCACTGATACTTATGCCAGGTATTGGATAAAATCTGGTGGAGAGCGTTGTGGTGTGGAACTGACTAGGATAGTGTGTTCATTTACAAGAAAACATGCCTTCTTTGTTTCCTTATTCACCAGTACCAAACTATAAAGTCGGTTCTGTTGCTGTGGTTCCTTCCTTATTCTTTCGATAAAATGCAGTTAGATTTGCACATCACTAAATGCTTGGGGCATGGCCTTGTGGGAGCCGTATAAATCACAACATATTGTGCCAGAATACGTCTCTTTTTAAAAATTACCTCATTTTGCAGCTGACCCATATATGGCATTCACACTGACATCATTAGGAGTCTAGAGTAGACTGATTGCGATATCTGGCCCAAATGTATGACTAATACAGCAAAATGCTCAGTATCCTTCAGATTGAACTAAGATAAAATGTTACATCTTGGGCCCCGGTTTCCATGTTGATTAACAAAACCTCTCCTTTTGAGAAATGAAACAGCTTTTGAGGAAAATATTACAGATAGTATCTTTTTATCTTGGTAAAACACTGCGTATTTCATGTGTGATATTTTTGTGGAGGTTTTGAAAATTGGAATTAACAAAGAAAATGGAATGAATGAAGAAAATTCTAGTATGTAATTCTTAGGTTTTCTGAGCTTCAGGCAAATGTTTTAAAGTACACCTTGATTTGTACCTCTGAAGGTGATCATCCTTTGAGTCTATATTCAATATGCAACTGAGAAAGCAAGCCTAGTAATAGTATGCTTGAATTTGTTACAGTGAATGTAAAGTGTTTAGCTGCGCACAAGCTGAAAGTCTGAGAAGCTCTCTCCACAAACATTCAACAAGCATCCATGACTGTCAGTGGGTGCTATTTTTTCCACATAGAGGACTTCAATTCCACACCTTTGCTTCATACTCACTTCCACGTCAGATGCCATTTTGTCAGAGTGCCCCTCTGCTGCCATCTGTCACACGGCAACAACATGGAATGGAATGTTGGGGGAAAGGTTCAGCCTCTGCTGCCTTGCCACCAACATCTGCCTCTGATGTTGTGGGTTAACATAATAAAACAGGAGGTATTACTTTCAGAGCAGCCCTCATAATTTCATGGCTGACCTGGGAGGACCCAGCTAACCTAAACAGGCCTTCACATGAACCCTCCTCCATGTTTAGCGTAGCTACTGCTCTTAGTTCGTTATTTGGGGCAACTCAAACCACAGCACTTGTCCAACATGTCTAGGCTGGGGACTGCAGGGAAAGCACCACGCCAGGCTACTTGTGTAGCTGGGGGTGTAGAGCCTACTGATAGAGGACAGGCTGGCTCCGTATCACTACCACTTCATCACACCCACATCCAGTGCTGCTGCACTTGAGTGTGTAAACATTCACACAGAACAGCCACCCCACTTCCAGTAACAGCTTGCAAAAAACAAGGAGTGGGTGTGATGGGCCGCTGTGACCTTCTGCAGCACATTGGCCCTCTGCATTCCCTGGAGTTTGTCTCTATGTGAATTGGAGCATATCTTTTGGAAAAAAGATATAATCTTGATTTAGTATTTTCCAATGAGGGAAAATACACTATAAACTTTAGGAGATTGGTTCAATGGCTAATTAAACTCAATTAAAACTCTATGAAGGTCATGAGGGAGGGAGGTCCCTCATTTAAAACTTCATGAAAGTCAAAAGGGAGTGTCCGTATCAGCTGCTGAGAAAGAACCCATGTTTACCGGTTTTATATCTGAATGGCACCTGTGTTGGGATTTTGCTGTTGTTTTATCACTAATTGCAATACAAAAAAAGAAAGACTATAGAAATCTGGCCAGCAGGATGATTAAATGAATTACTATTCCTTTCCAGGTGAAGTGTTCATTAAACCTATTAGATGTTACCTCAAAATGGAAACATTAGGCGCATGCAGTGGGAGTAGTTTCATCACACTGTAGCTGGTCTTCGTTACATCTGAGCTAGTCAATGGGAAAAAACAGGCAGTTCTACAACATGATTCATTTGATCTTAGGCATGCACCTACCTTACCTTTAAGCAGATGAATCATATTTGTAGTATGTGTGACAGTTAAAATTTGGGCTGTTGCCCTAATTCTGATCAACCAGGAAAAGGCCAGATGAAACACATCTACCTGATGGAAAATGGTCTGTAAATGGCAGTGTAGAGGGAGTGGACCTCCAGCTTAGATCCACGGTGTTACCCCTGCTATTGCGGTCTTGGAATGCTGTGGAGAAATGCCCTAAAGCTGTCTTGTGGCCAGTAAGTGCTGATTCCAGGAAGGAGTCCTGGGAAACTATTGGAGCTGAGGTCCCAGCATCTATCCTTCTGCACTTGGGGGATTTTATTCTAGACTATCTATAGTCTATTCCCATCAACTGATGAAGTTAGGTACAGTCCTGGTGCTGGAATGGACCTTATGATTTAGGTGAATCTAGAAGTGCGTGTGCTCTGTGATGTGAACCAAAGCACAGCAAGGGGAGCAACAGGGAGGTTCACTTCAGAAGCATATTCCAGGTCTGTGCATCAGTGTTGATGTAGAGACAGAAAAAGTGTTTTGCCTCCATGACAAGAAGGTATGTGGATCTGTGATCAACACTGGGAGCTGGATCTCAATTAGTGGTTGTGGTTTTTCTGTCCTAGGCCGTAGTCTGAGACATTCAGTTAGACATTCCCAGAGGCAAATGAAGTAGTCTGCTTCTTTTTCTAACTTGGCACGTGTGGTTGCTGACTTGGGTCAAATACAGCTAGTATGCTCAGAACCACAATGCACGTCAGCTTTGGGTAAAAGTACCTAGGGAGCAGGTGTTTGCCTGGGTTTCAAACAGTGGTTTAGCTACTGCCTTTCCAGTGTTTAATCTATGTTTTTCTCTCTCCTGAACACTCGATTAAGCTTACAGATCAGATTGGGTTGGTCAAAACCAGATGTCCAGCAAATCTAGGCAATGAAATCATTTCTCTTCATACAAATTCTCTGCTTCGGGAATGCAGAAATACCTACTTCTCTCTCTGCTTGGGCAGGCCTACAGGCTTTAAAAGCATTTATTGTTTTACAGTCTGATCTTGAGTATTATTTCTTCCATCGCTAAGGGAGATAACCAGGAACAAAGTTCTCTAAATTCTAAATTCCTTAGAGGAGAGGTCTTTCTTTCATTCTTCTGTGTTATGCTTGTCTACAGGCTCTATAGAGTTGATAATGCAATTATTAAGGTGGAAACTGAAGAGGTCAGATGAGAAACACAGCTTCATCAATGTGCGGGGTCATTACTGGAATGTAAAGAGATCATTTTATTTGTAGAAGACTCAGTGATTGTAGGAGAAATATCATCTACCTCACTCTGTACCCTCCAAAGAAATTATCTAATAGTTTCCAATCAAGATGGCTGTTTCAGAGGATTTGGTTCTGTTTGAATCACCATCTCAGAATAAGGAAAAATATTTTACTCTTAAATTGCAATTTTCATTAGTTCACTAACGCCAGCTGAAATTTACAGTTCTCCAACCAATGTATGCTTCTTAAATTTTCTCTCCCTTTGATATATGTCTAATCAAATAAATAGGCAAAAGTAATAATTTTCTGTACTTCTAATGCAAGGTCCAAGAAATTCCCTAAGAGGAGAAGCTGGATTTAATTTCTAGACAGGGAAGCTGAGGCAGAGGGAGCTCTAGGGCTTTGCTTGGGATCACACAGGAGGCCAACAATTGACTTAGGAATAAAATCCAGGTGTGCTGGTTAATTTCTACATGCGGTTCCCTATGCAACAAGTAACTTCTCAATCTCTTCTCTCTGCAATTGTATCTAATTTCTATGTGTTGGGGAAGTGTTATTTTACTGCAAGGTTTCAAAGCAAAGTTGGCTTACCTGAACTTATTGAATTTTAAAACTCTGTAGTATTTCGCTTTTAAGTAGGTGATGTGTTTATCCCTCTTAACAGTTCCTATCATGAAAATGATCCTCTGATAAATCTCAGTGTTTGTAAAGTCTCCTGTCAAAAGATCAGGCCTCTGAGAAGATGAAGAATGTGTTATCAAATGGCGAAAAGTTCAGCTATTTCTGTGACAAATGCAGCCGAGGAAGATTCTCTTCCCGTGTCTTCTGCAGAGGCTTTTAGAACGTTAGTTGTGGAGCAGCAGGTATTTGTTAACATCTCTTAAGAGTGGCTCCTCGGTGCATAGATGCAGACGTGGAATTCAGAGCACTCGTCTGACCCAAGCAGGAAGGGGCTGTTCCGTTTAACGAGGGCAAGCCCAGCTACAAAGAAGTGATAATGGAGATGCCATTGACGACAGGGATACATGCAGAAGCCACAGAGATTCCTCCTTTTGTCTCCAGACTGATCACAAGGACCAGAATTCATTCACACGTAGAACGAAACAATTGCCTGAAGTGCCTGAAGGAAATGCAGGGAGTTGAGTCCCAGATAGTGTAAACTAAGAATCTTTTTCTTCATGCAGAAGAAAAATATGCTCGTTGCGAGTTCACGTGCACAGATGTCAAGCTAGGGGGGGGAGAGGGTTGTTTGNCTTTCCCTGCTTCCTTCCACAAAACGCTTTGGGATCTTTCTGCAGAATCCAACCATCAAGTTGTTGTCTTCTCCGTTTGGTCTAAAATACATCTATATTTTTTGTCCTGGCCAACTAGATAATCTTTATTTTTCATTCGTCTCAGCTCTAGCTGCGTCACTTTGACCTCTCTGTGAGGCCTGGGTAAATCCTGAAGATGCTGGGCCACAATTCTTAAGAAGGAAACTTCAAGTTCTTTCCGCTTCACTTCCCCTTCACATGTCTGAGGCAGTTAGCGTTGCTGCCCCATAGTCTGCGTGGCAGGAGCTGTGTGCTAGCTGTGGCACCCATTGTCTGCATTTTTCCTCTCGTTAGTCTCCTTGACCTTTCATTGTCTTACTCCTGCAGTGTCAGGTCAGACTTAGTGTAGGTCTCCCTTCACTAAGGACCCCTTTCCTTTCGTGGATCACTAAGCAGGACAATTGCTCTATCCATCTTTTCAGGGTCTATTGTCGAGCCCCCCCTGAGCTGAGAAAGGTTTGATTCACTGGGAAACCATTTTGGTCAAAGGGAAGCCTGACTATGTGTCCTTTTAGGAACTCTGTCTTAATCACTGACTTTTTTATCTGGGATATGAAGAGGATTCAGGAGATCAAAAGGTTTGGGAGTACATGGGTTTGACCACATTTTTCCTGGAAATAATGGGAAACCTCCACTGAAAAATGAGCTCCGTTACAATGGGCAAACAAGAAGGAAAGCCACATAGTGTTCCCAGAGCATTCTGAATCATCAGTCCTTCAATAGCTTCCATAGAGAAGGGAAAAAGTAAACAGAAAAAGTAAATGGAATGTAATAATTAATGGACCTGAAGAAACAGACTCATTTGATTTGCGCATAATCGGTGCCTTTAAAAAAAAAAAAAAAAAGATAAGTCAAAAGAAATTGACAGACCAGATGGAGAAGACTTCTTGATGACTGGAAGTTTGGTTTGGCTGAGACTGTAGCAGACACGTATGTAGTTGCTCAAAATCAGTAGCTTACATCACCTTGACAAGTGATTGTACGCTCAATGGCCCCATCTTCTTCCTAGGACTATGAAAAGTTGCAGAGATCTTGCTGGAACGCCACAATGGAACTATGCTGGGTTTGAAGGCCCTGGCTTTGTCGCTAGGTGTTAAATGTTGAGCCACATACTTGCTAATGCCTTCAAAATTTCGTCCTGGAAACCCTGTTCATTACTTGGATCTATCAGGTCTTACAGAAGACAATCAAGAAACTTCAGTTCACTAGATTTCTGAGGAAGCAGCAACCATTCCTATTCAGGGAATTTCTTGAAATATAGATGTGTCTCTTTAGTTCCACAAATTCAACGTGTTTGGTTCAGGGACGTAAAAAAAAAAAAAAAAAAAAAAAAGACAATTACAATGCTGCCTTTCCTGCAAGCTAGCTAGAACCTTTTTACCTACTGTTAAGCCAGAATGCTTTTTAAAATGGATTTTATACTCTTCCTTCTATTAGCCTTATCACAGAGTCACCTCAAGCCTTTTCAGAAAAGCTGAATATTGTGCGAGGATAGAAGAGGGGAAGGGGACAGCTATTGGGATGGGCGGCAAGCAAGCAGAGGCCAGTGCCTCAACTTTTCACTTTGCGCTAGGCAGAATCAAGAAAAAGCCAGGCTGCTATGCCTGTCTCCAGACATCGGCATTTTCTAGGCATTATCTGTGTCTTTCCCTACTTTGGAAAGCACCCAATTTCAGTAAGTTTATGTTTAAACTTCAGCACATGCTCAAGTCTTTTCCTGAGTCAAATAAAAGGTGTCAACTGGCCATGAGTGCTTATGAACTGGCTTTTGGATGAGGAACTGTGGAAGGCTTCAAACAAGGTCAAACTTACAGATTAAACCTTTGCTCCCCAGCAAGGAAGAGGGGAAGCAAACCTTTAAAATACAAAACCAAAACAAACTAGAAAACTCAGATTAAAAGAAAAATTTATGCCAGCTATGAAGAATATAGAGTGATACCATTCACATCTCTGAAACATTTCAGGTAGAGATAAGTGTAGAATTGAATGAGATGTGAACCATGCCTAACTTCTTTAGTGAAATTTCTGAACCCGACATTTCATGATTGGAAAATTGACATAATCCTTTTGACGTTCGCATTGAGTATAACCAGGACAATTCTTTTTTTGTTTACTGGCATATATTGTCACTGAAGGGACAAAAATATATACAGTAACTTTTGTGCTACCTTAATTTGCCCCTGACATTTGACTTCCAGTGTCAACTGATCATCTAATGTCAGCAGTGCCGCTTTCTGTCAACACTATCAGGTAGAGGTATCCAGGATATTAAATACGCTTGAATTTGCATACAAGAGGAAGGGAAAAAGTGACCCAAGCATTTTCTGGGCTGTAGAAACACCTGAATGGTGCTTCACTGACTTGTTAACAAACTTCTGCTCTAGAAGAGTCTTTAGTCCTGATACTTAATAACAGTAAATACCTGTTTTCTATTAACAGGGCCAAACATACGAGGGGGAAAAAATGTGATCAGAGAACGAAAGCACAAGTGTAATTGCAGAGCTGGTGGAATTAGTATAACTGCAGTTTTAGACTTTCCAAAGGCAGAGAGCAAATACTCTGGGAAATATTTCAGCTACATCAGAGAAGCCCTTAACATAATGGAAGCGCAACCTCATGCGGTTAAGCCATTTTGGAAAACTGAGTTTTGTGTACCCTTCAATCTTGATAGAGTTTTGCTGAATATGTGTAAGTGTCTAGCTATCACAAATTTAGAGCCTGTGGATAAACCAGCAACTTTCACCTGGTGTTCTGTTATAGAAGTTACTTTCTCTCTACTCACTTTTGATGGTCATACAACAGGAATCCAGTCCAGAGCCTGTAATTGTGTGTCTTGCATGGTTAAAAATGTTAGATCAAAAATCATCCCAAAGGAGATATCTTTAATGAGAGAGAGAGAGAGAGAGGAATGGTTTTCCTTGACTCTGACTAACATTAAGGCTATTGATAGAGGTTTTCTTCTGGATCCATCTTGGATGTTTTCTACCCATTGCTAGAGTTACTCCTTCAGCCTACCCATCAGCAGGGTGTTGTATGCAAGGGCTTTCTCATGCACTTCTGGCAAAACCAACTAGATTATTTCAGTCTGAGCTTCCATTACATGGCAACCTCCAAGGAAATTGTCTACCTCTTTTGAAAGTTTTCATATGTATTGCATTTCTTGAATAGTTTGAGAAGTCCCATATTCCTTACTATTCTTTGAGTCTGAGAAAATAGCTTGGGTGAGCTGCCACCCTTCTTATCTGAGAAAGCACCACATTGTCCCTAGGTATCCTCTCAATTCAGCCTTTCTTGATGAGCTGACTTTAGTAAAATAGTAATAATAAAAAAAGAAATAATTACAGACCTCGGGAGGAATAAAATTCTTGATCTGATTTTCAACCAGGGAAATTAACTTGGCACGGATAAATTTCATCTAATTTGGAAATTCTGATACTGTCTTCCTTCTCTGTCAGCAGATTGGTGGGGGCAGGACCTCCAGCAAAGTAATGATAAAAGGAGGAAGGTCACCTCCTCTGTTAGCACATCTGGATCAGGAAAAGGATGATTTACTATCCTCGCCCCAAACTCCCATTGAAATGAACAATCCTTTTCCTCACAAAGGACTAGTGGCTCTGCTGCATATTTAACTGGAATGGTAATATGGTCAGTCACATAGCTGAAGATCTAAGGACTATAATATGATTGAACTAATTGTTTCCAGAGGGCATGAAACAGAAGCTATAAAAAGGTATGCAGTATTTCAAAATCAGTTCTTTTTCCCCAAATAATACTGTTTGTAGTGCCTTAAATACCAGATGGAACATAAATTGTTAACTATTCTTTTAAGTGTTCGCATTTTCTGTCTTTTGTTAAATCATAATCTCCATGTGGTTGATGCAAGCTAACAGCTTCCACAGTAAAATGCAGTCCATACAGGTGGGCAAAATGACTGTGTGTTCTGAGCAGTTACAATTGGTTGCTAACTGTTGATGTTGTATTCAATCTTGTAATTTTCTAATTTTGAGACACTAAGTGCAAAGCTGTATTAACTCTTCTTTTGTAACAGCTTGATCAGTAGCTGGTTGAAGGAAAGATTCCCATTAACTTTAGTGGTCTATGAATCAAGCTCTTGATATATATAGAAGGTCCCTGCAAACAAATTTTTATTTTTTTAATGTATTGTCTCATTTATTGAATAGCATGGCTTACTGCCCAGTGTTATGGCAGTTCACAATGACTATTCTTCCCACCCATTCTCCTTCTTCTCCTTCCATTAATCAGCAATGGGTTGAATTCAAATGTTTTGGAAGTTCAGTCTGGTTTTGATGTGATGGTACATAAAAATATCCACAAAGTAGTTATTAGGGTGCTTGGTGTGGCTACATTTGTCCCGGGGAAACCTCCTCCTCCTCTCGGAGAGCAGCAGCACATTTTGTGGGAAGGTTGGCAGCTCTACAAGGTCCTCTTTGAGGCGGGCTCCACTCCCTCTGCCCCAGTGGTACATCCATCATTTTTGGTTTTCCTTTCCAAAATGCTTTTCACAAAAGTCACTTCCTTGTTTCACATTACTCCATGCTTTGTGAATTCAGACTGGAACATGCTGTGAACCAGATCCATATCTGGTGTAAATCAGCATCATCCTGCTGCTCTCAGTGGAGCTACAAAATTTGGTATCCATGGAGGATCTTGTCTGAGAACTCTAAGCACACAGTCTTGGTGGACTGAAAATGGGTTTGTGTATTTTTAGGGAGAGAGAGTGGCAGGAACAGCAAATAGAAAATGCTACCTAAACAATAAAGTGTTTAACTTCACTAACCATTCAGTTCTGCCTAACAAGATAATGTTGGATGAATTTTTGCTCTTAATACCCTCGTATTGTCCAATTCCAGGTGATAGAAATTGGTGCGGAACAAAAGAAGTCTGGGCTGCTGATCTTCTATAAGAGAGCTCAATTAGTATCGTCATAATAACCCTTTATAAATGTATCCTTTGCACTCTCATTTCTTTATGTAACTGAATGCACTAAGCATCTATTTTAAAAGTTGCTCAAAACTTATTCAAGGATGCGTTTAGTTAGGGTTACAGCATTTGTCACTTGTTGCCCAAAATTGACATAAGGGATTTCAATGTGCTGCTTTTAACGTGGTGACACTGCCTTTAATTTAGCATAAGTGATTATATATGTTTGACTGTCAAATCACTGTATGTAGCTTTTGTGGTTGGGGGCTTGTTTTATCAAAGAATTCTGCTGAACCTCTTCCAAACCAGAACTCTCATGTGTATAATTATATTGTATTTTCATTATATAAACTTTATTTTTTAAGACTGAAAACACATGAAATGATTATGGGAATGTGCATTCAATACAACACCACCACGTACTTGTGGGAAGAGACATTTATAACGTAAACCAAATGTCATTAATATACAGGTACAAGATGCATTCACGTGACCTATAGAACTCTAATGAAGATCTGAAAATACGCGCAATTGCATTTCAGATTGAAAGAAATGTATAGCAAAGTTGACATTACGATGAATAAACACCTGGTTGATACTTAGTGGAAGTAGATGTCATATATTCACAGCCTGCTGTTGAACAGTGCTTACATAGCCAAGTTAGGTGCTTCCAAAATTCATTTCAAAGTGATACTTTAGCAAACATTTATTCAGTCTTTAATACATCTGATAGGTGCAAATACAGTGCTGTTAGAGATCCATTTTATCCTGCGACAACTATTTTGGTGTTTTGCTCCAAATTTTCTCTCTGGGATTATGTCCTTAAGTTTACGTTCATTGTCTTCCGTTATAACTCAGCGAGGACCTAACTCTGAGTAGGTGCCACAGAGACCAGCATTGTAAGAGGTCTGCAATAGACCATCCTTTAAGGCAGGACCCAAAATTATATCCAATAGTAAGATCTGGCCAGGAGGCATGAACTGGGTAAGTTCTGAGTAAATTGTCAACACCGTCACGTCTGCAGCATGTGCTCATCCATAGATTTATTATTTTTTACTATCCTTTTAACAAGGCTGTCAAGCATTGTCTGTATGCTGAAAACCAGAGAACTGAAGCATCATGTAGAAGTAAGCAGCTTACCAAGATTATACTAATGTACGTGTTCACATTATTCAGCACTTGAATTCAGTTCTCCTTTTGCAGCCTTGCGCTGTCGCCCTCAGTAATAAGCTGTCCTTTATTTCTCATGCCTTTGGTAGCTCCATAGCAAGTAATCCAGGTAATTTTTTCCCTCTGCCTCATTAACTTTTCTTGATTAACAATGATTCTTTATGTAAAAAAAGTCCTCGAAGGAAATAAAGGCTCTGCAGGGCATTTTGTGAAAGCAAACCATTGTGTATATACATTTTTATACATATGTACATGTGCTTACAGAGAGTTGCATGCATTCACCCCCACAGCAAACTACAGAAAACACCCATCATCAGAACAGTCCGTGAGTCGTCTCAGAAAATGCTGTCTCAAGGCAATCCTATACAATAGATCAATAAACAGTGTCTTCTGTCTGTGGTGGGGAATTTAGACCCAGTCATTTACAAGCTAAAAAACAGGTCAAGGAATAGTGCTGATAACTGGCCTTATCACCAGGCGGTGTCTGTGTGTGACCATTGTCATCCGTAGCTCCTGACAAGCACCTTCACATGAGCACCAAGTCCTCTGCGGGGGTGACAGCACCGAAGTCACTGATGTTACCCGTGCTGCAAACCCGAGTGGAAAATCAGGGCCAGGGTCTAAAAAGATCTTGCAGTTATGCATAACTTGTAAGTTAAGATACCACAAACTTTTACAAGGACAACAAATGCGGATACCTGAGTCAAATGAACTCTTAATCACCAGAGAAATCATCTGAAGGCAGTTTTGCAGACTCAATGCAGCAAATTCCTGCAGTGCATTCCAAAAGTCCCCAGCGTGAGTCACCCTGAGCTCGTTTGCAGAGAGCTTGGAAGCTGATGAATCACTCTTGGGCAGTATGTATGTTTTTATAATCTTCGCTTTAAGTAATGTCCATTTAACATCTAAGCTAATGACCACTGGATAAGGGTGCAGATGGAATGCAGTTTCCACATTTGGAAACACACTGTGATGAATCTGTTCTTTAAGTGTGTTTATGTTTGAGGGACTTTGCATGCAGGCTATCTCCTCAATGGCATGTTAAACTCTGCTCTCCAAAGAGAAGAGCGCAAGAGATGAGGTAGAGGGGGGAGGAGAAGAATCCAAAAGGATGGAAAAGCTGCAAAATGCATTTCTTTAGAAGCGCTGAAATTGAATTTGCAAGGTTTGAAGCATCTTTCTCATTTGAGAATTCAATTCACCGCCACCAATTACAATGTTGAGGGGTCTGAATCTGCAAAACACGTCACCCTTTTCCGGTATCTCCACGGTGAATGCTGTTTGCTAGTACATCATGCATTCAAGCACTGAAATCTTTCAAAATGTTTGCAGACAATTTTTGCTGATGTTCGAAGTTCTATTCATTTTGCACTGTTTCCTTCCTTCTTTCCATGTCTTTGTGTGCATGCTGTGTTTCAGCACGGTATTCAAGCACAGCTCCCATCACATGCGCATTTCCACCGAAGACAATTAGTTCATGTTAGGTATTCTGCAGACTCACTACTGCAGTTTCTTACAGTTCCTGAAGCATAGAGAGACTTGAGCTAGAAACTTAATGATTGGTCTGAAGACAACAGAGAATTACCCTCAGCTTTTCTCCCAAACTTATGTAAACAAATTCTCTGCTCTCAGGATAACTCACCAGCTACCTTTCCCCCTCCTCATACTTAAGTATTCCTCTGCACTTCCTGATTTTCACAGGGATGTTTCAGAAATAGCTATTACAGTGATGTTTCCACTCCGAAAGAGGAAACACTGGGTGGGAGGAGTTATGAGTGGAACAGAGGAAGCAAAGCTGTTTCATGCCATCTCAAGCTGGGCTTTCACAGCAAATAGGTGGAAATGCATCTGGGTGCTGAGCCACCAGATCATCCTTGCCCAGCACTAAGCTGAAGGTGAGCACACACGATGTTAAGCGTGCGTGGCCCTCGCGCTGCTCAGCACAGCTGATGCTGACAGCTCGGGACTGCTGAGCAGAGTGAATGAGCCGAGGTCAGGAGAGAGGCAGCAGCAGGCTCCCGTCCCCGCGCTGTGCTCTGGTACATGAAAGGTGCTGCCGGGACGGCTCGCCAGTGTGGCTTTGTGTGCAGCAGTCATGCTGGAGAAGCTGCTCTGTCACATGTTTGTCAGCCATCCAAGATTTTAATTTGGAACTTTTCCATGAAACCAATAGCTATATTTTCTGGCTCTGGCCCGCTCTAGCGCTTGGCCAGGGCTATGGGAATGAAATGTCAAAGCAGCCTGTCTATGAACTGAGATTGCTTTCATGCGTCTCCACCTGCTGGCTGGCATTTCACTAATTGCAATAGCCCGTAGAGATGACAGCGTACTTTTAGAAGTAAAGAGCTTATGTGGAAAATGTAACTGGGTTCTATGAGAAGATGGACAAATAAGCATGATGGGAGAGATGATTCTCTAACTCGATGAAGAGCGATGTCCTGTGTCACAGGCCAAGGCCACATATTATCAAGCCACACTTTTGAGCTTCTGAAGCCTCAGCTGAAAGACAAGCACTAAGCAAGAGTTCTGGAAGGCATTCATGAAGTGTGGAGACATTAGCATATTATTTGACGACCAAAACCAGATGCTGAGGATGCTAACGTGCTCTCATTGACACAGTGAATGAGGGAAATTGTTTATTAATATCTGGAAGCATAAGCGTTCTGGGGCCCGCAGCCTAGTTTCTGTGTGGTTAGCAAAGCAGTTACTTAGCAAATGCAGGCAGGCAGCTGTTTCAAATGGAAAGGAATAGAAATGATTAATGACTTCTATGCTTTAAAGAAATGAACCCACAGGATTTCTTTCTTCTACTGTGCTGTCCCACTTGGCCATTTCTGTCGTGTGCCCTGGGACTTCCTTTGGAAGTTTTCAATGGTCTGTCTTGAACTACTCTTTAGAAACTTACTGGACCAGATCTGGAGCCAGACAGATGCCAGCTGTGGATCTGATCCATTTGCACATACGTTCACAGGCTCAGAGCACAGATTACCAACACTTGATATTCCATGAACTTTGCACCGCATCAGCAACAGTATATCTTGCCCTCAGATACTGCAGCCATGGGTGCAGTATTAAATCCTAGTTAGAGAAGAATTTTCCTTTTTTATCTGCACTTTATTCAGGCTGTATTATACAATGTGGAAGGCAAGGGGCATTCTCAGGAACTGAAACAATGCAGGAATGTACCCTTTCTCTGGTGGCAATGTCAGATGTCAACACTGGTTATTGATATTTTACCATCTTCTGTACTCCGAGTAATGACTAGTTTCATTCTGGGCAAACTGCTCTGTCGTCCGTTTCTTGTGTATGCTGTCCTTTAGCTCCTTAGGTCTTCTATGTGTAGCATCAGGAGGTGGAAGGCAGAGAAGGTTAGAAAGAGGATGAGGAAGAGAAAGAGGAATATGGAAAAAAGAAAAAGGAAGGCAATAGAAAACACAGATATTTTCACCGAATTGTTCACAGTGAATCATCCAGCCAATTTTGTTAAAGTAGTATTTACTGGGGAGAATCAAATTCTCCTCTGACTTGACTTTATGGAGTTATTTTGAATTTACTTCTGTACTAATAATGAGTACATGATTTGATCCACTGAAGGTTCTTTTCCCATATTTTTGATTGTGTTCAGAACTGCCAAAGCATGAAATAGAAATGATTTCTATTGCAAAATATGCCCCCATTTCAAAAGTGTTGTTCTGTATTACCAAGCATTGGGAACAGGATTTTAACTACAGAAAGTAGTGAAGGTGCCCATTGCATATCTGTATAATTAAGCACCGTTAAGCATATTTTTTACATACCTGGACAGGTAACATTCTTGGCAGGTCAGCATATTCAGTTATTGTTAGCACTAGACATCTGACTGAATTAGCTAGCTATGTGAACTCAAAACCATCAAGTCATTCAGAAGGGGTATGAGTTTAATGCATCCTGAATGCGTCTAATACCTGGGCTAAACACAGGCACCGAGCTAGAAAGAGTTCTCAGAGACTACTTTAAGACACAGCAGGACTGGAAGATGATATTTCTTTGTCTGCAAGTATATCGCTCTCAAGTCATCGTTTCAACACAGGAAGCTATCTGCTAGCTAGGGTAACGATGTGCACTCGGACACAACTGGCCTGCTGTCTGACGGTATTTAAGAAGTAGCCACATAAGGATCGCTAATAACACCGTCAAAAAAAAGTTCAACGGATTATTTTAATTAAGCCTATTTAAAACACCTGAATAAACTGATGCAAAATAAAAGAAGCTTTTGCCCATTTGCACTGCACGCTTTGTTTACATCAGTTTTTTCTAGTATAGGAGTAAAGACCAACTCAGGTGGGTAGTGCTTCCCTTCCTCTGTCCCTCTCTAGATCCCTGCCAAGTAGACAGGTGAATTAGCACTGATGCCATTCAAAGCTCACAGCACAAGGATGACCTTTATACGTGTCAGTACATAAAACCACGCTAGAATGCGATTCAGATCTGTGCTCAGTCCACTTCACTGAGTGCAGAAGCTGGTCCGATAGCCTGGATCTCCTCCCAAGGCGATGTTTGAGACAGCCATCGCTCAGGCAGGAAGTGTGACTGCACGTGTGTGCATTGTGTGTGCGCGTTTCTGTGCTGCTGAACACCACCTGGGGGACAGATCTATTTTCTCAAATTGATTCTTACTCTTGTTTTCTTTAATTGCAAAATACTTCCTGAAAATCTCTCCCTGGTAATCTTGGGGGGTACAGCAATAAGTATTGAGGTTTTAATCCTACCTGGACCATCTGGTTGATATGCGTGTGGATGAATTTTGTCCTCTCTTGTCTTTCTGACCCCTTTTATTTTTCAGACCTACGCATTGCTTAAGTATTTAGCATCTGCTTTCATTTTATGCTGTCTCAGTTAACACAGCATTTGACTGTCTTTAAAGTATTCCCAGTGAAAGATCTCTTTGTACTATAGTGCAGTATTTCTGCAAGAAGAAGGAATGCTGTGGAGTTTGCATGGTTTTCCTAAGTGTGTTGATGCTGAGCAAAATGTGAGGCAGGTGAAGACTCCTTTGCATCATTTGCAAATAGGTCATACATGGTTGGTGTGACTAGGCCTTAGAATTGCACTCCAAGTGAAGAAATACTGATTATGAACACTTCCCTATGAATACCTCATTAGTGTTTCTGTTAAGGTGAGAGAAGTATTGCCTGCAAATCCTTTGCCAGTCTCTGAGTATAATAACAAACTATTACTATGGAAAATAGAAGTCAGTGGGAAATTGATTATCTGAGAGGCAATTCAGGAGTGTCTGATGAGCTGCACATTAGCCTGACAGGGACTACATCTTATTATATGAAAGACTGTGAAAATGAAACAGAAAAATTGGCATGATGTAACAATCTAGGTAGAAAAAAACAGCATAAAGTTGTCTCACACTTGTATCACACTGTTCACAATATTATTGTAAAAGACGCCTGACGAGACAGCCAGCTGCGTGCATCTCTGCCGAAGGACTGGAAAGCCAGTTTAGGCGGGTGGCTTTGAGGTGACTGCCTGCGGTGGAACCCCACCTGGGGCTAGAGTGGTCCCAAGGAGCAGGAGGAGGCAAACCCCCTTTTGCAGGTTCTGGCTCAGACCCTACTCCCTCTTTCTATTCTGCAAGCTGGGGCGTGCAAACAGCAGGGCAGAAGCAAGCAGTAGTCTAGCAGCACAAATACTGAAGTAACTTACTTCCCCGGCTGGAACAAGGAGGAACCGTGGAAGGAATTGCAGCTCCGTGAGTCACACTTCCTCCTTGGAGTTTCTCTTGGAGTAGTGCAACACCATGCCTGAGGCTGACACTGGAGCTACGCTCGTCCATCCTCTTACCCGCAAAGTGACAGGGAGAGAGAATGAGAGGAAGGAGAAAGACAGCGAGGCAGCAGATTATCATAGCCTCAAATCTCCCGATTGCAGCTCTAAATATAGCCAAACAAGTAAAAAGCTGCTTTTGGAAGCGGTACAACTATTTGGCTCCCAACCCTTCAAACAACATGCATGCAAAAGGCAGCCAGTCCCCTCCCGACCGAGATGCTGGATGGGGAACCATGCTAAGCACATTCTGATCTCCAGCCAGCAAGCAAAAAATTCCCAACCGCCACACCTACCAGGGTGTGACCAGAGACTATCAACCAGTTTATATTTGCACTTTGATACACAGCACAGGCTTAACATCATATGGTGTATCCTTGGAAAAAAATAGCAACAAGTTTCAACACAAATTCTGTTAGACTGGGAGGCCAGAATAAATAAAAGCCAACAAGTTGTAGAATGACTCGAGGTAGAGTAAAAGATCGCATCTTAAAAATAACACCAAGGCAGTATGCTGCAGATGAAACACATAATGAAAAAACATTCCAAACTTCTCATTTGAGAAAAGATTACAAATAAAATAGGCTTGGGCATGCCAAGCGTAAAATCTTTGATATGGAAATGCAGTAATGGTTAAACGAAATGGGCTGAAAATCTATTTATCAACAGTCTGTAATGCCTTGTTGGATCGTCCCATGAGAAAAGCAAATAAGGAGTAGTAGGAGAACATACAGACACTGTTAAAAAGTTTACACACCTCCCGCCTTCATACCTCGAGACATAGTCCTTCACCTTAACTGGAGATATGCAGAGGTCTAAAAGCTGGTATGAGAACGTGCCTCAAATGATTCGAAACACAAAGCCTGAGACCCAGCTTTCCAGGGGGACCCAAGTGTGCTCCGCCTGCGGTGTCTGAGAGGGACCTGCTCTCTGGAGAGTGATGGGGAGCACGCTGGCACCAGGCCACCGGGTGGCACCTGAGGTGACAGCCCCGGGCAGGGGCACCCAGCTCCCTCTGAAAGCCTTGGCCTGCTGCTGCCCTCACGAAGGCTTCTGGGGCGAGGGGCCACCACCACCCTGCGCTGCTGGCTGAAGGCGGCACCAGGCCGCTCAGCTGCCTCCGATTCATTTCTCTCTTTATTCACAGCCCGCTGTTGCCAGTGGGCATGTAAGTCATTACCGAGCCCTACATGTGAATCACAAGCACAAGTGCCGTGGAAATTAAACTCCTTGACCTGCTTGCATTTTTCTCTTTGATGTCAGTCTGAATAGGCATTTTTGACTGGAACATAGTTTTAATTTTGAGAGCTGGCAAGACAGCCACAACCTTCTCTGCAAGGAAGTTCTCCGAATAAGTCTTTGTTGTTCTTCCCGAATTGCTTTCCTAGAGACAGAGCGTCAGCATGCAGTGCTATAGAGGGCCCGGAGCATGCTTTCACCATGGGCGAATGCAGGAAAAGAAAAACAGCTACTGTGCTCCTGGCCATACCCAAGATGTGCAGGGGACAAGCCATGGCGCTGGGGACTGAAAGTTGTGCCTTGAGGGGAGCAGCGAAGTGGAGATCCCCAACCCACAGGCAGGAGCCAGTTGTTGGAGGTGTGTGTGATGAGCCAGTGTGGGGCAAAGCAGCACGGCTGCAAAGCAGCTTTTTTCAGATCCGGGGGTGCTGCTGCTTCAGAGGCTGGGGGTTCACACCAGCTGGGCTGGTGGTTTGCAAGGCACCCATTATTAAATTTCCTTATGAAATCATACAGTGTTTTGCTGAAGCACTGCAGAGACATCTGTTTTGAAATCTACAGTTTCCCATCTTACTGTTGCTGACCTGTTTAAAATAATAAAAACAGAAAGCTTTCCAAGATGGATGACACTGGGGCCAGGGATCAAAACCTCACTTGTGTTTCTAAAGGCTCTTTCCATGCTTGCAAACCTGGTTCTTGCATTCATCAAACACAGAGGACTCTTTTTTTCATGCTCTCAGCCAGGAAACTTCAAAAAGGAAGATGTCCAGGCCACCAATGCTGCTAGTCTTTTCCTTTGCTTTACAATATGGTTCTGAAAGCGGCAGGACTTCAGGTAAACAAATATTCCAAAACTACAAAATAAGCACGAATTCAAATTATACACCCATGCTATTTAAGGAAAGATTTTGTTTCAGACGTGGTTATTTGGGAAAAATAATTGTTTTATACACTGTTCTATAATTTGTCCATTAGGCCTTTCCTAGAACATTCGGCCTGGCAAAGAAGCAGAAAACAATTTTATGGCTGGGAAGATGGCACAGAGGTTGACTCCTTGGAGCTCCAGGCAGCCTCAAGGACTCAAAGAAAGTCATGTTTAATAGCTAAACTGCTGGAAAAAGAAATTTTCATTGCTGATTCATTATACTAACTCCACAGTTAAGATTGCAAGAAGAACAGACCATTTATTTTGAGCCAAACTTTCAGACCTTCTCAAATCCACAAGTATAGTTGATTGACTACAGAATGTATCTGTCACAGCCTGGAACACAAATTTGAGGCTGTTTGGTGAAGTTGTGGGAATAGTAGTTTAACATCTCATGATTTTCAGCTTTCTGATGATATTTGCTTTCTGCAGAGAAAGGGGGAAAAGAAACTTTGAGAACTGTCTGCTGGTTACGTCACTGCGCTGCTTCATGTAAGATGAGGGAAAGGCCAAAGCAAGTGTTTCGGCTTTAGATTTGTGATGCCGGAAGATGTCACTGCAGGAGGTCTTGAAAAACACAGTCAAGTCACCACACACTGGCCACACTGTGTTTCTGTGGACGTCTGTATTTTTTTTTCAGCAAACAGAAGGAGCCAGCAAGCAGCACAATTTCTGCTTTGATGATTTTATGTTCGCTGTGTGCAAGTTGGTGGTATAAACTATTCAGGAAAGGCTAATGGTGACAAAAGCAGGTTATTGCAGATCAAGTATTTGCTAGAAAAGTAAGTTTTTGAGGCTTATTTCCAAGAGATTAGGCTATACTGGTCAGTTGCTTTAAGCTAAATGAACAGACTATTTCTGGATATGCAAAACACATTTGCTCCCCTTGCCATTATATTTTAAAAGTTCTCTCCACCTAGCTCATTTCCACTAGTACAAAAAGGAGGTGAAATATATCTCTAGATTTGAAGAAGGTCATAGGTGAGCTCAACCAATTGAAAGCATCCAACAGAAACTGGACGTTCATGGGCACATATGCTTGAGGCCTTGAATTTTTGCTAGTGAAACGTTGTTCATCATTATAGAACAGCTGTGTTTCACACAGGTGAGATGGCTGGAGCCAGGAGAAATCAAAAGCTCTAGCTGTGACATGCTGTGCTGCATTCGAAAAAGAACAAACACGATGTAGAGAAACAAGAGTCCAGAGCTGTCCCATGCATGAGAAGTCTTCTGGTAAAAAATGGCGTTTGTGCTAGGGAAAGGGGGAGCAGACTGGTAAATTGGATACTTGTGTTCTCTCTTCGCTTCTGTGTCCTGCCAAATAGTCCTTACACAGTGTTGGGCAAGGTGATTGAATTTCTCTAGGTCTGTTTCTGTGACACAGATAACAAGGAATGATTTCTGTCCGCAGTCCTTCTCTATATGAAGAGCAAGCTGTTCAAGACTGGGCTGTGTCTTCACTGGCTGTACGTACAGTGCTTAGTGTGGATGGCTCTCAGTCTCAGATGTGGCCTCTGGGCACAAGGGTATTACAAAAATAATTAACTGAGAATGTGTATTTATTTAGTTAATTGTAGCAACTTCAGACAGGATATTGTACCTAATTTTAGCTTAGGGTAAGTCAGTTCACATTCATTGATTGGTCTGCTCTTTCCCAGCCTCTTGCTTGTGACAATATTGGCTCACAAGCAGGATGTCAACATGCACATGGTGTTTTCTATTGTTTTTTTGTTTTTTTTCCCCTGTGAAGTGACCAGGTGAGGATTCCTTACTGCCTGGAAATTAACTGACTTAGAGCATATTATAAACATACCTGATGGCTCTCAGCCTGTGAAGATGCAGGACGACTTAATACAACCAAACACCTTCAGGAATAACTCCTTAATTGCTAAGAGGTGTGTTGAATGGCTGCTGAATCACCTTCACAGGGGCATCCTCCTCCATGGTATCTCACTGTCACAGTGTCTTCACCTTACTGGCACAAAACCACATTTTATTTTCCTGGAGAAAATTGTTTCAAAGTACAAAGCAATGATTCAGCAACCAATGAAGCCAAGCAGAATTACTTATTTGATCATAAGAAGTATAAGGACTTGAAAGACTCTTCCTGTGTCTTCTGAGCACTTCCTCTCAATTCTTGAGCATTCTCAGCTTTGGTTGCGTTTTCACATCTTAAGATGTACTAGGCACCCCACAGTTTTCACTTTTGTGACATATGGGTGTATTTTCTGTTTAGTTCAGAATGATCACCGGAATGTTTAATTGTTAGCTGGTGCTGAATATTAGCACAGTTGTCCAGTAGGCTGTGTGGTATGCCAGAAGACTACAAAAGCTCATATTTGAGAGTACATTATCGTAATGTTTAACTAAAGATAATCACGTGGTTCCTAGTAGCATCCCAGTTTGGTGTAGTGTCAAAGGTACTTTTTCTTCTTTAAAAAGAATTTGATGAATTTTCCTCTCCAACAGCATTCAGCAACCTAAATGTTACACAGAGACATCAGAAGTCTTTAATGCAGGTTTTCAGAGTAAATGAAACCTTTTTTCAGTGTGGTTGCCTTTGTAATAACAGTCTTCTTATTTGTTGGATACTTATGTAACGTAAGATGAAAAGACATTTTATAGCCTTCTGGCAAGAGGGCTTAAAATTAACAGCATACCTGTGGCTGCCCTAAGCCAGGGAGGGAGTCATTTTCAGGCCATGGGAAAACTGCAGTTTTGCATCCTTCACTTCTTCTGACCTACTGGTATTCAGTATTTCCATAGGCTTGTTTGTCATGAAAGCATCATCGTGCACACAAAGAAAAACTAGGTAATTGATCCTGATGAAAGAACAGAGGCTGAGGTGGTATGGGATAACTGTCACCCATTAACATCTCCCCACAGAATGCGGTGGTTTAACTTATTCTCTCATTTTATATTTTCGTGCCTGGCTGAGCCCTCGTGTCGCACGCGGCCAGCTGGCTCTGTGCAGGAGCCATGAGGCCGATTCCCTCTGGCAGCCGAGGCAAAGCGACGCAGGGCCCGGCTCCGGCCTGGATCTGGCCTGTGACCTGCAATGCTCTGTGGCCATGTCCTGCAGCAGTCCTGGGCAGGCAGCCTCTGCCAACCCAAGGCTGTTTTGTTTTGCAAAACGACTGATGGCTGCCACGCTGCCTCCCTGTCGATACGCAAAAAGGAAAACCACAAAACGATAGCGATCTGGGGTTTGGTCTCACCCATACCGGGCTGGCAGCGGTGCCATCCCATTGACTTCAGATGAGCTGCCCCACCAGTCTTTGGGCTGGGCCTCCAAACAGACATAAACCTGATCAGCATCAAGCCCAATCCCATTCGTGCCTGCTCTTGCTGTGAATATTTGTCTTCCCTTGCACGTTTCCACCTGGAACTGGACGGACCTCCTTGCAAAGTTTTGTTATTTAAAATTAACCTGACAGTTGTTTTCAAAAAGATAATTACTCTCCATCAGAAGTGCAGAACACTGCTAATCCCAAAAGAAGCTCACACGGCGTTTCCTCCTCGCCATGTAAGCACATCACCTTGGCTGTGTGCCAGGGCTTCCCAGTGCCCATGTGGCAGCCTGCAGGGCCTCCAGGCTGCAGCTCTTCTTGCCCTTGTCTGCAGAGGAGAGGGATGTGCAGCAGCAGTGTGCAGATGGGGCAGCTTACACGGCAGACATTTAGAGCCCTCAGCCACAGTTCTGCCTAGAAAAACAACTCTGCCCTCCTAAAAGCCCCATGAGATCTGCAATGGCCCGAGGTGGCTGAACCCCCAGCTGCATGGCTCTAGGAAGCGTGCAGCTAATTGGTACATTGCCTCTGCTGGGGATCAGACGGGCAAATACCAGTGCTCCCACATTAGGCATGCTAGTGCTCCTTTGCTTCTGCAGCCTTCAGACTGTTTGAACTTCTTCTGTCAGCATTAACAGTTACCAACAACGCTAGAGATGGCGGTGGTATTAGATCTGAAAATGACTCATCATTGAACCAGCCCTGTCAAGCAAGATAAATACAATTTAGTTGTTAGCTAATCTGTTTTTGTTTGTGTTCTCAGTTCATCCAGGACAATGATTACATTGCAGTCTATCACACTAGCATTAAGGATATTTTGCTACAATGTTCTTTGCTTTGTAAAGCGAACGTTTACGAATACAATAGCTATGTTGGTCTGTCAATATTACTTCACTGCTGACGTACTGCGCATCAGGTCCCTGTGGCATGACAGAGACCGGCATAGTAAAATATTTTGGATTTGGGGGAGTTAAATTATGGAAAGGCATCATTTAATTTACCAGCATTTAAGTATCAAAACATTTCACCTCAGATATACTTCTGCTATCTGTCATCTGCCAGCTTGTCCTTCCTTCATCCCTACAAGTAAAACCTACGGCTTACTGCTGCATTGAACCAGCTTCGGACTTTGTCACAACCTGACCAGAGAAAGAAAGCTGACAGAGGCTGCTTTCAGTGGGCTTGCAGGATGCTTTTGCACCTCCATGCTGAGCTTTATCTGTGCTCAGATCAGATCTCAAGGTGCTCAGTGCCTCCTAAATTCTCCCTGAAACAATCCAGGCTTTCCTACGGCTATGCATTCAAGTTATTTATTTTCATTGTATTTCCTCTCACTTTGTTTTTGTTTAGCACTTACTTAGCCTTTGGGAAAGCTATTTATGGAAATTTAAAATTGTCATGATAAAGAAAGTGTTTTGCAATTAGAAAAAGAGGAAACCATTGATCTTGATAACAGGGTGAGAAACTTTCTCACTTGCAAGGTTGGCAAATCCATTAGCAATTGCTGAACTCTGCAAAAGAGTAAATAAGCAAAGATGCACAGTGAAAAAGAGGTGAAAAGCATAATAAAACATGCTGTTTTTCTCTACTTGAATTCAATGCCAAGTTGGCATACCAGATAAGACATTTGTCAACTGTCATATTTTATGAAAGACTCAAGTAAAAGATCTTACTACAATCAGCTCATGATCAAGCCTTTTTTTCTCAGAATCAGACAGATAACTGATTATTTTGTGCACTGGGAAAAAATTGTGGCTTTGCAAAGTTTCATCAGACACACAGCAGGCCAGCAATAATCAGAATTTCTGCTGCTTCTCGTGAAACTCACTACAATATTCTGCTGCAAGGTTTTAAACAAAAATACTAGGAATGAACTTTCAATACTTTGGAACCAGGACATTTTTCAGGGGAGGCAATCGGTACAGGCTTACTCTCCATCGTTACGTTTGTCTTCTGCTGTGGTCCTTGAGGTTGCTTCTTGTATTCCTACTGATTCTAAGACATTCTTGCAGAGCCTACTGGTTAATCATGATATGTTAAACAAGCTGCTAAGTGATGTGGGAAGCCATCGCAAAGATACTTAACAGACTGATTCACTACACTACTGTCTGTACCTTCTTTCCATCTGATAGTGCTGTTGTTTTGTATGAGCTGTGTGGGTGGGAGCCTGTAGCCCCTATCTGAGCTGATGGCTCATGCCACGTTTCTCAGGCAGACGTTGTGTCTCCCCAGTTTAACCTGTAGGCTAGACAAGGCTCACAGGAGGAAAATGAGTGAAGTAATTTCCATCCTCCCTCGTCCAAATATGTATCACTGTTGCACTGCTTGTCAGGTACATTTTGAGACAATAGTTTTATTTTTCTCATCTATAACATCAGATATTATTATCGCTATCATTATTATTATTACACGTTATTTAAACTAGTCTGAAACTGCGTACCCATATGCAGTTGCATCTGAAACACTGAGCTGAGCCAGATGGGTGAGATAACCACCACGCATGAGGCTCAGCCAGCTGGAGCAAAGGGGCAGAGAGGACTTGCAAAGAAGGAATGGGATGGTGCATGCATAAGAGCATGTTAGCTGTGTGAGCCTCCCTTGCTGGAAGAGCAGGAAAGAAGGTCCAGTCCGAGCCTGGGACATGGCTTTCTGGGTAAGAAGCACAGAGGCACCAGCACCTGTGTCTGAGTGATGTTTCCAGCTGAGTTCCTGGGCTGGGTGGCTGAAGTGTGGCAGCAGCCACTGCCGGTGACCAAGTACTGAACTCAGCCCCAAAGCGGTGTGACAGATCTGCGGCCTCATCCTTACCCACCTCCAACACCTGCCTGCACTAGAACTAAATCTTTAAAAAGTGATTTACCTGAGAGTGCTGTGGGGTGCCTTACGGGCTGGCTGCCAGGCACGCAGTGAAAGCCAACAGCTGGCCTGGCCAGTTTCCTTATCTCCAGACCGATAGCATCAAAGGTCTCAGCTCCTGGTTCTTGCCAGGCAGCGAATGGCTTGTCAATGTGCCTAAGCTTGGATGTTAGGTGGGTTTGGGCACTGATGTACTCACTATGATAACATCCCAGCTACTGAGGACTGGATCCAGTGTAGAACTTGGGCACGTGAAGAACAGATGCCTCAATGTCTTGTGCTGCAGCATGTGGTCCCTGGAGGAGACGACAACCTGGCTGAGCTGCGCCGAGAGCCAGGCACTGACGATGGCACTGTCAGTATAACAGAACGAGGAACGTCTGCCAGCCCAGCCCCGCAGCTCGCTGGGTGTTGGCAGTGCTGTGTTTGATTAGCTTGCAAAGTGCAGCAGCATCCCACAGGAGGAAGGTGGCTGTGAACCACTGGCAGCAGCTGCCCGTGCTGTACCAGCAGCCATCATCAGCAGTCTCCTGTGGAAGATCCTACGGGTGTCTGTGTGGGTGCCCGAGAGCTCCAAGGAAAGCTGAGAAATGAGTCCAAGGTAAAGGTAAGTAACTTTGTGATATAAATGAAATCGACACCTTTGCACCTACATTTTTGCTTTTCATTAAAGTGGTTCCAGCTGTGGAAGCACCAGCTAGGAAGAATATGACCTCAGCTCCCTGTTCGGGGGGTGGGAGCAGTTCTACAAGGGGAAATCGATGCAGGACCTTGTATGTTCAATACAGGGTGTAAATTATGGATGTAGGCAGATAAAGCGTTTATAAAAGTCACACTGGCAGAGCCACGGTCAGGAGATAACAAAGGAAAACCACACCAAAGTCCCTGCTCTTCAGCAGTTATGAGCTTAATTAGAGGGTAATGTAATCAAACTGGCGATTAATCAAACTTTTAACTGATGAAGAACGGCAGTCATTCCCACCAAAGGCTCCAGCGCCCATTGTGCTATCAGCCTGTCTAACTTCATTGCCCTGAATCCTTCTTGCCCTGAGATAGCTTCATGCGCACCTGCAGAGGTACAAGGAGATGAGATCAGCCTAAGGAGAAAATTGCAAGATACCCCAATACCTACACGGAGCCAAATAAATGGATTTTCATCCATGTTCCTACTGGGAGATAGGAAACTTGAATGGCGCACATGGTGCACAGATAGTAGTGTATGGATAAATTATTTATTTCTTAAGGACATGAACCCCGCAGTCCCTGAGGGGAGGACGTGAATTATCCCCGCTCCCAGCAGTACGCAGGGTGGCATGAGGGACACCAGCGAGGGACACCGCTGCTCATCCTGCTGCACACCACCACGGCTGGACAAGAAGGCAACGGAGGGGCTGTTAAAGATGGGGCGATCGCCTGGCACAGCCAGCATGGACAAAATGGCCAAGAGTTTCCATATTCAGATCCCTGTGGGAGGATGGAAACAGCCTCCTCCATCCCTTCTACAGGGCCCTGGCTTTACTGCAAGAGGCCGGCCACAAAGCTAAGCGGGTCTGTTTACCAACATGACAGTCAGAGCAAGAACTTACATCATATTGGTGTAAATAAAGCCTGGCAGGGAAACACCTCTGACTTACTTCAAGTGTATTCTAACGTAACAGCAAGCAGCATTTCAGGGTCCCTTTGTAATAAACTCCCACGGTGTAGCCTTAAGCCTTAATGGTCTGTGAAAGTTATTATTCGATGTTTTTAGCATTGGATTTCATTCTGACAGGACTTTATGATGTGCATTACAGAAGAATACTGTTAACCTAATCATATTAATACCAAATCTTTGTAACATAATAGCCTCAAACATTTTGAGTGAGGCACAACATGACTTTTCATAAATACAGAAAGACAAAAGTTTTAATGATGTTATTTTCCTACTGCTTCCCCAAGTCCATCTGTTAGAGTCACTAAGATCAAGGGCCATCATTTACAGACTGAACAGTGGAAAAGATGCTCGGCTTCCCAGGGCCTAATCCTGCACTTCTTATTCCCAGGGACGGTCTCTTCAGGCATTATCATTTTTTCTCTTTTTCTTTTTAAGACGTGCCTGGTATAAGTCATGTCTGAAATTCAATTCCTGATTTCTGCTGCTGCTGACAGCTTAAATTATTAAAAGGAATTTTAAAGTTCTTTTTGGGTTTCTCACTTTTACATTACAATTTTCCTTTCTGCATTTCATTCGGTTTTGGTAGTCTTGTTGGAGTCACTTTTTCCTTCTCTTTATTAAAGCTAACTCTTCGCTGTCTGCCTTTGATGAGCTTCTAAAAAAAGAAAAAGAAAAAAGAAAAGAAAAAAAATACAGGTAGTACACACTCTGAAACATTCACCTACGCGTATGCTTAAGACAAAGTGCACTTGCATCCTCACATTGTCAAGAAGGGCCCTTTAAGCTTGAAACGGGAGCAGATTCTTTCAAACTTTCCCAGAGAATAGCAGTGACCTTGCAGATCAGATAACCCATGGTCTACACGAGTTCAAATATGTCATCAGGACTTTATTTTACTGCTCGATGTTCCTTGGCCTAGTTCTTCAAACCAGGCTAATTCCAGCCCTCCACCCCCCTAAAATACCTCCCAGGACTGCACGATGCCAGCAGAGCAGAGCTGGGTGCGTGCAGGAGCAAGGATAAACGGGGCCGTGTGTCGAAAGCTGGACTGTTGCTGAGTGACTGCAGTCCGATGGGTGCAACACGTTAAGCCTAATGGAAACATTTGATTAGCAGTATGATAGATCTTTGCACAGAGCCCGAGCACAAAGCTGTCACCAGCAGGCAGCTGACTGCTTACTTGTGGCACAAGTGACAGAAATCCGCAGGCCCCAGCCTGCCTTCTCCCATGGGAGCTCGCCAGAAGATGCCTGGGATCCTCAGCTCTCCGCTGCCTCTAAGAGTTTGCACACATCCCAAAACACACTTTTTTTTTTTTTT
>WBMW01000442.1:447328-514350 GCA_013396635.1 Penelope pileata
GGGCCCCGGGCACGGGGCTCGGTAAAGGACCCCCGCCGCTACATTTTCAGCCTTTTTCCGGAGCCCGGCGGATTTTTTAAATATTTTTAAATATTTTTTGAAAAGATGACGTCTGGCGAAATGAGGCTGGACGCCACCTTTGTGTCTCGGGCGGAGCGGGGATCGGCGGCTCCGCGGAGAAAACCGCAGCGAAATGCACGAGGCCGGGGGCGGCCCGGCCCCCCACCCCGCTCCCCCCCGCGGGGTCCCCGTTTTGCTGCGCTTTCCCATTTCTTCACTTTTTCGTCGTTGGTCGCGGGGGCCGCAAAGATGGGGACGAGCCCGCTCCCGGCTTCCCCCCCTCTCCTGCACGGAGCGGATCCCCGGCGCCGCGTTCCCCCCCGCTTTGTCAGCCGGGACTTTCGTTCTCCTTCGCCCCTCCGTTTTGCCCCGATCCCCCCATCCTCTCGGCCGTGCCCCGCGGAGCCGGGGGGGGAGGGCAGGGCGCCGGGGCCGAATTTGTTCGTCAACGATCTCTGTCCTCCCTGCAGGTCTGCGAGGAGCAGAAGTGCGAAGAGGAAGTTTTCCCCTTGGCCATGAATTATTTGGACAGATTTTTGTCGTTCGAACCCCTCAAGAAGAGCCGATTGCAATTGCTCGGAGCTACCTGCATGTTTGTGGCTTCAAAAATGAAGGAAACGATTCCTCTGACCGCAGAAAAACTGTGCATTTACACAGACAACTCCATCAGACCCGACGAGTTACTGGTAATTTCGCATTTAATCACCTCACGCCAAAAAAGNGGCCCGGCCCTGGCTCCTGCCCGCCCGCCCCGGGCGCGGCGACCCCCGCGGGAAAGCTCCTCCGGGACGGGGTACGAGTGCTGCAGGCCCCTCTGTGCACCAGCGGGGCTAACCGCGCTCTCCCTTTTCCCCTTGTCCTCTTCTTCCCCCTTCCTCCCTTTTGTTTTTGCAGCAAATGGAGCTGCTGCTGGTGAATAAGCTGAAATGGAATCTGGCTGCAATGACCCCCCACGATTTCATTGAACATTTCCTCACTAAAATGCCTCTGGCAGAGGACACCAAGCAGATCATCCGTAAACATGCTCAGACTTTTGTGGCTCTGTGCGCTACAGGTATGAGCCCTGCACGTCCCGCAAAGCGCGTCGCTCCCCTGCACACACCCAGCCCCGGCTCGTGGCTATGGCTAACGTGGGCTCTCGGGGCTGTGGGGAGGGAGCTTAAGCCCTGTTATTGCCCTTGTTGTTTGCAGAAGGTGGATTACTCTGCGGAGGTAAGTTCTTTCAGAAGACTTCTCTTCTGAGTTGAATGTGTTTTACGGCGGAAGCACCCCTCTGTGCTGGAGCGGCTGAGCACACGCTGCGGGGCACGGCCTGCTCGCCTCCAGGCACTGGGTTTTGTTAATGCTGGGGTAGCCAGAGGCTCTGGGAGTCCTGCCGGCGGGGAATCCTAGCTGCCGATCCGTTCTAAGACAGCTCAAAAGGCGGAGGGAACAGCTCTGCGTGGGGGTTTGCAAACTTCCCTCCCGAGCCGCCTCTTCCCCTCTCGCTGCGGCAGGCAGAAGCCACGCGGCGCGGAGGCTTTGCTGGCACGGGCCCGTTGCTGCCATCTGCACCCGGCCACGTGCTGCGCTGCAGCCATGTGCAGGGCCCCGTGCAGGCTGCTCGCTGGGCCGGGCCTGCGGGGGCCCGATCGTTGGTTTCAAGGGCACCGTGCCTGTGTGCGCGCTGCGGCTTTGAAGTTCCGTGTTTGCATGCAGTGTGTGTGTGTGCGTTTGTGCGTGCGCCGGCTTCACCCACTGAACCCTGGCAGAGCGGGGAGGCAAAGCGTGTGAGGAGAGTCCGTCCTCCAGATCTCGCCGTTCCCACAGGCCAGAGCAGAGGAGAGGACGAAAAAGTCCTGGAGGGAAGATAGAGCCTCTGTTCCAACACAGCGCGTTCAGTGCGTTGGCTTTCAGTGTGACAAGACAAACCCAGGAGTGGCAAAGGAATAAGGAAGAACGAGCAGCCAAAGCAAGTGCTCTTTTGCAGTAGCACGTAAAGAAGAATGCCAGATGCTGTTAGCACCGATAAAACCTAGTGCAAAGGAGATGAGATACAATGCTGTATTAAAGGCTAATATTTGGTAGCAGCTGTGCTGAAAAATTGATCAAGCCTGCCCTGGGACCTGAGGTGTATGCACTTGGAAACGTTGGAGGGATGTGTGTGCTCAACGGGCCTGGTAGTGTAGTTTCCTTTCCAGAGATGGATTTGGTGAAAAGAATGGAGGGAGATTGCAGGCACTCCGAAGAACACGTTGGTTGCACAGAACCAGCCCTGCTGACAGAGGCTCAGAGACAGAAGAGCCAGGCCCTAATGGATGTCGTAAGCACTGGCCTTGCCCTACGCGCTGGGGCTGGCCTTAACAGGCAGCTCCCAAATGAGACCGCAGCAGGAATGCTCCATACCCAGGGCATGCAGCCCTCCAGCAGCCTTCACACCACCTGCAGCAGCACCTCGGGAAAATCAGACGAGCTCTCCGTGACAGATGCCACCAGATGAGGCTGCTGGGACCCCGGACGTGTACCTTGCTGTGTTGGATGCTGTCTCAGCTGTTAGCTAAAAAGAGCAGCTACCCAGCCTCCCCTTTGGGTATGGGGATGTTTAACCTAGGTTGTTGCGTTGGCAATGACGGGGATGAAAATGAGTAGTTCAAAGGTTGGAGACTCGCTAAGAGTCCAGTACTTTGATCTACTGTCGGTGTTGTTATGTTTCTTTTAGGAAGCGTATTTAGAGCCTTTATTTAACACTGCTACACACCACAGCTGGAGAATGGATCAGTAAATGAGAGCCATGTTCTGGGAGCTGTACTTAGGCTTTACAAAACAGCGCTGAGCTCACCGGAACTGGGGCCCTGTTCAGCTCCCTACTCAAGTTGGGAATATTTCCTGGGGAAAGCGCACGCAGGAAGGCTGCCACTAGGCTCTGTGTTTTTATTGTTATTTTTGGATGTCAGGATTTTCTCTGCCTGTTGCTTTCCCCATGACTTCTTTGTTGGCTAGTGAAGATAACATGTGGCTCAAGTAGCATCTGGACTTTGCTTTGCTGTTGCTGGGTTGTGTTGTATTTCTCCTTGCCAAAATGAACCTAGTTGGACTGCAGATGCCTTGTGCTGCCTGGATGCTGTGCCTTGGGGCCCGATCCAAAGTCCACTGGAAACACCGTGAAACTCACTGAAGTGGCCTCAGGGGCGAGCGCAGCGTGTCCTCTGCTGGAAGTGCACAGCCCGTGCCCCCTCCTGAAGGAGGGGCTCGTAACGAGCGGCACCAAAACTATGCTTGTTTAGAAAGCAAGATCTCTGCCAGTTGGCTTAGCAGGGTGAAGGCTGTGGAAGTGTTCGTGGATGTGCGCAGTGTGTGTTTGCTCCAGAACGAGAAGGTTACGTCGCAAGGTGAAGTTGAGGGGAAGTCCTTCTGAGCTGCCTCTTCAGTTGTCTGCCTAGTCGAAGTGGATTTGTTTGATTCAGTTTAGTTTTGAGAAATCCATTTTCACCAAAGGATGTCTTTGTGCTGTGGTAGGTTCGGGAGAAAAAGAGAAAAAAAATGAATTACCAGGGGTTGTTTGAAGTTAACACATAATTGAGCTTAATGAATGGGGCTTTGGCATGGCCGAGCAAGGCAGGGATAGCTCAAAAGGAAGCAGGCCTCTTTTGGCCCAAGTTAAGACCAGTGTTGAGGGAGAACTGCAGCTCTATACAAGCGTAACAATGAATAGCAACAAATATTGGAGCTTCAGCATTTCATTATGTTCCTCTGGTTATCAAAACATACCAGGCTCCTTTTATATTATTATTATTGCTATTATTACTGTTGTTGCTTTCGTCTTCTCGGATGGAGAAAGAAAGATCTCTCTTTGAAACAACTGTGTTACAATTCTCCTATTCTCTGGCCTTTATAAAATTGGGAGTCTCAAGGTATGTGACCAGTTGGAACCTGTTGCATCTTGCAGCAAGTGATTTATGTTCGCAGTTTTGATTTGCCTCAATGAAAAGATTTTCATTCATAGCCCCCAGCTCTCCAGACGGATGGAACTGCTGCTCCATTTAAAAAGGAAAAGGGGTGACTCGCCTTGTTAGGAATTTTTTTTAAAGCGCTGCAGCGCCTATATGCCTGCTTTGTCCTCCCTTCAGGGTGGCTGGCATTCTTCTCTCTCCTCCCCCTCCCCTCTCTCTCTCTCTCTCTTTTTAACAACGCTGAAGTTGTTTATTCTTTTTGGATGAAGTCTCAGATAGGCTACTGGGGATGTGTGCTTCAATTGATGGGGCCCCCTACCCCATTGTGGCTGTGTCAGGTCTAATTCATCTCACCGAAGCCCCCTTGTTCCTGAGCGCTCAATAGCGCAAGATGAGGCGATGGAGGCTGACAATGATGCCACACTCTTCACTTGGGGGCATCCAATTACAGGCGAGAGGGGCCCCCTGATTAATATGCTGAAATTAGTGGCCTCTGCCACAAATAATTCCTTGTTGAGTTGCAACAAAAAGGCAGTCCATGCTGCTTGTCTGGAGTGGTTATAGGGACAGACACAAACTGGTCATTTAAACTTCATTATCACTTTTCCACCTTGGAGAGAATGAGGGTGTGACTATGAATTCATGTTCTTGTTTACTGCTTCATTTAAAAGAAGAACGCAAATATTAAACCCAAACGTGATCCTGTCAGGACGGACTCATTGAACTGACACATTTTGGTCATGTTCTGTGTGTGGAAATCGATAAATACTGGCGTGAAGTCGCGGCCGCTGTACCCCTTCCAGAAACCGAATCTTGGTGGAGTTCACGCTTGCCTACTGAAGTCCCTTACTTCTGGAGTCCACCTGCCACCGCGTGCCAGTATTTCTGCGGGGAGGCCATCTTTGGAACGTGCGAGTTACCAGTAACCAGCCTTAGCTGTTTTGGCTTGGGGGAGTGACAGAAGCTGGATCGAAGATGTGTGTGCTTAGGGCTGTCCGGAAATGGGCGGGTTAGGGCAAGGGGGGAAATTACGTTTGTTTGGAGCGCGGTGGCGCGCAGGAGATGGCTCCAGAGCAAGCTTGCCTGCTCGCTGGCGACGTGTCACAAAAGTTTGGCACAGTGAATTGCATCAGTTCTAATTTGGAAGGGTCGTAGAATGTGATGCAAAGTGCCCTTCTGAAGGTGGGTATTGTGGTTGGTCTGGGCTACAGGGAGCGTCAGAGATAGGTGAATGGATTCAGAGAGGGGACTTCCACAGAGTCCTGAAGTCTTTAGCTGCGCTGGTAAAACGTTTACACAAAAGTGATTTTATCATAATAAAGGAGATGCATGATTTAATACTTACACTGTTCCACTGAGCTCTCCAAGCTGTCCGTTCCTTTGATTTCATTCGGGGGTTTGACAGATGGTTTATATTTTTTCAACCCAGAGGAAGTTGTATTCTGATAAAGGCTGAAGGAATGTGTCTCAGGTTCTTGCATATAATGTGGCATTTCCCTTTCTTCCTCACAAAATCAGATGTGTACTTGTGCCACTTCTTTCCTTTTGTTTTCGATTCTCTTCCAAGGTGTACACTGCCACGGATCAAACGCATTCCTGTTTGGCAGAAAGAGTCTTAGCATTAAAATGTGGATTATTCTTATTAAAAAGCACACACGCACACCGAGAACATGCTAAATGGCAGAGATAGCCCCTTAAGGAATCATGGGAGTGGCTTTGTGGAGAGACCTACAGCACTGCAGTCTGGAAGGGGGCCCAGCCTCTTGTCAGCATGGTGTCACATCAGAATGTAACTGATTGTCCGCCAATTCTTGGGACCCCCGTCACTTAGTTATGCCACATTTACATTAAATCCCTGTTGCCAGGATGGATGGCAGCCACTGACAAGAGACTAGGTCGAGACAAAGCATTTTTAAGATGAAACCTTCATTTAAATATGGATTATCTGCCTCCTGACAGGGTTAAGCAGTCCTTCTCTTCCTTTCTTTTTGCCGATGTTGCTGTTCATTAAAGCCATATTCCTTTGAATGTCAGTGCCAAGGTTTCTGCTTTGAAGGGCCCAGGGACTCTGGTCAGAGCGCACCTAGGGCCTGATGGGGCAAGACGCTTCGGACCGGGCGCAGGTTCCCTCATTGGCGTAGCACCACCGGCCCCGGTGCTGTACCCCCATGAGCGCAGTACTGTAATGCCTGGGGCGTGGGGGCCCTGCTCGTGGCGGTGTCCCTGAGGTGATGGTGTCCTGCCAGGCCTGCTGCTGCCCGCTCGGACGAGCGTTGGCAGGTCCGGGCCTGTGGCAGCTCGGAGCGGGAGGCACGTTGTGCTCGCTGCTTCCCTGCCTTTGGGTGCAGCAGTTGGCAGCTGAAGCCGTGCTGGGAGAAGAGTGTATGTGTATGGGCAGGCTTCTCCTAAAGCAATCATTTCAGTCTTTTTTTTTTTTTTTTTCCCTCTTCTTTCTTCATACAGATGTTAAATTTATTTCAAACCCACCTTCCATGATCGCAGCTGGCAGTGTGGTAGCAGCTGTGCAAGGCCTGCATCTGGGGAACACTAACACTTTCCTCTCCTATCAATGCCTCACACATTTCCTATCACAAGTTATCAAATGTGATCCGGTAAGTGACTCTTCTCAGTTGATCCTCCTGCCTTAGAGTTTAAGAATGAATGCCTGCTTGCTGCGTAGTAGCTAATCTGGCAGTAGATCTTGATAAAGGTCAAGCCTCAGAGTGGGCTTTTTTGAAGATGTTTGCTGGTGTTCGTCCCCGTTATTTAGCTGTCGTTACGGCCATCGATAATCAGCAGTGACAGTGCTGCAGGTCGCTGATAGGCACGCCATGCCCAGCTCTGGTGTTGTGAGAGGCCTATCTGACAGCACCAGGGAAACCCTGAACCCTGAGCTAGGACCACTGCAAAAGCCGTGTTTGCTTGTAGTAATGAAACCAGCAGTCTGTGCAAAACAAAACTTTCACAATAAAGACAAGGAAATATTTACTGAGATTGCAGTAAATGCACCTCGTATTTCTGACCTTATCTTTGACCATTCTGGAGGCTTTTTATTGTGCCAAGTGGTGTGAAAAAGCCCTTCTTAAAAGAGTTCTAATGATCTAATTTGGTTTATTACGTCCTAGACCTGCACAGTAGCTGGTATTGAATTCCTTTTTGGAACAAATGTTTGTCCCACGGCTTTCTGACAAGGTAGCTGGTCCTCACAGGACTCTCAGTTTGCCCTGCAGCTTCCAGGAGATGCACATCAGTAACTAGCGAGCAATAAACCTTTCATGAGTGAATGGGCCAGGAAGGGAGCCTACAAGGAAGACCTAAAGTCAATGATCCATGTCATAATGGTGTGTGAAGTTGGGGCAGAGTTGAGCTTTGTTTTGTAACAATGTGGACGACCAATAAATAGATGCTTTTAAAAGGTTCCTGTGAGGTCTCCAAGTGCTGGACAATGAGTCAGATAAAGACAACTCTGCGGTTAGCGCAGAATCTCTGAGATGCTGTTAAATTATTTTACACGTTAATAATTTAAATCCACAGAGAGATGTATCGGTCCGGACCCTTCAGAACTAGTTCTGTGTTACTGGAGGTTGTCAAGAGGATTGAATGGTTCCTGGAAAGATGAATGCATTATAACAAATTATTGACAAAAGAATATTTTACATTAGATAGACAATGTGAAACAATTGCTGACAAATACTGTATCACAGATTATTATTTTGTTCACCAGCCTCAGTGCTTCGTGTGTTGCTTTTGGCATTTCTGTTACTGCAGCTAAACTAGTGTGGACCCAGTGCTGAAATGTTAGGTACTTCAGGAAGTGCTGACGTACAATGGTGCAGATATCCTGCAGCTCAGTTTGGTACAGCCATGTAATGCTTTCAGTGAGTTTGGGAACAACGTAGGTACTTCGGGGTATGGTTGGCCTCTGTCTAGTGCAAGATGTTTGAAGCAGGTACTGAGAAAAAAAACAGGCTTGCTATTAGTACCGACAGTATCTCATTCAAATAAAAATATTGTTTAATTACTCTTGACAGAGCATTGAAATAGATTCTCACACCTTGGAGAGCAAGGGCATGTGCTTATATACTTGACTCATTTGATGACAGAGCTCTTTAAAAAGAAAAAGAAAATTTAGCAAGAAGAAAATCAGTGCTCAATGCTTGTGTCTTTTTTATTGTCCTGAGTCATTGCAAGGCCACAACCTGTACGACCTGAACTTAAAACGAAGACCTCTGAAAGGAGGTAAATCCCAACTTTTATTGCTTAACATACTTAACTTGTTAGAGCAGCTAGAGTTAAAAGGTAAAGTTTTTGTATGGGCTATTACAGAAAATAAGCATCATAAAATTATATTTAGAGGTATATTATTGTCTTTGTAACAGAATGAGGGTACAGCATCTTTCGCTGCTATTACTTCAAAAAGAGAAAATTGCTTGGTTTTGTACATGGTATGATTCCCCTGCACAGATAATTTCCTGCCAGACAGACCTGTGTAACCCTATTGCTCGTACCTGTGTTGCTGGCCCCTATATGAAGCTTGTTAGTGACGGTTCCCCTTGTCAGCCCGCACCATTGAATCCCTTTGTATTGGACTGCCTGGAAATATTAAGAGCCTGCACGATAACAACATGGCGAGCCTTCTCCCAGATTATCTATTAGCTAGAGCAGCTGGTCTGTTGGATTGCAGGTTACATAATTACACTTTTTTACCTTTAGTCGCAAAGAAAGCTGAATCTAAAGTAAAGTGAATATCACCTGATTGGAATTCCTGTATGGTTCATGTTTGCGTTGGTAGGAGTCCAATTTCCCATTTTGCCTTTGATCAGAGGTAATTAGAAGTCAGCCAGATAATCACAATTAGAAGTCTTGGGCTGTCTTCCATCATTCTATTCTTGACCCCATCATCCAAACAGATTGAATTTTACCTGACATTCATTTCCAGGCCAGAAATTCGCTAAACCAGATTAGATTGGGTTTCCATGCTGTCTGTTAGTGCGTTGGAATTCGTCTCCTGCCTGCCCCTACTCAGAGGCACCTTCAGACATGTGCTGCTTGTCCAGAACGGGTCAGGCAGGAACAAAAGGGTTTCCAGGCAGCTTCTTTTCTTGTTGTTTGTTTCCTTCAGTATCTGACCCTGGAGTCTGATCATGTCTGCTGTGTGTGTGTTAAAGGTATTTGACCACATCAGTTAAGCTAGCGAGTCTTTTTTTTTTTTTTTTTTTCTTTTCACTGAGGAGCTTAATTAATCCAGGAAGGGTTTATGACCTTGAACAAACCATGGGCATTGAAAATTTGGGTAGTGAAGCAGAAGAGTTGTTGGGAGAAGTTATCGGAATGATGCACGAGTTTAGTATTTGCTTTTCAGTGTTGAAAAGTACTGAGAATGAAAAAAGCTTTCATTAAGGAAGTTGTTGTCAGTGAACTTTATATTTTGCAGTTATTTTTGCTAGCTCTGAGATATTCCTGCAGACAAACCGCTCGTCTAGTAGTTAACTGAGCAAGGAATGATTTGAACCAAAATGCCTAAACCTTAAAATACTGTTTGCTCATCTGTAGCTTAAGACTGCAGTTCATCAAAATGGTAAGGAGTACGTTTTAAAAAAATAAATACAGTTATGCTGTACTCTGAGACTTGAACAGGAGAAATTTTCCGTGGTCAAAAACTACCTTTAAGTTATGTAGTTGTATGCAGTTATTCATGACTGAGCTCCAGAGGGGGAAGAATAGGTATGTACAGAAATCCTTTTGAATGGTTTGAGTTTTCAGAGCTATATGCAAATAGTAGCATTAAAAACAAAAACAGGATTTGCTTTGCTCTGAAAATAAATTGGCTTCAGCTTGGAACCCTGGGCATACTACCTTGTTAGAACAGAATTATCTGCAAAAGTGCCTGGATTTGTGAAACTGAAAATCCCCAAACCTCTATTCATGTCCTGTTTAATGCATCTAATTCCAAGCGTGAGCGAGGGACGTGCCGCAGGACGTGCAGGCAGGAGCCTGGCGGGCGGGATTGATCTGTCAGGTCTTGGGGAGGGGCGAGGGGCTGCGCGGGGATCGCACTGGGAAGGCCAGAGGAATGCGGGAGCCAGAGGCATCCTGACTTTAGGATATGAGGTGTTTCTTTTTGTCATTTAAAACGCTGTGTGTCTCTGTCAAGAGGAAATATTACACTAGGGTTTAAACCAAAAAAGGTCATAGGTTATGTGTTTTCAGTGAGCTGTAACTGATGGTCTGATCTGCTTAGAGGTAGGATTAACCTCCCTCTCTCTCAGAAGGGCCTTGCAGAGAATTGTTTGCTTGGGTTTCTAATCTTATTTTACCCCAAATGCCGTGTGCCCTTATTGGTGGCAGAGGAGATTCTTGTGGTAGTGGAATCAGTGAAAAGCTGGTAGATCACACAAGAAGCCTCTGAATGAAGGCAGAATTGAAACTGGGAAATAAAGAAAACAGCAGGCAGGTCACCCTCTCAGGAAAACAACATTCATTCTCAGTCATGCACATCCTAACACTTTTGACGGCAATTTATCATGGAAGACTGGGTTCACCGCGAGGGCTAACACATGTCATAGGTTAAATCAGAAAAGGCAATACTGAAAGGAAACTTCAAAGTCCTTAATACACAGAGTTAAATATGTTGGGAAAAAGCTTACGATGTTTGTTGTAAAGCCAGGGGTAAACAGCACGCTGGAGGAATTTTGGCAGAACGTCGCGGGATTGTTGTGCCTGTTGGAGGCAGCAGTGCTGTGTCCTTGCAGCGGATGTGCGCGGCTCTGGGGAACGCAGCTGCAGTTCCCAGGGAGTTGGGCAGGTCGAGCTAACGGGCCTCCTCCAGATCTAACTGCCGTGCGTCGGCAGGTAGACGTGGGTGCCCCTGCCCGTGGGGTGCTCAGTGGCTGAGGAAGTGCCCCTTCCCCACGGTGGAGCTGGTCCCGCTGGCCGCGCGGTGCTCCCCATTGGAAGCGCGGCCGGTGCAGGCAGCGAGGCCCTGGCACCCTGCCAGGCGCACGGCAGCGCCGAGAGGCGGGATGTGAAGCTGGGGAAGGGGCACTCACCCTGACCGAGCTGTCCAGGCACATGCAGTAGCAAACTGAAATCTTGGCAGCACCTTAAGGCCTGGTTGTGAAGGTGTTCGGTGGTGCTCCTAGATGATCTCTGCAGTGTGGGGTCAGGCAGGTGGTTACGTTTTTCTGTTCAGATGCTTTCAGAGTTAGAAATCAGTTAGCTACCCTGATTTGCCCACTGCTGCAGACAGTAACACCTGGCAGGGGACTCTGGGTGCGTGTATCTCAGCCTACGTGAATGTGGCACTGCTAAGAGCTTTCTGTGCCAAGGTCCTGCCAGGGTGGCTGCTGGCTGTGTCAGTGCAGCAGTGCTCACTGTGACCACACAGACCCGTCCGCTGAGACGGGGAGCAAAGGACAGTTGTCAGAGGAGCACGTGTGGAGCTGCTCACGTAGGCCATGAAACAGAAGATGGCAGGAGTTAGTTGCTGAAGGCTGGAGCTGGGCTAGCGGCCTGCAGCAGCTGGGGTGGCTCGTCTAATCCTTTCCGTATTCAGCATTCCTCTTGCTCTTCCTACACCCCCAAATAACGTGGTTGTACTTCTGTTGGCTTTTCAAGAAATGGTGTGTTCTGTCTGTGACTTAGCATCCGTCTAAAGGACCCTGGGTCTTTTTTCTCCTTCCGCTTCATCTTCCCCAGGATTGTTTACGAGCCTGCCAAGAACAGATTGAGTCCCTCCTTGAATCCAGTCTACGCCAGGCACAGCAGCACAACGTATCTTCAGAAACAAAGACTGTAGAGGACGAAGCAGACCTCTCCTGCACGCCCACCGATGTGCGAGATGTGAACATTTAAGAGGACTTCTTCTAACGGGTTTGCTTGGCAAGAAAAGCAGACAAAGAAAGGGCATCTGAGAAGGAATCGGCATCGGGATCTCCCCCCCAGAAACCCTTTTCTCCAGGACATTTTTATACCAGAAGGGAAAACCAGTCTTGTTATATTTTTTCTTGCTCTGTCTCCCTTCCATCTGTGACTTCAAACAAACAAATAAACAAAAAATACCCCAAAAACTGTCTTAAAAAAAGAAAAAAATAGTATTTGCATTGCCCCCAGGGGTTTGTGCTACAAAAATAGAGGATTTTATACAATAATAATCAACTAGTTTTTATATTGAAGTGTTCTTGTCTGTATGTTGTAAAAATAGGCATTAACACACAAAATGTCTCCAGGGGAGGTATTAGATTTGATTTCTTACATATAAAACCAACCAACCAACCATTTTTAAAGTAGAAGAGGGTTTTTTTTTAGATAGCGAATGAAATATTCTTCTTTTTCTTTAAAAAGCATAACTTTAACGCAGTTCTAGGCTTTTCTGTATCTTGCTTGCTTATGCATTTAGTCACTTTATAATTCATCCGTAAATGTTTATTTTATTTCCTTAGGGTTTTTTTTTTATCCTCTTCACCTTATAAATGGTTAACGTAACCCATAAGTTAGTGTATGTTAGTATCCAGCATTATGATATGTTAATCTTTTTCGTGCCTGTGGATTGCCTGTGCGTCTGTAGGGTTCCAGCTTGGCGTTGTTGGGAAAGGCCGATGTACTACTCCTACGATACTCTATTATAAAGAGAAACCGAAATAGTGACGTAATATATTATATTTTTGTAATCTTCATATTTTTGTAGTTACCTGTGTAAAAATGCTGGTCTGACCCCGCAGATATTCAGCCTAGCTATGGTCAGGTTCAATCCACAGTTTAGTCGTTTTTGTTTGTTCGTAATATTCTAAAACCATTCCATTCAAAGCACTTTCAGTCCATTAGATATAGGAAATACATTCTTTTATTGTGTGGGAATTTTTTTTTTTTTAATGGAATGGTTTGGAAATATATTAAGTGCTTGTTCGCAAACTCGGAATTGCAAAGCAAGTGCATTTAACTATGGTGTTAGAGGAAAGGTGATTTTTTTTTTTCCGAAGGTTGTGTTCCAGTGAGAGAAATCGCATTCACAAATTGCCAGGATATCTTCCTATCCTTTTCTATAGAAAAGTTGAAGTTTAGAAATCCTTTGGTGCCAACACATCGTTATAAATTAGGGGCCTTAAAGGTTCACGTATAGGACAGATAGTTTAAGGATTGTCTCTAGATGTTTTACAACTGAAGGTTTTTAAACACTAAAATATATAATTTATAGTTAAGGCTAAAAAGAATATTTATTGCAGAGGATGTTCGTAAGGCCAGTATGATTTGTAAAATAATGCAATCGCCCCTTTTTTTTAAAAAAAAAAAAGAAAAAAATCTTCCTACCCTTGATGTCGCAGTTTTAACACAGCTCATCGAAGAGAAACGGCCACGCTTCAGAGAACAAACCAGGGCAGAGCCGCCGATTTGGCCCCTTCCTACCCATTTCAGTAGCAGTCTAACCACGAGAAAACGCCATAGTTAATAGGTGATAGGAGAATTGGAGTACTTGAAAGAAGTTCTTATTCCAGTATATGCCCCATTTTCTTTATTTAGCTACGAATAGAAAATTTGCACATCTTGGCTATGTATCTTATTATTTTAGGAAGTAGCTGAAGGGACGTGGACATAGCTGTTGAAGTTGATGCTCGAGGAGAATGTGATGGTGAAATGTATGTGAGAAAACTGCCGCTAAGGTGTTGATTGTAAAAAAAAAAAAAAAAACAAAGAAAAAAACAGAAAAAAAAGAAAAAAATCAAAAAAAAAAGAAAAAGAGAAAAGAAAAGGAGTGGATGCTCCATTTTTATTGAGCTGCTATGGATAAATTCCCAGCATGGTTTGAAAAAAATTAACATTGCTTTTCTGTATCTTTGTCATTGTGTTTTGCTGCTATTTTGTGGATCAGTTTTTTTTTTTGTTATACAATGTCATACTGCCATGTTATAGGTTTTAATTTTCTCATAGAAAATTATATTATTGACATCATTTTTTTTTGTAGATTTTTTTATGTGATCAATTTTTACTTAATGTGATTACTGCTCTATTCCAAAAAGGTTCCTGTTTCACAATACCTCATACTTCAGTTTCCCACGTCTAGACCAGGTTTTAATGTTCGTACACAGTGCCTCATAGTTCTACTGCAAATGGAAATGCATCGAACGTCGTTCTGAGTGGGTCTGGCGATGTGCAACCAGGTTGCGTTAATTTAAAACAGCAGACGTTTCAGAAGATCGAGTGGTGATGTCGGTTTTTTGTCGTTCCGCCTTTTATAAAGCTGGATTCGTTGTCTGATCTGGGGTTTATTATCATAGTAGTTTTAAGCTGTGTTATTAGCCACATTGATATACGAAAGGTGCATTATAATATAACTTTTGTATGCCACCTGATGCGGTTGCCCGTCGGCTGGGACGCATCACTTGGTGTGATAGGTTATCTTCTGGAACTCTAAGTATTTTGTGTGTTTAATCTTATGATATACTAGGGTTTTTTTTGTTTTGTTTTGTTTCTTTTTTTTTTTTCCTTTTGTTTTGTTTTGTTAATTATAGCATAATGCTAATTTAAAAAGCCTGTAAATCTCATAAATAAGCCAGCTAACAGAGTTGTATGCTGAAGAATAATCTAGCTGTTGCCTGTATGCTGCTAAACCAAAACAGAATTAGAACTCTCTTTGAGGCAAATGCAGTTAAGACCCTACATAGAGCATAAGCAGAGCATTGCAATGCTCCTAGCAGTCGCAGGACCCAGGAGGACTGGATACATTCTGTCCAAATTTCAGGAACGTTTCTTACTGCTTACCTCATAAAACACTTCTGTTTGTGGCATCTCTGTGTCTCTGAACCAAACGTGCTTGTTGAGTTCGTGGTTGTTGGTTACGTTGTGTGTTCCACTGAGCGGCGGTGCGTACTGCAGATTTCTTTAAACGTTGTATGTACTGAAATGCCAAATCCAGATACGCGGGTTCACGTGCCAACAGAGATGCTTTGTTTGTCACATTATTATAACAATCTGTAGTAAGCAAACAATTCAGATTTGTACATTTTTATATTGTACTTATTGGCATCACTGGTCTGAAATGCACATTTTCACCAACAGACCTGTAACAGACAAGTTTCCAGCAAGAAAAAAAAAAAACTAAAGTCTAGAAATAAAATTGGTAAAACCCAGCGTCTGCCTGTTGTGTCTTTTTATTACCCCCAGGAATGCTGGGCGCGAGCCGCTGCCTGACGCAGCGAGTGAGCCGCGCCGCGTTTTCTCGTTTTGACTCCGTGCTTGTCATAGCTGCAGTGCTGAACATCGCTGTCAGTGTTTTAGGAAAGCGTAGGTGTTTTTAGAAATGGGTAGGCGACTGGCTCTCAGAAGGGTGTCTTTCAAAAAAGCAAAAGAAGGATTTGCTGAAGACTATTTGAAACAGCTGAGGTGATCAGAGTACCGTGTGGTGCTTCTTCCCAGGAAGAGGTGAGGGATGTGTCTGATGGCACAGAACACTTGTCAGTGTTCCTGGGTGGGAGGTTCTGCGTCCTGGGCACCCTCACAGAAGATAGTTTGTTTGACAAGCAGTGATCGGCCGCCTCTTCCTCCCCCCACCTACAAAGCTTTCGCTTCTTGCTACTGTACCACTGAGATAAGGAGTTAGAAGAACAAATTAAAAGCCTCTAAAATACAAAAAAGGAACGGGACTTCAGAAGGACAGCAACACAGCAGTAGTTACGTACGCCTACCAACAAACAATTACAGCCTGCATCCCAATTCATTCTGCAGAGCATCTTTGTGAAAGGTGGGGCTGCGTGCTACCAGTTGCACGGGCTGCACGCAGGAGAATGGGGGATGATCGGGCTTCTGACGTGGAACGTCGCGCCTCTTCCAGATCAGGTGTCTGCCTTCCAAGTTTCCCACTGACTAAACTTCACGTTACAACTGATGCTATGCAGTAACTACTGCAAAGGAAGTTGAAAATGAAAACTCCACACACATCTTGTGTGGAAGATCAGTTCATCAGTTTTCTGCAAATTTCTGCATATTTTCAAGAAAGAACAGAAAAAAACCAGTTGGGTTTTGTATCCCTGATGGCCAGCTTCCCAGTGTCAGATGTTTTGAGTGAAGACATGCTTACGATCTTGATTTGGGACAAAAAGCTTTTTGCTGAAAAAAAAACCCAATGCAGTGAGAAATTTCAACCTTGAAAACATTACGTGGTTTTTGCCTTGTCTGTGATTTTTTGAAAGTGTTAAAAACTGAGCTATTTTTTGACTTTAGTAGGTTTAAGCCCACACAGTCACCTCTGCTACTTACATTTTCTTTCTCTTAAACATCATCTCTGAATGCCGCCTACTGAATTTGAATGTATTATTCACATCGCAAAGGGCAGGATGACAAGAATGTAGCAAGAAAAACAATTTACTATAGGCTGTAAAAAATATGCACATTCAGCTAGGCTGCGCTCTAGCTCATGAAGAGGAAAAATATTACATCAGATGGAGGAGCATACACAGAAAAACCTCCAAAAGATCTCCAGAAAACCCTCCTAATTCCTTTGCTGAATTCAGACTGACAAACTTGTGTCTTCTGTGAGCGTTAAGATCACAGAACTCTGTTAAAGAATAGACAGGGTCCGTGAAATGTAAAAACTCGAAATCCACTGCATGCAAGCGTATGTGGCATTTTTGAGTGATGGAAAACTGCAGACAGAGGAGAAAGTGAAGCCTGGAGCTGCTGTTCCAAAGGAGCCATCGGCATGGCCCAGGTGGGTGGGCTAGGTCCTCCGACAAGATTCCTCGGAGTGTCACTGAAAGGCTACAGTAGGAAAAGGCAGTAAGGCTAGGAATGATGGCATTTTAATGAAATCCCACCAGCACCACTCTATGGGAAACTGATCTTTTCGGACAAGCGTGGTGTGTTCATCATTCCACAAACACAACTGGCAGTGGTAATTGCAGGTGCATGGCAGAGCTATGATTCCCATCTAGCTTTTGACTGAGTTCCCCACAATATTAAGATCAAATGATGGGAAAGGGATTGCATACTTGTCCACTGGACTGCAGTGGTAACGTAAGGCTTGCTGCACTTCTGATTTTGTTCTTCAGGCTCAAGGAGCAAGGTAAAAGTTGCCTTTTTGCTTCTTTAGTGTGATAATAGTTCATTGGAGGTCCCATTAGCATCTGCATAGCCATACTAAGAAATCACTAGGTATTCACAGCCATAATTGCCATGAGAGCTCTTATCTGAAGAGGGAACTACCGGCAGAAAGACTGGGTGCTCGCGCACATGCAGCACCTTAACTCTGCATGGGCTCTGATGTAAGTTGTGTCCTAATTATTTCCGTGGAAACTACAACAGATGCAAAGAGGTGTTACTTTCAGAACAGCCCTCATAGGTTGCTGAGTGCTGTGGCTTCCTTATTTCACCCGTCACACCTGACACTTGCCTGAATCCACCCAGAAGCTACGTGCCACCACGCCGGGCCTCCTAGGACAGCTAACAAGTTACCTCCTGCCTGTGAGGCTGTTACTTGTAACAGCAGCACCAGTCTGCAAGGAGTGGGGCTGAGATGGCCAAGCCATTTAACATAGGCCACGAAGGCACCAGCAGAGCATTACGACAACTCGCCTGAGCCAGCACCCAGCGAGTGACCTGGTGTCCTAAGTCACTGCTCCGATGGTAAACTGTCTGAAACAGACAATTGAGCTTTTTGATGTTTTATTTCTCCTTTTCTTAGATTTTATCACTGCAGAGTTTGAATACGCGGTGTTACTTCTGAACAGCCTTCTTTGCTCCTTCAGCACACATGGGCCACATTCCTTACATTTGGTTGCTGGCTACATTCACTATGAAGAACAGATCTTTAGGAAATTCATACTGATCGTTATAGATATGTTCTCTCTAAACGCACAGATATAACGTCTCCCCAAGCTTTCCAGAAGGAATAAACAATTATTTACTCAAAAGTGAACATTATTTCTTAGAAACACAGTTTGGACTTTTTGTATCTGTGGCTGTTTCAGTCATCTACTGGGACCACTTTGTTCCTTTCAGACAACGCATGTATCAACCATGTATTACTTCTGGTTTCTCTCTTCATGGAAGCCCTAGGACTGCAAAAAGCTCCTCCTCTATGGACAATATCCTTCAAATTTAATTCAAACTATTCACCTGCCTTCCTTCTTGCATGATAGCACTCAACTGTGTTCTAGAGTCAAACGAGTACATGCAAAGTCTCACTCGCCTGTGGAAACGCAACTGTTCTCTCATTTGCTGACAATTTTCCAACCACCTAAATGCAGCCCTCCACGCGCGTACATCCCTCTCCAAACCTGCTTCAGGTGTCTCCAGGGGCTCTTTACACTTCTCCCATACCTCTGCTGAGGGAGAATTCCAGGCAAACCACGAGAGAAGCTCTTTGTAAATGTCTCTCCAGATTTCTCTCTGACATGATTTCTCTCATTATTTCTCAAACTAATGATGCCACCAGTTCGCCTGAGAGGTTCGTCCTCATCTTACAGCATTAGAGAACTTGTCACAGCAGGACGTACAACTGTAATGGCCCAGATCCTCAACATGCAGTTCCAACAGAGTACCTGTGGTGAAGCTCGTTTACAAATTCCCAAATTGTGCTCACATACACAAATCATTCTCCATCTTACTCAGCTGTCCTGGTTATGACACAAAACGATGCTGTAAGTCTGCTGTGGTTTTAGGGTTACAATGCGCTTGACTAACTGTGCCACGGCCAAAGGTGTCCTCAAGAAAATACACTGCAGACATTACCTCTAGCTTTCCCTTAAAAATGACATACTACTATATTGATTCTTACTTTCCAATATTCATTTGTTTTTACTTGTATTTCAGAAACAAGTGCTCATTAACAATAACTTCTGTACGTGTGGTTGTTTTTTTTAATGGAGGTAAACGGGGTCTCAAAAATTCAGTGTCTGCACATACACTACACTACATTAAAAAAAAGAAAAAAGCCAGTTTAGAGAACAATGTGGGCATGTGTTTTTAAACTACTGTTGGCGCAGTCTGGTCAGGACTGTGTGACACAGTATACAGTGTTTTGTCATCCAAGGAATGTCTTTGATCAAGAGTTTATGCAAGAAGGAAAAAAAAGGCATGAAACCCTAATCCGTTCCCACAGTCCGGTAAACGTGAGCTGGACAAACAGTGGACAATAGCAGTAAAGCTTGCTGCTGGAACAATAGCTGCAACTAAAAAAATTAAAGGGTTGCTGACTCACAGCTCCTACAATCAAGAAAGATTCCATTCGGTTTGATTATTCCACAGAATCCTGAAGATGCTGAAGGTTACAAATTGTAACTAAGTATTAAGCTGAGACAAAGCAGCAAAATAGGCTGCTGAACAATGAACAAGAAAAAAGACGGTGACAAATACTGATGCTGACTCTGCTTAGTGCTGAGCTGAGATGCAGAAAACGGAATGAGCCATCTTCTTCCTGACAAGCAAGCTTTCTTACGTTTCAATATAAAAGATACGTGCTATTTCTTGTACCTGCTCAGGAATCTTCTGTAAGCTATTTTGCCATGCCAAAAAGGACAGACACGGAACTGTGGAATTGGCTAATTGCGTGTACATATGAAATACAATAGAGCAATGTAGAACATTGTATAGCGAGCCCCTTCAGAATCGTAGAATGGCTTGGGTTGGAGGGGACCTCAAAGATCATTTAGTTCCAATCCCTCCGCCACTGGCACTTCCTATAGCTTTCATCTATTTCATATGAGAATGAATGGGTACTACTTTACGTTAATAAAGATTTCCAAAGTCTTGGACGTTGGCTGTTTCAGAAGAGCCCGGTGACCATGTTTCCTTCTGCGGAGTATTGCATCGTTTGGTAGAGCTCTATGCTACTCAAGTGTTAAGTACTTTACTTAAGGAATCTTAGGATGAAGAATGCTGCAAGAATATAACTATGACACTTCAGGAATAAGCACTCCAGTGATTCAGGCAGAGCTACTCAGTGTGATGCCGAAGAGACAGTCAGGTTAGCTCCTGATGAACTAACTACAGTGAAGTGCCTCAGCAGCAGGCTGCTCTCGTTAGCCTCTACAAGGCAATTCTGGACACCATAACTTGCAGTTCGGAACTTGCCTTCATGGTTTCTTCTCCAACTACAAAAGGTGAAGCTTTAGGTTGTACTTAGACCAGAACACGCTGCCATGAGGGGAAATGCTAGGTCATGGCCTGGACCTGTGACTGGGCACCTGGAGTAAGGGCTGTGGCTGTCTGGAGAGCACAGGCAAAGTGTTTGCACCTGTGCTCCCCACCTGATCGGAAGGGCTGGGCCCATGGTGGGGCTGCTCTGGGCTCATTTAAGGGCCAGCAGCAGAGGGGAATGTGTTTCTTTCTCTCCCAGACATTAGCTACTCTTTGGAGGAGCACCATGTCAATGGGAGATTGCAGATCATCAGGTGTGTAAGTAGAACTTCTGTGAAATTTTGGTTTATATCTATTACTAAACCCTCAGATACTTTGCTTGGGATTGCTAAGGATCTGTCTGATGCAGTTTTGCTGCTTTGTTTGCAAAGCAGCTTCACACCGCTATCACTGCAGAAATTGTTTAAGAAAGCAATGACCTTGACAAGAAGCCTTACCCTCATCTTGAGTGCCCACACCTTTACCTTTAGAGAATGCCACTCATGAATATGGCCATTCCCTTTCAAGCAAGTAGTGCTGTAATTACAGGACATGATAAAAAACAATACATGTTCAAACAGGCCACTCAGGAGGAAGGTACCTGCTTGTATTGAAGAAAAAAATTAGAAAACAATCTGAAACTATTAAATCAGGTCTTGAAACAGAAGGCTGTACTTAATGAAAGCGAGAGCTTTGGCAGCTTGCAAATAAAGTCAGTATCAGAGCCAGGTCTTTAGCTGCATGATTTCTAGAAACGCAAATTTTAATTTTTTTGTAAAACCTCAATGCAGAGATGGATACTAATACTTTACATTCATAATGGATTTGAAATACATGTATATCCTCATGTAGGATAAGTTACATGCCTTAAAAGGCCTTCACTTCTACCTCTAAAGCACTGTGGAGTAAGAAGGTGTAGGCACACTTCTGACTGACTGCTCTTGCTTTGTTCCAATGAAGGAAGCTATCTGACAGCTTATTTACACTTCAGCTGTATAAATACACCAAGGGCTGAAATTCTTCCATCTCTTCCAAAAAAAAGCATATGTTCATATGCATTGTTAGTCATCTACTGAAAAATTAAAAAGCACAAATCAATCTCAAGATTTCTAATCGTACTCTAAAAAAATTAATGTGTGCTACCTTTCTAGAAACGCTGAAGATAGACCAAAATGGGTACTTAACTCACCAAAAGTTACCCTACAGAGTCCTTAACTCAGCCTTCATTTGCCTTCCTCTGAATGGCATATAACCAGAGAACTGGCAACAAGAGTTGGCACAGGTTCTATGCACAGCACAGAATGCTACTGCTTTTGTATTTTATACCTCAACAGCAATCAGATCAAACAGTCGCATAACCAAACTGGGAGGTGAGACTTTCCTTACAAATTCAGATGTAAGCTATTATAACCTTGTTTCAGGAGAACACAGAAAGCAACCCTGTAGAATCCTATTAAGAGAGCGATTGCATGTGCAGATTTTTTCTGCAATTTCACATATATTTGTGCTGATTACAGATATTTCTTCATTGCTGAAATTGATCCCATTCACATCACAGCTCATGACAAATGGGGCTGAAGTATGTCTGCTTAATGACGATGAAACAAGTGTTTTAATAATGAGTTTAACTTGAAGACTTTAATCTCCATCCTACTTCTTGCCCTCCTCTAAATTCCTTCTGAAAATCTGCGTGTAGAAATGCAGCCTCAGTGAAGAACCTTTACTGTATTGATGTAGTGCAAGGACCCAGATAACCTAGAGTCAGGTGTCCGTGTACCAGTAATGGCTGGTTTGGTATTAGAAGCTCATGATCCCATAGCTGTAAGACAACACAGAAATCAGCATGGAATTCCAAAAGGAATTAATTCACTGTAGCCAGAGCTTACCTTTCCCTGATGCCTCCAAACTCAGTAATTCTTGTACTCATAATTTAGAGAGGAAAAATTGCAAGTCTTCTGGACTGGAATGACTCCAGTACATTAGCAGTAATTAGCTTTGCATCCACTCTTTAAATGAAAACCTACATTCAACAGCTTGAGCTGAGAGAAGATCATGAAGAAACAAAACAAGCTAGAACACAGCCCAGACCAGTCAGAAACTTGAGAGTTAAATATTTGAAGCATTTAACTCTAACTACTGAGCTAACTAGAGGTGGTGAAGAAAAATACATTACAATATATTGCTGTCTCAGGAACTTAATAATTATGGCAGAAATTTTCCATGTTAACTCTTTATCAGATCAAGTACCTCTGGAAAGATTTAAACTAATAACCATATAGCACAGAGCCACAATCTCTATATCCTACTCTATTAATAACACTATAAAATGATATTATAATCTATGAGATGGCATTTTTTCCACATCTTTCCCTCCCAGAGCTTAAAGCAATACTTAAGTTGCGCAGTGAAGCATTCAGACCAGGAAGTGTCTGAAAGACCGTGTGTCACAGAAGCTTTATTCAGCCTCTCCACGCACAGATCTTCTGATAGTCTTTAATTACAGTTAAGACTTGCTTCCACCAGAGTCCTGACAGGATGAGTAACCAGGAAGTTAATGAAGCCATCCATAAGATTTTTTTCTTAATTTGTTACAGATTTTAGGAAGGTATTAACAAAACAGGAAAGGCATCAAAAGAAAACACATGCTTATCTCTCACAAAACCAAACAGTCTTTTGAGTACTGTGGCTTTCCCAAATTCTTATGGATTTCTTTTTCTCAATAGCATTGTAGTTAAGCAGGTGTCTTTCACAGGTTTTTGCTAGCTCTTACACTGTGAGACACAAGCAAAAATACAAGCATGTAAAAAAGCCAGGTACTCACGGCCCCTCTGGATGTTAACAAGTGGCGTGTTCTGAAGTATTCAAGTAACTAAAATGCAAAACTATTTGCAAGGAGTCTCACTGATTAAGACAAATCAATATTCTTGATGAAATCTGAGCTTTAACTCCTTAACTGTAAGTAAGGCATACAAAAACCTCTACAGTCTGCTGTGAAGACTCCTACTGCAGTCCTGAACATCACAAAAACCCCTAACCCACAACTCTGCTGCAGAAGACATTTTTGAAAGTTTGCATTGAGAAAGTACATGATTGCACATCCAACAGAAGTATATTACACATCCAACAGGACTTCTAGCTGTAGCTCATTTAATGCACACCATCAAGCCCATGCAAGACATGAGACAAAAGATATTCCCAGAAATAGAGATTCTTGGAATAAGAGGCTGCACTGGCATGCATAAATACCCGTAGCTAAATTAAGGACCTGAAGCTGGTGTATCCCAGTTTGAAATCCTAGATGCTACAATCTTTACAGTTAAATATATATTTTCGTATTTATGTAATGACTCATTCTAATTAATATTTTAATATATGATATGGCAAAGCAATAGCAGAAATTTAGCCACCAGAAGTTTTCAAAGTAAGTGCAGAAGCAAAGATAATTTTTCTCCTCAAGACAAGACAAATTTTGTATTCAATAGTCTCTAGAGCAGCACTTTGCAGATAATTTACATCGCATACACTTCTAGTAATCAAATGCTTCACAGATACTTAGGACTCAGATCTCTTCCCTTGTTTTTTCTACACATTTTTGCAAACCACGTACAAAGATTCCAGAAAAGGCCACAATTGAAAACTTAAGACCTCCAACATTTTAACACTTAGGGCTCCAGTGTTTACTTCTCTTTGTACACCATTCAGAAGAACAATGCAAGTGCCTTTCTGAGACCAAGAACCAGCTAGGCAGAGGACTGCTATTTAAACCATAATTCCTAGATTTCAACAAAAAACACTGAGCTGATCACAGGTGAATAACAGCACCCTTTCATTGCTTTGAAGTAAATGGGTAAAATCTGATTAGCAAAAATAAGTTAGTCTGTGGATCCTGAGACAACTTCACCAAATCTGGATTTCTCTGAAGCAATTATAAAGTCAAATTAGATTTCTCTGGTATGAGATCTGTTTTGTCTATTTATTTACTGAGATCCTATGGCATGCCATTCTTCTCTGCTTCTACTTAAATTTCAGGTACTTGCGGCACTTTGAAGCTTGTTGTGGTTGCCCAGTGGTTTAAGTTAATAACAATTAGAAACTGTACTTAAGCCACCTTAAATGAAGACACCATCAGAACTGTCACGTCGCTTACAAAGTCTCAAATAAAGAAACAGGCTACAAATAAGTCCTACCTCAATACTGCTTTATTTCAGAGAAATTCACCACATCGTTAGAGCTGTATCATGCATACATGTATTCTGTACTATTTGAACAACTTCATCAAAATAAACATTAGTGAACTATTACAAGAAGCATTACTTAAAGGTTATTTTTAAACAGCATAAAAACCTCCTCCACTAGGTGGCTCTGACACTATGTACATCAAAGCTGTCTGAACACTTACACGTGTAAGCCAAATCAAGAAAAAATATACCAGGAAATAGTTATTAAGAAAGGCATCTGATATGGGTGTATTCATACACTCAGGAATTAGACAAAAAATAAAAGATGATTTTGAAATAAAATCAATACATATGTGCACACGTACATATTCAAGAAAACATTTTTAACTATTCAGTACAAAATAAAAAAAATTAGCAGAATATGTCCTTCACATCCCAGATGCAAATGCACACTAAACAGTTTGAAAATTTAAGCTGCTTATTTTCTTTTATAATAAAAAAGCTGTATAAGTAAAACAGAAACGAGGTCTAGATGGCACAAAGAAGTGCTGTTCAAGAATATGGCCATACCAACACATTCTCTTCACCAAAGATAATTTACCATGCACGTATCTTCCAAGATCCATGCTGCTAGTCAAATCCCTCCTCGTGAACCTGTGTTACGCCATGCAGACTTAGCCAGGCATACATCACAGCCGATGGAAGGTCTTCTAGAATTCCTGCTTGTATTGCAAATGGTAGGCAAAGACATCTAACAGCTCAGCCTAAACATCTTGTAGCCAGCTGGACTAGGGAAGTGATTGCCCCCCTGTACCCAGCACCCAGGTGGGACCACACCTTGAGTACTGCGTTCAGTTTTGGGCCTCCCACTACAAGAAAGACATTGAGGTGCGGGAGTGTATCCACAGAAGGACAAGAAAGCTGGTGGGGGGTCTGAAGCACAAGTCTTACGGGGAGCAGCTGAAGGAACTGGGATTGTTGAGTCTGTAGGAGGCTCAGGGGTGGCCTTATCGCCCTCTACAACTGCGTGAAAGGAGGCTGTAGCGAGGTGGGGGTCAGTCTCTTCTCCTGGTAACAGCAGCAGGATGAGAGGTAACGGCCTTAAGTTGTGCCGAGAGAAGTTCAGGCTGGATATTAGGAAAAATTTCTGAAAGAATGGTCAAGCATTGGAACAGGCTGCCTAGGGAAGTGGTGGGGTCACCGCTCCTGGAGGTGTCCGAGAAACGTGTCATGTGGCACTTAGGGACGTGGTTTACTTGGCATGGTGGTGATGTGTCGACAGTTGGACTAGATGATCTTAGTGGTCTTTTTCAACCTTAATGATTTTATGATCCTTCAGGTAAATTGGCTGTATTTCTCAAACAATTATAATTGAGTGAACTTAGCTGTCAGGATTCATTTCTTGGAATGAGACCAAAGAGTGTATTTTCAAGAGTTGAAAATAGAATCATTCCTTTATAAAAGGTTCCAGTAAATACTAAGAGCAACATCACAACTCTTCTAGTAGTCACATTGCTATTATTGATCACTTAAATTGCTAGGTTTGGTGCTCGTTTATTTTGTACATTTGGGTCAGTCTGCAGAGCTAATATAAAGTGCAAGTTTCACATTCTGAGTTGCAGCTACTTTATGAACTGGTACCTGAAGCATTTTCCTTTGCATTCTTCATTTGTCATTCTACCTTTTACCCACAAAAGTGTTTGCTACTGAAAACTCTACAGACAATTGATTATATTTTACTTTACCTAAAAAATGTACACATTGTGTAAACTGAATGATCTACATACATAGATTTTTTTAAAATAATATACATCCTTTAAATAAGGAAACTTTGCAAATGCATATGCTTTCCTTTTGAGGAAAGGCTGGTGAAGAATTAAAGCAGAAACTTCTATTTAACAAGTTTTTAGTGTTTCTGTAATCCTAAGTAAAGCCTGGGGATAATAAATGTTAAAGGACATATGAGAAAAACTATCAGAGGTTCAGTACTTTTCTCTTACCACTTTAATATTTAGCTTACTATCTTCACTACTTTGATTTTGTTTAAAATGAATAAACACTTTTCCAGTTATCTGCTCTTTTAATGCTTCTTCTCTTTTCATCCATGTTCCTCTTCAGCTGTGACATTCAAAATGTTAGTGAAGATCTTTCAGTACTGACTCTAAAGTCAGATCGAATATTTAGCATTGAACAAACCTAAAAAAGAATACAGTAAAATGTTTCAATGTGTCCATTTTCCAGAAGACTGTTCAACAAAATTCCCAATTCCACCGTTTCTGTTCTTCTGGTCCCACTTGTAATTCATTGTCAAATAGTAATTTCAATGTTCTTTTTTAAAAATTTTCCTTCTTTTATTTTGCATTTGTTATCATTTGCAGAATTTTCAGCTCCAAGTATTTTTACTACGACTGCAAAAGGAGAACAGTAATCGTTCTGCCCAAATACTGTGGTTTTGAGCAGGTTTAGAGATGACATATTTGCAGAAATTAATAGTATTTTGTGCTGAAAGTAACAACTTAATCCTACAAACCTGTTTAAATTTTCCTCTGATTTTTTCCAGGTCTTCTTGAAGCTTATCGTAAGTGGGGTCTTCATAGGGGAACTTCTGAATCATTCCTATTAATGAATCCAGGGCCTTCATTTTTTTACTAAAAACAAAAAACAGAAAATAAGAATGAGCCCACTACAGAAGCTTTTCCCATCTGTCAGTTTGAAAATTATACTAATACTTTATAATTCAGAGCATAGAATCCAGGCCTCCATCCTTCTTTCACTCAGCTTGCCTCATTTAGCTCACTGACAGCCTGTACTCAATACGTATTTATGGCACAATCAGAAACTAAGCTGTAGCACAACTGACAGATTTTAGGTTTTCCTTTTAAGTTACCTGCAAAAAACAGACATCTATTCAAGAAACTTAAGAACTACCAATTAGATAACTTTATGTAATAAAGAAACACGGCAAGAAAGCTCACCAGAACACGTATCAAGATAACTAAAAGCATGGTGGCAGTTTTTTCAAATAAATTAATCAACGCTGGACAGAAAAAATATTAGGTTCTACTGAAGGAAAGTAATCAAAACTTGGAAGTACACACGTACGCATGATGCTGAAAAGTGGACAACAGAACTTGGTTTCTTCAGTCTGAAGAAGATAAAGGAGATACCCAGTTGTACTGCATAAATTTCTACCTGTGTAGAAAACTAGAGAAAAGAAAGAAAGAAAGAGGGGCACCTAAGAATGTAGCGAGATCTATGCCTGTTGCAGACAGAAAGTGCGCGTTATTTTTCATACTGAGAATAGAATGAAAGTCATAGAAAAACGTAAGTTGTAAGGGATGTGTGGAAGTACTCTAGCCAGCCTTCTGCCAAAGCAGGAGTAACTTTAAAGCCTGATTGTGAAAATCTGCAAGGATGGGGCTTCTGTCCTCAGCTGGGACACCCTGTTCCCCTGCTGAACAGCTCACGCTGGAAAGGACCTTCTCTCGATGTCCCATGAGAACTTCAGTTCTTTCAACTTGTGAAAGGTGCCTTCTGTCCTTTCACTGCGCACTGCTGCAAGGAATACATCTCCTGAACTTTATGCAGTACAACTAGGTATCTCCTTCATCTTCTCTTCTTCAGGCTGAAGAAACCAAGTTCCCTTATCCTCTTTTCAGCATCGTACTGTCCAGATTGCAATACCACCCCAGTGACCCTCTGCCTACCCTTCTGTTTTTCAAAATATATCTGTATATATATACACATATATATTTAACTGTAGAGGAGGCAAATCTGGACACCATAATTTGAAAAAACTACTAAAGGAATACTTTTTTTTTTTTTTTCCTAACCCTACCTGTTCTTTTCTTCTGTGCATTTGTGGAGCAGACACTGCCAGGTCAGTGCAAATCCAAGGTAGCCACCAATCTGTGAATTTATAAGAATGCCGTGAGGGGAGAAAAATCAAATTTAATATATATAGTCAAACAGAACTCAAACGCTACATTGTATCCCACTCCACAGAAAACAAATTGTTGGATATACAAATACATTTCTACATTGAAAGGCTCAGGAAATCAGGGTAGGATGAATGATGGATATCTGAACTATACAGCACAAGAGTCAGAAAAAATTCTGTAAGATTCTGTGTAACATCAGAGAAGAGAAATATTTAAAATGCAGCCTAAACAAATTCTGCGAAACACTATCCATACTTGACATGCTCTGAACCACAAAATTTATGAAACTGAAGAATGGTAATGGGAAGACAATTTGAAAACAACTTCCTCAGGATGTTTTGTTAAATATTTGTTTTTGCAGCAGTGACAGGTGAAGCAGCCCCTGTACAGCCCCACAAAAAGCTGTGGGGCTCAACTGAGGGAGTGGCCAAGTCAACCAGACAGGACACTGCTGTCCCCCCCCCCACCCCCGGCCCGAGGTAATATGCAGACAATTTTATCAGCCTAACTCATGAGGAATCACTCATGGAATCAGAAAGAAGGCCACAAAGCTGACTAAGCTAGCCTTGCTGCCAGAAGAGCTTTTCATACAACATTGGACACCGTGACAAATAGGAATACATGATTTCTTCAATGCACCAACACGGTAAGTCAGTCTCAGTCTGTTTCAAAAGCAACTTAGCATTCACAGAAAAACAACACAGACACCTAAACCAAGAGCTGGTTGACTTTGAGGCAGTTAAGCAAAACGACAGCATAATTCCACTTCAGTCCACACACCTGCCATTTACACTTAGAAAACACAGCCAGACTTGGAAGCTCCTGTAGCCTGCAAACCACGCCAGAGCACAGTGGGAGTGTCTGGGGGTTACACTGTAAAGGTACACGTGCTCGGGACTGGACATCTCAATAATATACACCTCAAGCATATACAAAGTGAAGCAATTTCATCTGCGTGCACCAGAACTGCTCGGAGACCTCAAGTGGAGACAAGCAACAGATTTGCTTCCTGTTGTGCCAAGCTGCTGTGGGTTGGGGACGTTGGTCCGTGGACACTTTGCAGCACTCTGCCCAGCGCAGTTAGCAATGCCCTACCACGTGGGCCCAGTGCCAATCTTCTGCTGGAGCCCAAGCACGCACTGTGTCTACTACCACCTCAGGGATGTGATGGAAAACAGACACGCTTTAATTGTAACATCCTGGAGGTCTTTTCCAATCTTAATGATTCCATGATTATTTTAATTCTCTATCAAGCAAGGCCCCTATCAGGTCAGCACCATAATTCTGCTTAAGACAAACAACAGGCTGACAGATCAAAGACTACCTAAGCCATTCTTTCACTCACTTAACGTGACTCTCTGTCTACAGCCTTACTGTCTTCTGGAACTTGCCAGTACCGCTACACCAGAGCACCTCTCTATTATGGTCTACGTAGGACCATGTTGTATAAAAGAATTCAGTTTTAGAAGCTGCTGTTCAACACTGTTGTCTTGGAACTGTACAGCTGTAGCATGAGTGGAAAAATAATTAATCTCTGTGTCACAGCTAAGTACAAACCAAAAATGTACAATAACCATCTGCAGGGGAAATGCCAGGTCACGGCCTGAACCTGTGATTGGGCACCTGGAGTAAGGGCTGTGGCTGCATGGGGAACACAGGCAAAGTGTTTGCACCTGTGCTTCTTACGTGGCTGGAAGGGCTGGGCCCAGGTATGGAGCTGCCCTGGGCTCATTTAAGGGCCAGCAGGGAGCACATCTCTCTCTCAGAGACCGGCTGCTCTTTGGAGGAGCATCACTGTGGTGAGAGATTGCTGCTCACCAGTTGCGTAAGTAGAACTTTTGTGAAAATTTGTTTAATTTCCATTATTAAGCCCTTAGATGCTTTGCTTGGGATTGCTAAGAATGTGTCTGAAGCAATTCTGCTGTTCCGTTTGCAAAACGCTGTCCTTTCAGAATCTGCATTTACCATTTCCACTTCACAATGGAATAATAGCGCTGATGCTGTTCTTCCAGTAGCAGTGTGCAACCAGCAAATCCTGCCTGTGTTACAAATAGCAAAGGGCAACAGAGACACCCAGTACTGTGCTGTTATGGAATAACTCAGGAGGAGAACCAACAGTCCCTGGTTTTCCCTCACTCTGAGTCACAGAGGATGTTCCAGGGGAACCTTCAGGCACAATTTAAGGTTATAAAGCAAATGGACACTCCATAGCCAACTTGTTCTGAGCAAGCTTCCTTGATTTGATTTGTATTTTATTATTTTAGGAAAAAAAAAAAATTCAAAATCCCACAAGCAAACAGAAAACACAAAAATATGTACTTCAGAGTTCAAATCAAAACAGCATCTTTGAATGAGTGTAATGGGCCCCCTCGGACACACAAGATGCAGAGTAATGGTGCAAGTTCTTAGACCTGTAATCCATGACTGGGAAGTGCCAATGCACTGCTCTAACCAAACAGAAAATGCTTACTATACAGTGCAAGCTGCATAATGCTGATGGTGTTTGTGGCAATGCATCCAATTCTAATCTCCTGAATTCTGTATAATAATTTTGCTGTAGCTTTCTGTATGACACTAACAGCAGCTTCAGAGCAATGTACAGAGACTGCCTGGAATGATCCCAGAGCCTATGGGGCTCACACTACCAATACACTGGGCTTTGCCCAACAGTTTCTGTGCTGCAGAAATCTTCTAATGGAAAAAAAGGAAAGGCGCTTCCCGAGTATTTCCATTTACCTCGGACCCAACCTTGGCACCGTGGAGAGATCCGTACCTCCGCCCCTCGGCAGCCCCCGCGTGGCTGCCGTCAGCGTAGCCCTCCTGGTAGCCCTCGCCGTGGAACCTGCACGGAGAGAGCACGGCCCTTAACACCCGCTCCCACCTCACGCCGCGGCTGCGCTGTCCGCACGCACCCACCCCGCTGCTCCTCCCCGCGCGGCCGGGCCCAGCGCTCCCTCCTTGCCGCCAGGAAGGCCGCTGCCCGCCGCTAGCCGCCTCCCCGCTCCGGCCAGCCCCCCGCGTCGCCCTCGGGTTCCCGAAAGGCCCCCGACCTGTCCTCGGCCATCACGATCTCATCGAACATGTCCGAGGCCGCGCTCGCGGCCGCCATTGCGCCGCCACAGCTGGGCCGGCCCCGCGCAGCATGCCGGGAAACGACGGCGAGCCGGAGGGGCCGCGGCCGGGCTCCTTCGCACCGCTGTCAGCGGGCGGTGCCGCTTGCGCGCAGCAGGGGGCGCCACAGCGCCGTCGGAGCGGCGGGGGCCGGGCCGGGCCCGCTGTAGGGGAGATGTCGCACAGAAGCGCTTGGAACGGAACAGGGAGGCGGTTTCGTTTTGACCCGGGACACTTCCGAGCAGCACGTTTATGTGTTTAGATCCCCAAACCAACCTTTGGTGTGCCGCTCCAATGCAACATTGATTTATTATTGCAGATTAACACTGGTAAAGGGAAATATTTACAAACACGTGTGTTAGGGTTGAGGCACAGTGTCGTTCCAGGTGTGCGGGCTCGCTGAGCAGCATGGCTCCGGGCAGGACCCCGAGCAGCAGCCCAGCAGCTCTGCAGGCCCTCGGGCAGGCACAGGGCTGCAGAGCTCTCAGCAGGCGGCTCCGAGGGCTGAGTGTGTCTGCAGAAAAATGAAACTGCGCCAGGGTGAAATTAAACCCATGCTCCATGCTAGGTGCACCAGTCACCCTTCGCTAACAGTGCTCCATCACAACACTGATTGATACGGAGTGAATGCAGCCAGCTCGCTGTCTGCGTTAATTAACGTTCAGACGCTAACAGATGTCACATGGAGTCACTGAAGGTGCGAGCACCTACCTACTGTCCTGCTTCGCCATCAATGACACGTCTTGTTCATTCGCCATCGGGTGTGAGTGGGGATGGAAATTGTAGGTGGTGTCTGCAGAGACACCTCATGTCTCGCTTTGGAAGTCAGTGAGAAACAAGTGCTTTGATCTCAGCAGGCAGGTGGATTGATTCATCATGCTGCAAATATAATAGTAGTGTTCTAGTGAGAAATCCACCAAACACTACTCTTTGCCAACGGCACTCTTACATGTCCTCAGCAACCCATTTAATCCAACAGGTTTCTGAGAAACTCGCTGAGTGCCCAGACTGTCACAAATTCACCCCTAATTCAGTGTCCAGATGACGTCTTTTTCCAGCTCCCATTCCCACCCAAGAGAAACGCAGCTCTGCTTCATCACCTCTGAAGCTGCCTTGAAAGGTGGGTTGGCTCTCATGTGTTTTTGAAGAAAGGAAGTGCATTTATTTAACTTACCCTGTCATTCTCCAGTCCTGTACAAAGCATGCTGGTAGAGAACTGTCTCAAGTTTTCAACAAACATCATAGTTTCAGTACTTGGAGTAGAGGTAACACTGATACCAGGGTTCCTGAATAGAGGTTTTACAGCTCTTCACACTCCCCCAAAGTGGAAATGGAGATGCCCAGTATCTCCTTTTCTGTAGCCTTCTCACTGCTCTAACAACTCGCATTTACACATCATAGCTTCTAATTGGGACTTCACAAGGAGGCATTTGACACCTGACCTTATAAAACCTTTTAGGGCTGTAAAGTGCAGTGCTGCAAATGGAAGCATGGCAATTGCCCTCTGGTCTTTGGGACAGGGTGGCCAGCCAGGACTTCCACCACGCAGTTCACAGTGGTGCTGGTGGTGTTTACATTCCCACAGAGCCAAGGACAATGGTGTTTCAAGGTTTTGCACACCAAGTTCCTGAGCGAATCAGGTGTCTAGTGGCAGGGAAAGCACTTTCCAGTAATTGTTCCACTTCAAGCTGGGATCCTGTCAGATTTCATAAGCAAAACAGCCAGGCATGGTCAGAGCTTGGATGGGAAACCTCCAAGGAAAACTAATGTGCTCCAGGAAGTGGCGTGGGTAATTCAGCTCCTGGCATTCTTCCCTCTGTCTGAACAAATATTGAGCCAACCTCTAACCATGCTGTTACAGTAAGAAACACTGTGCTGCTGGTGGAAGATGCAAATCCAAAGGTGTCAGCAAACATGGTCACAAGACGCTGTTCCCAAATGGAAGGATGCTTGACTTTGTGTTCTTGGCCAATATTCATGACAGCGATGTTAAATCTACTTTAAAATCTCTCACTCTCTAATGTAAAGAATATGCGCTCTGAATTTTGCTGCTTGTTGTGTTTCCCATGACATCTGTGGGTTTTTTTAGCAGAAAAGTGAGGTTTTGAACGATTTTGAAAAGTTCATTTTGTCTTCTGGGTTTTGATTTTTTTTTTTTTATAAAGGGGTCTTGCAACATGTACCTCACATTCAGAAGATATATAGTCTGATCAAAAGCAGAATTGAAAAGGAGAGGAACAGAACACCTGAAACCTGAAAACTTTTGAAATAAGTTGAAAATCTGGACTGCATCTCCCAATACACGAAGAGGTGGAACCCTCCGGATGTGTGGCAGTGGCTCAGCGCAAAGGAGAACGTGAAACACCATGGGAGATGTTTTGCAGCCAAGAACTCTGCAATTCCTGTGAGTCACTCTTGTAGCATTTCCAGAGTGAAACATCCAGCCTTTTCCTGCCAGGAATCAACACCTTTTTCAGGCAAAATAGCCATTTCCCCTCCTAGGAGCATTGTTGACTATGGTGCCGTTTTTTAAAGGAGAGCAGCCTTCCACTTAACGGTGGCTTTGCATTTTGCAGGTGGCTGATTTATGTGATTATGGAGCTTGTAGTGTGGTTCAAGTCTGGTTGGATCTGGTAGCCTGCAGTTGGGTTCAAGAGCTGACGGACAACAAATGGACAAGAGCTCCAGCACTGGCACTCACTGTCTGCCCTTGGGAAACTCATTCTGCCTGTGGTGCACCTCAACTGCACCCCATGGCTGCTGTGGATCCAGACCCCATGGTTTGATACAGCTCCTTGAAGTGTACGGGCTAAAGAAGTCACAAAAGAGTCAGCCAGATTTCTGTGTTGAAGATGATTTTTAATTGCAAATGTACACATTACACTACTGATAATTCACAGTAATTTAAAAAGCTATTGTTTCCTAAAATTTCGTGATTACAAAACCTCCCAAAATTTGTTACAACTAAAAAAACCCACCTTCTAGAGTATATAAATAGAATTTTGAGCATAAATAACAGTAACAAAATAAACAGGTGTATGTATTTAATAAATTAATTATAAATATTGCATTGGCAATGAAGTGCTAGGTCAGAAGAACACCAGTGTTTCCAGTAGCGCTTTTTGTATAGACATTTCTATTACAAGTGAACCTTTAGAAATGCGTGGAATCCCTGAACCCTTATATTTTTCTTCTTTTGATTTCAGTTTGGTTATTTCTTTGGTAAATCGTCAGGAGGAGAGAACAGAACTGAAGACATCAGACGTGTGCTTTTTGGCCACAAGGTACCAACGATCCCTTCCTGCAAGAAGAGTGGCATGGGCAGCCCAGTTCTGCGGCGTTTAAGTCACTAAATTCTCTCTCAACTGATTTCAACTGATGGAGAATCAAACCAGGATGGAATTAAAAGAACTGTTGATGGTTAGAGGTAAAACACAGAAATGTTCTTTGCAATTGATGTGACCTAGGCATCATCCGTTTTCGGTCTCTCTCCATCTGCTAACAACATACATGCATATATGCAGCAGAGCCTGTATCTGAACACTAATTTGAACTGCTCGTTCCCTACCAGACGAACACAAATGCTAGTTCTGTTCTGTATGCACTTCTACCCACACGCTGAATTCCCATTAATGGTAATGAGAAGTCTATACTGGGTGATGCAGATCCCACAGTGAACGTAGCCTATAAAATAAATCAAATATCCAGTTTTCCAAAGTACCCCTTAGCAATAGGGGAAGGAAGAAATATTTCCCTTTCTTCCCTTCTTTCCTAAGGGAAGAAAAAGCACAATATATAAGCAGAATTGTTTTTCAGTGGTAAGCTTTCAACAGAAAGTTTTCCCAGAACGTTGTCAGCAGCTTTTCAAGAAACAGCACTAACTTTAGTTCACGTAACCACATTTGCTCGGTCTTCCTTAATTGTGTTTTGTTCCAAATATTTGTCTACAAGATCATGAACCTCCTTGTGAATGGCAAAAAGATTTCCTGTATTTCTGCTTGTAGGAGCAAACAACAGGTGAACATATGTGGTGATGAATGTGATGTACAAAAGCTATAATTATTTTTATCATCACCACGATCATGGAGGAACTCTGATCAATTTGTTAAGCTTTTCTTATTTAATCTTTCTTTTCCAAATAAACTATAGAGAGGCAATTCTTTCAAATATAGCATCAGGGTGCTCAGCTCTTACAGGTACAACACGTTGGACGGAGAAGGCTGGCTCCCTACTGAAACTTAAAAAAACCCTTTGAGACATCACTACATGAGAAGCTAAAAACCTGCAGCGTTCTGCAGTATTTCTTTAAAACCGTGTGTGTGCAGTCAGAGTCATTTCTGAAAGCTGGGGCTCTTCACTGGAGACAGTTTGGAGGTGATCCCAAAGGGATCCATGCTGTCCGTTTCGAGAGGCGACGAGTAGACCTCTGGCTCAAAAGCCTGGCTGTAATCACCGTATTCACCAAAGTCTGTCGCCTCCACTGGCACTGTGTTGATCATAGGTAAGAAGTGAGACAGTGGAAGAAAATCTTTTCCTTTGAATTGTTGTCTTTGTTTGGCACTGCTCAAAGACACTGAAATTCCATATTTCTTTGATTTATATACGTTGTAGCCGTCTGGACGAATCTCCTCTTCAAAGGAACAGTCCTCAGTGGAATACCTGAGCTGAACAGCAAGGAGTAAAGCCAGTTAATTACAAACACACCTGGCCAGATGCACTGTGTTCAGCCACACTGAGCCCCTGCTGCAGCCAGCCCTTGTCCCTCACCGTCGGGGCTGCCCACCAGGTGTGCCATCCACAGCAGTGCCCACTGCGACCTGCAGAGCCTGCCCGCCTGGCTCTCACTCCAATGGCTGCTCTCTGAGTCACAGAGCATGGCCATGAGGTGAGACTGAAGCTCCCCACGCTGCACGTGTGGGCCTGTTACATTCTGAGGCCATCAGAGAGCCTAACACAGAACTCCTGAAGCTCATGCATGTCCATCACAGCAAATAAGCTTTGCCTGCAGGATGGGTTCCTCTCCACAGCTGCTGCACTGACCCTGGCCTGAGCACTGGGAAGAAGCACCCTGGTTGGCAATGCTCATTTAGATAAATCGTCTTTATTTGCTGACAGTACTTAAGCGAGACCTAGAGCAACAGCCTTTGGGCACAAAGCTCCAGCTCTGTTACAGACCTGCTTGTGTAGGGCTTCGGCATCAGGGCTGCAGAAAGGCAGCAGTGTCACAGCCAGCGTTGACACAGACGTGGCCACTGCATAAAGTGATCCTAAAAAGGTAACTGCCATTTCTTTTTTACTCAGCTTTTATTGAAATTACAAAAGATGGATTCATGCAGTGCTATTTTCTTGTTAGACATAAGTTAGAACAGTCAATTTAATAGTGGTGTGGGTTAAGGTCTTGTTTAGAAGAATATATTTTCTTAGGTGTGAATTTGTAGAAATACACTTGTGCATACTTTACAGACATTGATTAGGATCTCATATCACCATTTAGACCTTGCCATAAGCACTGCATTTCTTACAGCTCTGGTGTTATTTCAGGCTCAGTCACTGCAGGTGATTGAACTCTTGGTCAGGAAAAGACAATTGCTGACAATGCCTCAGACTCCAGCAATAAGTGAACACTCTGCCTGGCTAAATATAGATTGTATTTGCTACTTTTCAGCTCTTTCTCAAGCGCCATCAAGAATACTGAGCACCATTAAGTGCAAATATCTGGGTGTCATTTTAAAGCCCTCTTCAATAAAGTAATTTAAACAAGACCTTTTCTCCAAAATAAATTATGCAATGTTTTTCCTTCCACATGCAATATATCTCATAAAAATATCTTTATGTGATGCACAACTGTGGCCGAACTGAGCTGTCTTTACTGCTACGAGTGGCCAGCCTTGCTGCCGAGGATGATGAAATAAGCAAGCTTCTTGAGCAAGCGCCTGCGACAAATCACAGCGGGTGCTGATGGCACCTCCATGTCTGTTCCCTGCTCACTTCGGTGGGATTGTCTCTAGCATAATTTTTAGTAAGTTTTAAATGCACTTTGTTTCCAGATTGCTTTTCCACAGGAGGAATTTACAGTACATCAGCATATTAAGCAGTGACACAGTTTCCACTACGCTACAGAAATTCTGAGGACAGCCTACAGCACACTGCGCATTCAAAACCAACCCTAGCCATCGGTTTGCCCTGAGTTAATGAGGAGCGTGTTCCAGGAGGACACACGGTTTGGTCCCCAGACACTGCAGCTGCCCTTCACTTCTGCTGCTGCTGAACAGGGAGCTGAGGCACATGCTCTGCTGCAGAGCCCAGGCCGATGGCAGGGAGGTGACAGCAGTGTCCAGGACGACCTGGCTTCTCGCCCTCAGCCTCTGACAGGCACAATCTCAGCCAGTGTTCCTTCAGCAATGGGAGGAGCACAGCTGGTATGTGCTAGAAGCCATTAATTCCTTCCTTCCAGTTACACCCCCAGAGCAGGGTGGCTTTGGGAGAGGGGGCTGTGTCTCTCAAGAGAAGACTTCTCTCTATGTATCAGCTTCTATTTCCTTTGCTTCTGTGAAATATTGGTACGAAAGTTGAAAAAAATGTTTTCTAGAAGGCAGCAAATAGAGTTGGTCCATGACATAAAGGTGTGATGGCATGGCTATGTGGCTACACGCTGTTGTGTTTACAGAGAGAAGTCAACAAGGTGTAAGGAATACTACACACCAACAAACCCACCTGAGGGATACTCGTTAGCTTCCAAAATGGTGTGACATGAAAGCTACTTCAAAACTCTGCGACTGCTGAAGTGCAGGCAGCAGTTCCAACAGGAGCAGGATCTGCGCTCTGTTTTGTCTTCATTGGTCATTTTGCTTTGGATATACATTAAAGCTTTAAGCTAATAATTGACTCAGCATGTTGCCAGAGCCTATGCACCTTATCGCCGAATTGATCGTTTCTAGCCCAGAAAAGCAAGGAAATTGAAAAAGAAAGACTCAGTGCTACGCTGTATACTCAGTCAATAACCTCAGGACACCCGTCTTGCTCTTACTGCCAGGAGTTCTGACGCTGGGCCAAGTTCTTGCCCTGCTGTGATGAGCACAAAGTTTGCTGCTGCTATCAGAGCAGAGTGGGGCTGTGCCTTTACTACAGCACAGTAAAAAGCTGTCACCCTGTGCAACCCTGGCTCCTGCAGAAGGCTCACACAAAGCCTTACTCTGAACTTTACAGTTCTTGAGCTGGTGGCTCATCCCTGGGGCTTACAAAGCCAAGGTGACATCGCCAGTAACGTCCAGGGGAAACGCTGCCATCACCGGGTGAAAAGCGCGAGCCAGCAGCATGCAGCCAGCTGGGCACTGAGCCCCGCACCTCCCGCAGGTGTGCTGCTGTCCTGGGCAGGAGGGGGACAGCAGGGCTGAGCCGAAACCGTTTCAGTTTGGCCCTACCTCGGCGATGGCAGCCCCGTGTTTCTGGGGCTCGTTTGTGTGGCAGCCATCTGGGTGCATCTCCCTTCTGAAGAGAGTATTTTATTTTACTTTTTTCCCTAGAATACCTGAGCTGAACAACGAGAAATTATCCAGCTCCGATGCCAAATGATGGAAATTCTAAAGCAAACTCAGCTCTGGACCACGCTGTATTTTCAGCACGCAATACGGAATGCACTGGGGATGATGTCCCCTCGCTGCTGCCCTCTCACAGTCCCCGCAGCCTCCCCGGCACTACCGGTGGCGAGAGCCACCGCTCCCACAGCGACGACAGAGGGACACCTCAAAGCCTCGTCCCCCCCTCCCGCGGCCGCAGCGACGACCAACCCTCCCCGGCCCCCCCGCCGCTGTCGGCCGTGCTCAGCGCTCCCGGGGCTCACCTGCCCATGCAGCCGCCCCGCCTCGTCCATGCAGAGGTAGCGGGAGCTCTGCACGCCCTTGATGGCCACGGTGCGCACCGCCACGGCGCGGATCTCCAGCAGACCTGCGGGGACAGGGAAGGCGCCGTGAGCCCCGCGCCGCCGCCCGCCCGCCCCGTCCCGTCCCGCGGAGCCGGCACTCACTCTGCGGGCTCTGGCTGCCGGCGGCGTCCNGGGAGAGGTTTGTAGCACGGGCGAACCCGGCCCCCCGGCCTTTTATAGGCCTCTGTTATCAGCCCGATCGATTCGGTCGCATCCTGCTCCAATATAGAGCCCGTTTCATAGAGGGAATTGGTCGAGTCGGGCACTCCCCCCGAAAATATTGATCAGATGACATCACGTCGCAGGGGACACCCTGGAGTCTCTCCCTCCCCATCCGCGCCTCCGAGCTCTCCCCTCGGGGCTCCGACCGCGCTGCTCCCGGCCGGGCCGGGCCGGGCCGGGCCGGGTCGGGCGGTCCCGCATCCCCGAAGCACGGGGAACGGGACCGGGCTGCGTGACCCAGAAGGCCCCAGCGGTCCCGCAGTGGTGAGGGAGCAGCAGGGAACATTACTCCGCTCCTCCGGGGTGGGGATGCTTGGTGCTACCGCTTGTCCATCTTCCATTCCCATTTCAAAACTGAGTTAGGGGCGATGCCTGTGTAACCCGCCACGAGAAAGAAGCCGCGGGCACAGCACGGCTCTGCCGCTCTCCTGCTCCGGGGCCGACACTCGGCTCCCTCCGGGCCGAGGCCGCGCTGCCGCTGCGGGGGCACGGGGTGAGGGCGGCCGCCGCCCGACACCGGAGGACAAGGGCACGGCGGAGCCACCGCTTCCCCCCAGCGACGGCACAGCCTGGCACGGCCTGGCACAGCCCGGCACGGCTTCGCACGTCCTGGCATGGCCCGGCGCCTCGGGGCAGGCCGGCGCCGCTCCCGGGCTGCGCTGCCTCCCGGCCATCCCCGGCCGTGCCGCTAGATGGAGCCGGGCGCCTGGGGTGCGGGCTGGCCTCGCCGTCGGGGAGCTCCTGGTGACCCTCTGGCTCCGCTCCTTCCCCGTGCGTCCAGAGAAATCGGCGAAAAGCGTGAGCTGTATCACTGGGCAGAGACCTGACGCAGCCCGTGTGCTGATGGCTTTTTCCACACAGGGGCTCACCCAGCGAGAGCATCAGGCAGGAGGGGGAGAAGCACACACATACACACCTTTTTATGTGTTTTTTTTTTCTCTTTTTTTTCCCTTTTTGCATCTTAGGGGCACTTCAGAGGACTGCTGCTGATTTTACTGTTGTCCATCCATAGTAAGCATTAAAGGGATTTTCTCAGATCCCGAGAGAGAAAATAGGTACCAGTGGGATTTCATAAAGAAAATCCTTCCCCACCAGGACACCTCAAGTAACAAGTAAGCAACACAGCCCCCTGCCCCCAGCAGCTTCTCTGCAGCAACCAAACAAACACAACCCCCCCCATCAGCTTCCAGGTACTGTTTGTATTTCACTACCTGATTACTTCTTTTTGTCTGTACACTCGCATCTCCATCCTGTAAACGCTTAGGGAAACAACTTTTCTTTTTGAGCAACCCTGCTCAGCCAGGCTGTGTGTATGGATGCAGCCACACGGAAATAGAGCGCTTTGCAGGATGGTGGGTGCACTTGTGTGCACGCTGACCACGTGCATCCGGTGGCACTGGAGGGTGTCACGCTGACTCCCCAGTGCCTGAATGTCAGGGCCTCCCACTGCCAGCTCCCTGCAGCAGGGGTTATCTGCCACCTGCCAGTTCAAAAGCAGCTGCTGCTTTTCTCTGCCTTCTTCTTCCTTTTGATGGCCAGATTGAGGCACCCCAAAAGAAGTCCAGTTTTCTCACGTGGGTGATGAGTCCTTAGTGAAGATTAGGGCCTCCTCACATCCAGGTGTCTCCTGCTGGACCCTGACTTGGGAAATTCTGTCCTTCCAAACATCTCAAAACTCACAATACTATAAAACCAGTAAATAACACCAAGGAGTCTGAGACCCCATTTTTTCCCTCTGCATAATTCTGTGCCGTCACGACATGGCCGCTCCAAGGCAGCCCTGGGCCCCACAGCAGTTGTGCATGTAACTCACCCCGGCCGCTGAGCATTCCTCGGGGCACCGAGCACCCGCTGCACACACAGAGGCCGTGGGCTGAAAGGAATCCGAGAGGTGCCTCAGTCCCTTTTGTTGTGCATCTCAGTGAACAGAAGCTACGTGATGCGTGCCGACACTGCCGTACTGCAGCGCTGATAATATTCACCGTCGTAACGTGCCGTGCTTTCTTCATCAAGAAGTCACACTTCTTTCAAGCACAGAGAACCGGCGCTTGCAACATACTTATTCATTTTGATGGTGTTGTTATTCCTTTGTGAGGATCAAAAATGGAGGCAGAAAGGGCAATTGAAGTTTCATATTTGATCCAATCAAGCACTTCACTTGTTTTTTTTTGTTTTTTTTTTTTTTGGAATTGCCTCTCTTGATAGAGGAATCTTGCAATCTAACCCATTTGTCCAAGTTCCTCTGCAATCACTGATCGAGGTGAGAGCTTCCATGCGCTTATCTGGGTCGGATAGCACCAGCTCTATCTCAAGATGGCTGTTTAAGAGATATGGGTTAAATAACCTCTGGAAGTGCTTATTTCTTTATTGGGTCTGGAAAAACAGCCTTAGTTATTAGCCCACATTTAGTACTTTATTTTTAGCTAGAGCCAAATGAGCTAATGAGTGTCACTTTCCAACATACACTGGTTGTAATGTGGTTTTTGTATCAGTTCTCCTTTGTATCACGGAACATTATCATTTACTGACATCTTTTTACCAAAGTTCAATAGAAAGACACATGTCTTTGCACGTTGTTAGAGATGCATCTGCAGAGACATTACAGAGCACATGGCACCATCGCTTTCAGTGCTGGACCTGCTCTCTATGTGAACAGAGCCAGCAGCAAGGAAAGCTGGTGGTGTAGGAGCTTTTGCTTTTCAGGGGATAAGGGAAAAAAAAGGGAGAAAAGCCTTGTAGAATGAAAATACCTCCTGACCAAATAGTACTCAGCTGCAAAAGCATTTTCACCTGTTGTAATGAATCATTTATTTCCACTGCTCTCTTCAATGGCCCTATATAATTTCTGCAGAACAAAACCTTCAGCTTTGTGTAACACTGAATCTGAACCAAATATGGTTTGGAAGATCATGATTGCCTATATTTTAAAAGTCAAACATGCAGAGATCCTGGAAAAAGGTTAACAGAGGGTTTGTGCCTTAGTAGGCAATGACATCATTGGGACCAGGTGAGATCAACTGAAAGGAGGTTGCTGCGTGATGGTCAGAAATAGGGCGTGGGGCCCTGAATAGAAGGTGGTCAGAGTAGGCTGCCTCGTGAAGGAGCTGTGAAGGCTGTCTTGTGATGGAGGCTGAAGGAGGAGGTGCTACACAGGTAAGTCATTCAGGGCTGAGCGAGGGGCAGAATGTGGTGGGTTAGGATGGCTGGAATGAAGAGATGCCTGCCCAAAAGTAGAATAATTTCAGAATATTGATGGAACATCTGCAGCAAGTCAGAATATCTGCTGTACAGCCAGGTGCTTCCTCCTGCTTCTGTTGGAGGTGGCAGGAGTGGCTGCAGCATGCTGAGATATGCAGGCATCTGAGCACAGGGCTGTCCTGCAAAGAGCTGCATCAGCACAGCACAAGTTAAAAACCTGCCTAAGAAGGAGAGGTTACTGTACCGTATGTCAAGGACTGCTGTGCTTCCCAGCTGCTTCTGCAACCCAAGAGGCATAAAAATGACATTGGGCTGCCAATGAGTGCAGAATTAAGATTCCACAGGATGTCTGACAGGCGTTCCTGAAGGCTCTCTCCAAAGATCGTGGGGTTAGCAGGATCCAAATGCATCAGATACTTACAGATTTTCAGATAATCATCTTCTGGAGGGGCTCCTGTTCTAAAACTGTTGCACTGCAGTGCTCAGCGCATGGGACGGTTTGTAGTCAGTGGTAGGTGCACACGTTATTGCCAGTTCTTTCTAATGGACACAGCCGGACAACCAATTTCAAATATCTCTCACCATTCTGTTATTGAATGCTTTCTTAACTATTGCTATCAGTCAATGCATTCCTGAGAGCAATACTTAGCTTGGAATTGACTTGAAAGTTCCATGGTCAAATGATATCTTCTGATTAAGTCTACTCTAAAGCTCACCAAAGTCCCATCAGCTTCAAATGGCCCAGAAGCATTTTTTCCTCACTGTAAGCAGTTTTTTCATACTCTGAAAGCATTCAGACCACCCCATCTTTTCCATGTGCTACAGAATCCTTCAGAATTTGGGACATAGGAAGCCTTATTTATTTTCTAGGTACCCTACAGCACCTAAATTACCTAATCAGCAAAAGTTTGGGAAGTTGAAGCATGTAATCTAAGCATCTAATTTAATTAAAATATTTCAATACCCAGGGCAATTATAATCTAGCCTCTTCATGGAGACTGAGATCCACTGCTAGAAGAATAACAGATGTTACCAAAAGAAAAGGAGATGGATTTGCTGCCAAGGTGATGCTTCAAACTCACAAAACTATGAAGGGTGCATAGTCAGAGCTGTGGTCCTGCTCAGATACATGCTAAACCCTGCAGAGCCAGAATTAATTGAGTGATCTTATTCAGTCCCCTTCAATGGTATTTGCCATGAAAGCAGTCCTGTAGAGTACAGTAGAAAACTGGGATGAGCAAGGGCTTCCCCAACAAGTCTAATGCAGGCACAATAACCAAATCTGACTGTGGAGCAATTTTGCTGAGTTATATCAGGGATACATTGGTTTCACGTAGGTGCAAATTCATTTCACAGGAGGTGAAAAATTGTTTTCTTTGTTAAGGAACACTGAATCAGGAACTCTTAGGTGGTCATCTTTTGGCAGTTGGAAATAAGAAAGGGGAGGGATGAGAGGAGTATAGTTATGTTGGTCTGTTTAGTGAGACACTCCTTTCCCAGGAGGATGTGTGAGTCGTAGAGCCAGTGGAACAAATCTATGAGCAGCTCTACCAAAGAGAAGCTGTATTTCTTTGTAGCTGTTGGCAAGCCAGACTAGTGAGAGGTTTGAACTGCTGCAGAGTAAGACACCTACATTCCTTATTTGCTAGACTACTGTTAAACCACCGTTGTATTCTGCTAAAATCTCTGTAAGGTTTCTAGTCTGGCTTGATGAAGCTGACACTGCTTCTTCTCTAGGAGAATCCCATTCTTGCCAATCTATAGGTACGATCCTCAGGCACTTGCCACAGTGAGTCCCTTGGAGGACAGGCATGGTGTAGTGCCTGGCTTCTGATTTGCCCTGTGAAAGTTAGTTTCAGATTTCTCAGTCCTGTTCGGACTGAACAACATGGAAGGTAGGAATTATACATGTCTGGGGAATTCTTGCTTATACTCCAGTGTAGATAGCAGTGTTTTCTTGGATCTGGGCTTCTGAGGTATGTGCTAAATACATTACAACAATTTACCATATTGTGGAGTAAGAGAGAGAAAGGGAGTTAAGGAATCCAGCTAAGACTCACAGTTTACTTGCTGCCTATTATTTCACGTTGCTCTCTGCTGCTTATCATTCCTAGGAGTTGCAAGTCACTGGCAGAACTGGGTAAACAGAGAAATGTAAATGATTAGTGAATGCTGATGAGCACTGTGTCAAAGTTTCAATTCAGTCCACCAGTGGGAGGGGTTTTGTGTAATGCTTGTTCACCTACTGTCATCGCTTTTGATTATAGTGATATTGCAGGAAGGACTCTCACTGAGATGCTGAAGCCCTTACTGAAGCAGTTCTGAATGACTGCAATCTTCAAGATTTCCTGACGGCATCTTTTTACATTTAAGATCGTTAAGGATGCTTTGCACACAGATACATCCGCTGCTTCTGGAAAGCAAAGTGGTTCAGTTGAGTCAGTAGATGCCTTCCTTTCGCCTCAGCCCATGTCCTGTGCCTAGGAGTGAGGAGGAGTATCTTGGAAAGGAGTAATAAAATCCTTGTGTGACTCCTTCAAAACCTGTTTGGTAGACAGAGTTACTTCCCTTGAATTTTTACAAGTGACGATATTTTCCCTCCCTCTTCAGAAGACACCTAGGCTCAATCCTTAATGTACTTCACACATAGAAAGTTTGAGAGTGGCTTTGCTTAAGATTATAAGGATGAAGACTACTAGTAACTGATCTTCTGCTCAAACATCATAGGAAATTTTCTGCTGAAAGGCAGCCTGTACCACAGTTGCGGTGTAGCTGCGTGATTTGCCATGGATCTGGAAACTGAGTTTATAGTAAGTAACTTTCTCTGATGTTCGTTATTTCAGCCTCTTACCTAGTCAGAACTGCTAGCATGAAATGTGGCTGAGGGACATTTGAGGTCAAGAACTGAAGGGCAAAGGTTACCGAAGCATCCTGCCAGTGCAGCTAAAATTGACCTTTGTTTGACAAAGCAGAAGTAACATGGGGTCTAAAAGAATGGTATTCAAATAGCTAATCCCTCCAAAACATTGCATTTGGATTGATCCTAATCAGCCATAATTTCCTGGTTTAATGGCCAATTAAAAGGCCATTTGAAAGTAAGAGAAGCAGAACAAATCATCATGGAAAAAATCCTGGCTGGTCTTTAGAAAGTAAGTCAAGTTTACTTAGTTTTTACACATCTGACTAGTGAGAAAACTAGCAGGTAGTGGCTTCATGTTCCAAAAGTAGTTCAGATTCATTAAATAATGTTTCAGTATGAGGAAAAAATCTGGAGTATTGCTGAAGAGTGAAGCAAAATACTTGCATTAAAACAAGAATTTTTTCTCTCTAAGTCATAGAATCCTTAGAGTTGGAAGGGACCTCTAAAGGTCATCTTGTCCAACTCCCCTCCAATGTACAGGGACACCTACAGCTAGATCAGGTTGCTCAGAGCTTGGTCCAGCCTGAGATATCACAACAAATATTAAATGGAATATGATACCCACCACTACCTGCCGTTTGTGTTACTTACTTTGACCTGATGTAAGAAGCAGAATAAAACTTGGTATTTCTTTGATATGTATTCATGACTCTGATCATACATATAATAGCAGAAGAATTCCCACTTACCACCTTTAAATCCTGTTTTAAGTTAATCTTCAAAATCTTTAATTTTTCCTCAGATCAAGTTCCTTAAATCTTCCTGTCCAAAGAGAGAGCCAGATTGCCTCTGATTCTTTCATGGGCTGGAGGTACAAGGAAGACCCTTGTATGATAGGGATGCCTCTGTTCTTGAAGCGAATGAAGTTGACCAAGTGCTGAGGATGAATAAGTGAAGTTGTGGTGCCTCTTTCGTATGGATCTGTCCAAATTTGCTTGCTTACAGAAAGATGTGGCTTACGTCCCGCTAGAGACAGGACTGGTCCTCCAGTTCATGTATTCTTGAAGAATAGGTATGTTGATTCAGGTACTCATTTTATAAAGGCAATTGTGAGAATGGGCCCATCAACTAATTCAGAATTTAACATGTTTCAGAAGACTTCTAGAAGTCCCTCTCATAGCTCTATGTGGAGTGTCAAGGTTTCATTCAACAGTGCAGGCTCCCTGATACCCATGTATTGCTCTTTATCAGAGGTCTCTAGTAGATAAAGCCTGTAAAAGTCCAGCTACTGATCTCCGTAGCCTCATTCTGCTGAAAAGCTGCTGTTGCTGGACAATAGGCTGCTCTTTATCCATTCTCTTGACAAATAGGTCACATATTGCCATCAGAACCACTTGGATTTGGTTAGGCAGATGTGACATTGAGTGTGTAATACTGTAGAAGGAATTAGCCAATGCTAATGAAATAATGAGGAGTAGAGCTATAAATGGACCCTGCACAAATGCTTCCTATTCATGGCTCCAATGGCAATGCTGGTAGCCCATTCTTAAAAAGCAGCCATCTCCAAATCTACTTTTTCCCCTAACACACACAGGTAATGATGGCAGTCCTTTGTACTGCCATGGCAATTAGCCGTGGCATAAAAAGTCACTGATTAATCATTCACCCAACATACTAACTTATATTTTCTTTCGAGCTGCATGTTACCTATTGATTTCCCAGGAAAGGCGGTGACAGATTTATCAACTACAGCTTTTGCTGATAATTTACACTCTTGCCACCCAAGTTCTTTCTGTACTGTCACTGGGAGACAGTAAGATTTCTCACTTGTTATATCTATTAACCACTTTGCACTGAAATAGATCTTATTTGGTTAATGCAGTGATTCTTCATAGGTAGCTTAGGTTTCAGTCTAGCTGCACGATATAGTACTGATAATAATGTCAGTTCATGTTCAGAACAATGTTGTTAATGTTGTGTTAAGGAGCTAATCCCAATTCTGCCTTTCATGGGGGAAAAAAACCTATTTTATTTCATTAGACATTCAGTAACAGACATTCAGTAACAATTCTTACTAGTACACCATGGATGGTTTAGGCCTTTTAAGTCTTCGTAAGAATGGAGGCACCATTTTGCCTCACAGTTTGTGCACGCTCACAAATTAGCAACGATGCAATGTTTTGCCCTGTGCTTCCTTGCGTAAGGATGCACAGGCAGTGAGTGAATTTTTGTCATCTCCAATCTGTACATCTATTCCTAGAGAGTTTTGCTTGTGTTACATCTGTGAACGTGCACGGCTACAGCATTTCCAACTTTAGATCAATGAGCCGCACAGCGAATAGCACTGACTTGGCAGGTCCTCTGCATTCATCTGAATGAAATGAAAGGGAGCTCAGTTCTTGGCTCCAGTTTTCTGTCACTCTATTGTCATTCAACAAAACGGACCAAAGAGACAAGCGATCAATCCATAAACTCGTGAAGCCTCGGTCTCCAGCTGTCATCGGCTTTGAGCTCTCTCCACTGATCTTATCTGTTGCAGAGTGATTGAAAGTAATTTGTTTTGGTTGAAAGTAATTTGTTTTGGAGAGTAATTAGATTATCTCTTGGGGGGCTTCCTACCTGGTGACCCAGTGTTTCTCCTTGGCTTGTTGCTCATTAACATCAATTACCATAGAGATGCTCTTCAAAGGCAGGCTTGCACTGCCCAGGGTAGGGAACCTATTAAGGAATATGCTCCTCATTCCTGCTAGGAGATAATAAACCTTCTGATGTCAAACAATTATTTGTGGGTCAGACACATACGATCCCGCTGGGGTTTAAGCCTTTCATTTGCCATCCAGTGTGAAATGCTAAGTAATTAGGAAATGAGCTAGATCTTCCTATAACAGCGTGCATATTGATGTGAATGTAGCAGCCGCAAACTCCCATGTACTCTTTGTGAGCAGTTGCTGGTGCTGCCAAAGGTGCGTGCTAGGCAAGGTGGACTGGCAGGCAGTGGGCTGCTCTGGAAAAGCACAGACATCTCTATCCATGCTCGCAGAGCTATTGGAATGGCAAGCAGAATAAACCTATGTACGGGATAGTGCACCAAGGCTCAAAAGTTCATGCTGTGACTCTTGCCCCCAGAATCAACTCCTTAAATGGGATGATTAATGTAGTTATGCATGTGACACAATGCTGATAAGCACCCTAATAACACCAATATCTGTTTTTTTCTGTAATCGTATGGGCTCTAAATGAGTCATTGCCTGTCTGTGACATTTACTGGTAGTGATTACATCATTACTACTGTGTGATCCTCCAGAACAGTATAAAATAAACAAGGAACATAATGACCCACCGTTTGAACTATGTCTCTTTTTCAGACACAGCAAATTTCAACAAGAATTCACCCCAGTTATGTGTTAATTTACAAATACTCAGTCTAAAATTTCCCCTCACTACATCTGATCTTTGTGCTGCTTGGCCTGCAAAGAGGTGACTGAGCAGAAGCAGCCTTTAAAGGCAAGGTTGGGGTGTGGGGGCTCTGCAGAGCTCCTGGTGTCACCGAAATTCCCTGGCGTGCAGGATGAGCTGGGGCTGACCACAGGGAAGCTGCGGGCAAGTGGTGAGAACATCCCCGTTCTGCAGCTGCTCACGGCTCCCTGCAGCTGTCCTGGTCCCCAGGGAGGGATGTGCTTTGGGGCAGCCCGGGGGAGTCAGGCTAGCAGGGAGGCACCCGCAGTGCTGTCCGTCATCAACATGTACCCTAAAAGGTGATGCTTGCTCTTGCATTTTAAACGTGTGGTGCAAGTCCTTTAAATCTGTTTTCTGAAGAGCTGCTAAATGCTAACATCTGAAGTAAGTAGCTGCTGTTTTTTTTTTCCGTTTGTCTTGTTTGAGTAATTATGTTGGTATATATGAAAGTGATTGTTTTATGTGTGCCAAGAAAGAATAAAGAAGACCTTTGAATACAGCGAGTGGCATGTAAATGTGGTAAAGGAATGCAGAGGCAAGTGAATGACCTTTCTGAAACAGAATTTCTCCCCACGCCACCTTTTTTGTCCACATTAAATTCAGTTAATGCATTTACTTTTTCCTGCTGTGTATATTATAGCTGAATCCTCAATGTTTCCTTTTCTTAATAAAATGCACGTTGTCCAAAGTGTTTACAGCGTTCCTCAAACAGGCTACTGTGGGTCTGCCAGGGAGCCAACCAGCAGCTGTTTACATGGAGCAAAACATTTTCTCTTCCCAGAGCTCTCCTGGAGTGCCTTGAACGTCAATATTTCATCAGATCATGTTTGTATAACTTCCATGTTATGCTGAGCTATGGATGGTCTTCAGTCACCTCCTCAAGCCCCTAAAAATGTAAGTTAAATGGAAGTTTAAAACAACAACAACAAAAAACAACCATTAGTTTTATTACTAATTATTTATTAAAGACTGAACAAGCAATGGAAAATAACTTTCTGTTTCTCGGGGCTGATCCTCACAGAGAAGGGCATACTGGCTGCTTCCAGCAGCTGCTCCTGGGATATTGCTCTCCAGTCCCGTGAGTACAAGGTTGACTCCATGGTGCACACAGAATAAATGTAAGCAAAGAAAATAGAAATCTCACAAGCAGACTGGCAGGTTTGATCAGGCCCAGTAACACCTTTGGCTTCTTAAATACTTTTTTTTCCCTACATATGACAGACAGCAGGCCCAGTAATTCCAAATCTTGACATGGCATTTGATAAACTCTGCTATAGTGTCCAACTGTTTGCTCAGCAAGAAACATGGTAGTGTTTTATTTTGCACTTTAAATGCTTTGACTTCATCCTTCATCTCCCAATTCATTACCCTACCAGCTTAAACTAATGAATTGAAGAGTGTGAAACAAACCTCTGTGAGTTCCTACACCCAAGCTCTCGTATCAGGCTGCCTGCTCTTGGCAGGCACTGATCTCTGCTTACAAAGTGATCTCTGATTCTTTATTCTAGGGTTTCTGAAGTGTAGGTCCAAGGAATTATGGAGAGGATTATCATTGGCTTTGTATTTACTTGGGTAAAGCTGCCAAGGTGGACATGCAAAGCAGACTGTTAGATAATCAAAATGGATAAAGTCCATGAAACAAATGCTGAATTTCTTGTTGGGAAAATGCCGGTTCATGCAACCAGAAAACTGCATGTTATACAAAGCTATAATGAAGAGCCAAGGCAGGTTACATACCTCAGAAGTACTATGGGCAGATGCTTCTCTTCACAGCTGGCTTACAGTCTTGAGGGTTTCTTTGTTTACTTGTTTTCCAGGAATATAGAAAATAGAGTCAGAGTGAAAAATGAACTTCGTCTCTGAAGTGCAATACAGCGAGTAGGAGATAATTCTGAAATGAACTTCTCGACCACAGGACAAGAAGTTTCCTCAATGGTTCTGATAAATGACATGACTGGTATGGGCCTTAAGCCTTCCATCTACAGAAAACCTGTCCCTTCTTTGTTCTGTGCCACAGCAGTGAAGAGAGGGCAAGATGGATGAGGTGAGAGGTATCCGTTAATATTATTTTTTTGTCTGCTGAATTATTCACTGTTACAAATGTAATTACTGAATCATTTTCTGTGAACGCTATATAGGAAAAACATTGTTCATTTGAATGGTTGATCCCAAATGCTTGAGAAGCACACGAGTAGGTCAACTTTTAAATGTGAGAGTTACTCACCCAAGGTGCAGAAATGCCAGGATATGAACTGTGAAGCCACTTGCTCAGGAGGGTAGGAAATGCCAAACATTTGCACATTCTAAGGAGGGAAGTTCAAGAGTTTTTCACTTTGAAATGAGTACTAGTGCCAACCCTGGATTCATGTTAGAAAGTGCTGGTTATTGCTTTGTCATGGTTTTAGCTGGGGTAGAGTTCATTTTCTTTGTAGAAACATATATGGTGCTGTAGTTTGTAGTTTTGATGAAAGCAGTGTTGATAGCATGTTGATGTTTCAGTCATTGCAGAGCAGTGCTTTTGCAGAGCCAAGGACATTACTACTATTTATGCTGCCCTGCCAACAAGGACCTGGGAGGGGACACAGCCAGGACAGCTGACCTGGCCTGACGAAAGGGATGTTCCATGGCCATAGGGCGTTGTGCTCAGCAATAAAAGCTGGGGTCAAGGAGGAAGGGAGGGACATTCAGAGGAATGGCATTTGTCTTCCCAAGAAACCGTTACACGTGATGAGCTCTGCTTTGCTGGGAGTGTCTGAACATCTGTCTGATGATGGGTAGTAGCGAATTCCTTGTTTCTGTTTGCTCACTGGTGCAGCTCTTGTTTTACCTAGCAAACTGTATTTATCCCAGCCCATGAGTTCTTACACTTAAACCTTACCGGTTCTCTGCCCCATCCCACCTGGGGAGAGTGAGTGAGCAGCAACGTACTGCTGAGCTGCCTGCCTGGTGAAACCACAACAAGCTTGTATGAGCAACCAGCTGAGCAACTCATTTCATGTTAATTAATGAAAGTCATTACCTGTTTGTAGGCAATTTACAAATTCACATTTGTCACTGTCATGGCAAATCTGACCATCCTGAGCTAAGAAGGGACTTCTTAAACTCCAGAAAGCAAAGTAACCAGATTACAAAATACCAGATGCACTTGTGAAGAGTTTATCAGCTCGTGTTTCCCCTTAGCTTGAGACTGGAGCGCTGGCCTACTTCCAACACTTACACTGCATGGCCACAGATCTCAGTCACTGTACCTCTGGCCGGCTTTGCTCAGCCTGCCATTTCCCACTTGATGCTTCTGTGTAATCCCATTTGATCCTCATACAAACAGCAGGGCTGTGAGGGATGCTGGGGACACTAGCAGTGCCTCACAAGAGGAAAGAAAGCACCGACACCCTCTTTATTTCACTGACACAGCCACCCTGTGCTGGTTGGTTCCCCATCCATTAAAGGGATGTTGCAGGACAGTGATTACAGGGAACGCTCAACTGGTTTTGCTTTGAAATACATAAAGGTGGTATTCAGGTAATGGATTTGACTGCTAGCCCTTTTGATGTCCGCAAGCTTTACACTTACACATCTGGAAGCCTGCATACCTACCTACAAACAGGCACTGCAGCTCTGTTTCACAGCTGGCTTTACAAGAGAGCAGCAGGACGCACACCGTTTACAAATGCCACTCTTTTCCCTGAGCTAGCTTGAATTTGTACGTTGTTAGCTTGTTACTTGCTTTGGTGACTGTTTATTCATTTTCCTTTGCTCATCTTCAAACAAGGCACTGCCTGTCACTGTACTTGGCCCCATGGCCACGGGGACAGCCAGGCTTGGGTGGGATCTGCTCACAGGAGACCAACTCAGGACCCTCTGAGCAGTGCTGCAAGGCTTTGCCACAGTGCTGAGTGCCCCGTGTGAGAGGGAACACCCTGTGAGCCAAGGGAGCCAACTGGGCGTAAGTTGCACTGACTGCTGTGTTTAATTGTATTTAATTACCTTCTACATGCAGGTTCAATTTCAGTCCACATGAGTGCCAAAATGTCACTATCATTCAAAAAACACTTTACAGTCTATGGAAAACTTCATAGTGTCACAGCTCAAAACCAGTGTGTATGCTTTTACCCAGAAATGACATTCACCATCACTGCTTTTTGACAGATTTGGCAGAAGTGCCGTTGCACGTGAGATGCTGTCAGGTTTGGAAAGCTGGCCCTGTCTTGCCAGGTGAGTGCTGCATTGGTCCTTTCCCTGATGCCAGCTGTCTACCTAAAGTAAGCAGATTTTAATGTTTGTGACTGCAATGTTAAACGTAAGATTTTGCTATTTAGGACATAATGGGACCAAGGACTTTCCGGAGTTACAGTTTCCTTGCTTTCCTTTCAAGCTGTTGTTAGAGTTAGGGATGACATGAATCCAGAACCATGATGTTTACCATCCTTCAAATAGTTTGTTGTAACTCAAAGAGTAGGGCAGGACAGAAATAGAAAGAAAAAACAATAGATAGACACTTGCAACATTAAAACATTATTTATAGAGCTTTTAGAACAGACTGGCAAAATATATAGTAACAATTCATCAGTTCATCTCTCTGTGGTAGTCAGTTTGATCTAAAAATGCCATCTGAACAACACTTTAACTACGCCAGTGCACATCCAGTGCTTTTGTTTTGTTGGTAATAAACAAATGGAGGAATCTCCAACATTGTTCTCTAATTTCTGAAAAGTTCTCTAATGGACGACAAGGAATGACTGTATCTTAGGCAAGATATGTTTTCAAGCAGCCAGCTCCCATCCACGTACATCAGTTGTTCTTCCTTCTCCTCCCCAGGAACACATTCCTGCTAAACTGTAGTGAAATCACGTGGTTATTTCCAGCGTGCTGCCAGTTTGCAGCCCGTGCCATGACACAGCATTCCTCCTGCTTTGTTTTGGCTGCTGCTTTTTCTGAGCTGACATTTAGCAACATTGCGTTAATGCCTGCCTAGTACAAGACTCCTTGTCAAATGTTGTTAGCTGAAGTTGCAGATTTTAGGCACGAGCATGAGTGAGGTGTGGGCTAATCCTGGAAGTCAGATCCCTCTTTCCTTTGGGGTGTGTGACTTGTTTTGTCACAGAGCTTGACTTCACATCATTGACGTTTAGGGAAACTTCCCTGGTCACATTGTTAGACCTGAATTGGGACTGCAGAATAAAGTAATCTGTAAATACAAAGTATGAAACTGTATGGTTGATACTTCATCAGTGTGAATATATCTTTAAATTAGCAGCAAATGCTCTTTTAAAGCCATCTCAGTGAAAAGTTTTTCACAACAAATAACCAACTGTCCAAGAGGAACAGCATTTGCTAATAGAAGCCTATAGTGTCAGCTGGGTAGGTGAGCTAAGCAGAGAATGTTTGCTTTCTACTTAGTGAATGTCTGTCATAGCACTGCTAAGTAGCCACAAACAAATTACGTGTGAAACCCAGCATCCCTCTCCCTGTCTCCTGTGATTGGTATTTGCTTATGCAGCTCATGTCCTTAATTTAACTATTAGGAATAAGCTTGTTTTACAAATTATAGCCTTGTAATCTCCTTAGCAGTGAGAAACAGGAAAATTTTTACCACAAACTATTCTTTGTTGCACATCATTGTTACCAAAGCTGTTGTGGGCCTCTATTTATTAAAAACTAGATTAGTCTTTCTGATTATTTCCATTGCCATACCGGTAGATTTTATTTACATAAAATAGATGAGAAAGTCACAGAAATATCCTAAAGCTATGTGTCATTAAACAGCCTTCTATGGTAGCTAAATTTAAGTGCTTCTGTCAATTATAAAATTAATTGGTATTGACTGATTTTAATATTTTCTTTAAAAGAATAACTGCATGGGTTCTCCCTTAGCATCACTGCTTTGAACTAATTGGGTATACTTAAGTAAAACTTCTTAAAATTGAATAGATTATGATATTTAGCAGAGATATTTAAGACTATATATGTTTATATCTGTATGCATATGTAGACTGTTCTGTGGATGTACTCTGTGGATGTACTTTTTTGTGGTCCTTCAGGACAGCTTATAAGAAAGCCGTGCTGGTTCTGACTAAAATTTGTATTTATGATTGCCATTTTAATGGCAATATCTCCTTTAGTGCACTTTCCCTGCCAACATAAAGGCATGTATTTATGGATGGTCACTTACAAGTCTGTTAATGCAGCAGCTGCTATGGTCGGTGCCCGGCCATGTCTCCATGAAGTCAGTAGACATTTGTAGAACCAGTGGGGCTTCCAGCAGAAGGACTGTGTTTTTGATGATCCTGTGAATAGAACCAGAATAAATTGGCAAGCAGATGCACATTTGCTTCCATTTCTTTTTCTTAATTTACTTTGGAGAGTGTTAACAATGAACAAATGCATATTTATACCGCATCATCTTCCAAAACTCTAAAGGCAAGGAACCTCAGATTTATGTTGCCTGGAGGAGGGAATAGGAACACTTCTGACCTGCCACTGTGGTACTCTGGAGGTGGGTGGCTAGGGCAACCCACATGAACAGCTTTCTCATTAAATGCATATGTATTCCTCGCTTGTGCATCTGTTGCTTTTCTGTAAGAGTCACAGGGTGATTATAGCAGAATATTTTTGTGACTATTCATCTAAAATTTAGTGTGGTTCATCTGATGGCTGCATTGGTAACCTTATTTGTTTTCTATGATTGTTCTGCAGAAGAACAAGAACTGTTTAATTGGTGAGTTTTAAACTAATAGCATAGCATGTACTCCCAAGCACATGCGTACCTCCATTCTGCAAGGCCAGTCATTTGCACTCACCTAACTTCCAAGACTTCCAAGGAGAAAGAACCAGGAGAGCCTTCTTCAAACAGTTAAAATCCAGAGAGACATTTTTTGATTTTTCAGCCTTTATTTACAAAATATTTCAACGAATCTATTTTTTATTCTCAGTTTTGCAGATTGCGTGTGACTATGAGTAGGCTGAGGCCTACAGGATCCTGAGAAGTCATAATGCATTCATAATGATGTGTTAATTAATCTACTGAGGTCACTCAGGTATGTTTCCTTGTTTAGAAGTGTGGTACTTACAGTCAGATCTCCAGTGTGAACATTGCCATAGTGATTTTTATTTGGAAATATAAAGTGTAAAAGCCCCAGACTGAGATTAAATGTCTTCATTTTTAACATCAGGAAGAAGTATTCTGAGAGATTTTCAACACATTAACTGCTGTGGTTGCATTCATTTCTTTGTCCATATTTTGGACTAAGATGTATTCTAAAACTATTGTATTTACTGAACAAGCTTTAGTCTGGTACAGCCTAAGGGGCAGTCGTATGAAATGCATGATTCCGTGAATTCATGTTTTGTTGTTTACTAGCCATTAATCCAGAATATTCACTCGAGGAGTTATTTGCCAGATTGTGAAATTAAATGGTACTTCACAGCTAGAATACCTGTTCTATAATTGAAATTTTATATATATTTTAAAATGAGCAGAATAAATAACAGCAATTGATTCAAAGCAAGCAGCTATCCTGTAAGTAGTATTTTTAGAATAAAGGTTTGCAGAAGATGTGAGATCTCTGAACTTTGAGGTCAAAGACTTTGAATTTATCTTACTGTGTAATTTTCAAGGTTTCAGTTGACAGATCTGACTTCAGCAGTTTCTGTATTCAAGTTCTTTAAAAGACAACTGCTATTTAATGAGAGGTAGAGAGAGCCATCTATTTAGATATTTTTCTGCCTAAAAGATACTTTGCTTTGATTATTCCTTAGAAGCATACCTTTTTCACATGGCATGAGACTGTCATAGTTATAACTTCCATACTTCTATAAATACGTAAGTGCTCTTCCTTGATCATCCTAAGCTTGTTAAAATACACTGTGCTGAATTGGCCATGCTGTGATCACTGAAATCATCCAGTGAATCACATCTGATAACATATCAGTAAGCGCAAATGACCTGTTTTTTATACTTCTCTGAGTAGTAAACAGATTAATGATGTCCCAGTTCTGCTCCCATTACAGCCTGCGGCGGGAACACCTTGCTCTTCAGAGGGATGCTGAACCTTTCACCTCCGTGACTGACTGGGAGCTGGTTCAGTTCCCTCTGCAACCAAGGGGCATTTGGGAAAAGGTGCGCAGGGGTGAGGCAGATGAGATGTGTGACTGAGAAGGTCTTTGCTTACCTGGAAAGGGGCTTGGGCTTCGTGGAGAAGATGAAAACCAAGGGCAGGTAGTGGTCAGAGCAGTGGGAAAATAAACCCATCCTGACTCTACAGCATAGCAGGTAGTCTGTGCACATGGACATGAACATAACAAAAATTCAGGGGAGGACAAAAAGCAGAAAAGAAGGCAGAGAACAGGAGGGTGATCAGAGGTAATGCAACAAAAGAACTGAAGGGGAGAAGAAAATCAAGCAGGAATTTGATGAGAAATGACAAAACAAGGGGGAGAGATATCAGAGCCCTTTGCAGGCCAGGAGAAGGAGGCTGTGCATGGGCAGGGCCGCTGGGGACAGGCAGTGCCAGTCACCTGGTCCACCACAGGAATGTCAGACATAAGGGAAAGAGCGACTGAGGGCTCAGTTTCCTCAGGGCTGTGGCAAAGCTGCAGTGAACAGAGGCCAAGATTACGGCCATGCCAACTTGTGATGTCGTGTGGGCCGCACCTGCCTACCCGCAAGGGCAGTGCCGTTCCCGGAGCAAGCACCGCGGGCAGCCGTGGGTCATCGCCCTGAGGTAACTGCGTGCGGCGCGCCGGGCATTGGTGCCATTATCTCAGACTTTGCTGAGAGAAGTACTGGCCAGAGGACAGAGCGTGGGTGAGACGGCGGCCCAAGCACCTTGGTTAATGTGTAACTCATCATGGGTTAGCTCCTGTCTGCAGTGAAGCTCCTTCTATAGTACTATACTTCTATAGCACTAGGGTGCTCTGTGGCAGCTATTGGAGCAGGATCTAGCATGGGAGGTGAGTACCAGGGAGCTGCACCCCACAGGTAATGCAAAGACACCCTGCTGGTTAGCATGGGGCAGGAGGGGAGAGAAGAGGGTGCGCAGGCCGGGCAAAGCATGGCCCTCATGCTGGAGGGTGCCCAGTCGGGGACCTCCTTGGTTTTCCCAGGCCATGGGAATGGGAGGGCAGATGGAGAGCGGCTGCGATGGTGCTGGGTATCAGTGTGGATGTGTGCACGGGGAGGGTGGGCAGGAAGGTCTAGGTCCTGTGGAGGCCACTTGCCCTGCTGTGCTGCTGGGGCATGAGCTGACACAAGTGGTGCCCGCTCTGTGAAAGGGCTGAGAGCAGCTCTGGGCATGTGGAATGTCTTCTGGAAGAGGTTTGTCTGACAAAAGGTCCAAAATGCTACCCATAGGTGAGCTGTCAAGCTTGCAGAGCTGCACAGCTGACACTTCTAAACTGCTTTAATGAAAGGTTGGGGTCTCTGGCGCCTCAGGGATGCTGGTCTCTCACTGGTGTTACTCCCTTCCTTCCCACAAGCACCTTTAGCTTCAGTGACATTAAACAGCTGTATTGGCCCCAGCTAACATTACAAACACTTTTCTTGAAGGCACTGGAAGCAAACAGATGTAGCTGTGGAGATAATGAGAAAGGATGTAAATAGAAACCTCACCAGAAACCACGGAGTTTTACCAAGGGGCTTTGACACTTACCAAGTACCTTTAAGCTGATAAAGATCTGATTTGTACTTCAGAGGTAACCTGAATAGCAACCAGTTTGAATCTGGAATATGTTAATTGGTACAAACATCACAAAATCACTTTCTTTAACCTATATGAACTAGTGTGAATGAACGATAGCTAAGGTCAACACAGCCTGGGGAGTTGTAGAGGATGAGTGCTCCTCTGTTTACCCACAATAAAATAGTATGATGAGCAATAAAATGTAATTGTATGTGCACGTGCAGAATGACACTAGAAAGTTTCCAAGGTCAAACTAGCACTCAAAATTTAAGTAGAATTGAAACAAACTTGCACATCGAGCTGAAGTATGGTCAGGCAGCACCCTTTTTGCTAGGAGTCTTGCCCAATACAAACAACTTGCTGAAGGAGTGCCCCTTCCTACTTTCATTTTGCTGAGCCAGAAGGTGGATGGCTTACTGACCGCATGCCCTGAGGGAATACCTGCTTCTTTTCTCATGAGCTTTCCATAACTCTTTCAAGTTCAGTACCTTTCTCTATTGCAAATACCAATTACTTATTGATGTAATACTAACAGATATATTTTGAACACGATTTAATGACAGCTGGAAAACTGGGAGCTGAAGCACAGGAATATGGACGTCAGATGGTGTAATAGTGTAAACTGCCCAGGTTGAAACGTTCCCAGTATGGTGTTTGATAGTGCTTGACATTTCCCAGGACATTGTTTCTATCCACCACACAGACGCAGCTGGTTTCAGTTCTGAGTGCTCACCATATTTGCTGTACTTTGTGGTGTCCTGTTGGGAAAGAAAGGAAGGGCTGGGCCATTTGTTGTTGCTCATTGCTGGCATCACATGTGACCTGGTGGCAGAGGTGTCAGTGTGACACGGAACTATTCTTTCCTCAGTAACCTTCGAAAGGGGAAAACAACCAATCTGTTCTATAGACATCACAAACCAGCATCTTTTCAATGTACAATGAAATTTATGATGTAAGAAATGGTCATTGTTAACTGATTGTCTGCCTTGAGGCACTGACTGTAGGTACTTCTTGGCATGATATTCAGCTGTTTAAGTAATCAAATTGAAAAACAAACAGGGCAGGGTAGTTTTTCTTGTTTGAAGTCTCCCTTTTGTATGCTGTATTGCCTGAAAGCAGTGAGGTGTTGCAGTCCTTCACAACTCCATCCATATTTAGATTACTTGGTAGAAAGCAACAATAATTTGTGTGGTACAAAGGGAGCTGCAGTGCTTCCAGGGAATTCCTTTTAACTTCCTTGCTGGAGTGCTTGCTAGCCTTTATCAAAAGACTCCCGAGTCTTTAACAGACTCTCTTTAATTGGCCACTTGCATGGTCAGTTAATATACTGCAGTGGAAACCAAGTGGTGAAGTGTGAACAACCGAATCTGGAACTACAAACTCGGTGACTGCTCTGAATCTTCTGGCTATTTATATACAAGGCAGTGTTTTGTCATGCTGATTTTTATTAGCACAGATTAGATACAGACAGCTTGGTAGATACCACAGAGGAGTCAGGGCCATGTGAAAGGTGCCAGCCCTTAAAGGAGAGGTGGGGCTGGGAGCCCGCTTCAGCCCTTCTGCAGGCACGAAGGGCACAGTGCTGCCCTGGGACTGCTGCCAGCGGCCTGGCTGGCACAACTCCTCTTGGCCTGACGTGACAGGCTGGGCCATCATGGATGGGGCTGATCTCTCCAGGAAAGGTTTTCAGTTGTTCTGTGCAGGGAAATGTTTGTTGGAAGATACCAGAGGCACTGGGCATGCCTGGAGCACTGCAAGGCTCCCAGTGATTTCAGAAATGTTGCAACACATGATGTATCAGGGCCCTTTTTGGAACATTGAAGTTAATTATCAGCTTCGGTGCATTTCTTTTACTACCTCCAAAGGCAATGGAAGGAAAGCTGGCTTAGCAATTGAGCAAACATGAATGATGCCAGAGGAGAGAGGACACTTCTCCAGTTTTCTTTGTGACATCTTTTGGAGTAGGACTACACATGAGGTGCTAGTACTCTAGCAAAGCTATACACTGAAATTTCACCTTCCTGGCAGCTAGGTCTTAGGATTTCTCTCTGATCTTAAAATCATAACTGAATGTCTCCCCAGGGCTGAAACAAAGTCTTGTCCAAAGCTGTAACTTTTGGTTAAATTTATCTGCACGTAATAAATGTAATCAATTTACATTTGTTCTTTGTTTACAAACAAAAACAGTTAATTATGAAAAATGATTATATGTCTGTTTGCCTATTTATTCTGGGTCTACTTATAGGAGCATGAAACACACCACATCTATACTTGTCTGGTTTAAAAAAATTACCTGTGCTGCATTCATAAATCCTCTACAACTTTAGCAAGAAAATGTTCTTGCTCGAAGTGAGGCACTGGCCATTTACAGCTCATCTCTTGCCTTTCCCTTTTAGAAACAGAGAAGAGAGCACCTCCCAATGCAAAATGAAGAAGCCTGTATCTTGAGGGTCATGTCTGAACTAACTCTCTTTGCCACAAAGGAATGTGAGATCGAACCTGAACATCGTCATTACCATAACATATCCTTTCCTAGTCCTGCAAAAGAGGTGAGTGAAAATGAAACATTTGACTGTGTGCATGTGTACATGTACAAGTGTATATGCATAAATGTTTATCAATAAAAGCTGTGAAAACAATCTTGCCCTAAGGTGTGCTATAAAGCACTTCATATTTCTATACACTGGTGTAATCAGTAACGGTAGAAGGAGACAGTATCTTAAATCAAACAGGTAATCCTAGAACCTCTTGCGCTGGTGTGATCTTTCTTCATAGCTAGAGAGACAGCAGCACTCGTGAAAGCCAAGGAAAAGGTAATATGGTTTCATGTATAAGGTTAACATCCAGCAGTATGAACTCCAAAACTGGCTTGTGCCTCTGATCGCTAATATGAGATGCTGCATGAAAAGCTGTTGTCATTAATACAAGCATGAATACTAATCTGTGGCAGATGCCAGCACGCATATCTATTACACAGCTCACCAAGCTGGGCTTTCCTGGACAATTTCCAACTTCGCCAGGGTGAACTTTAGCTGAGTAAGAAATCCAGATTGTCATTTGTGAAGTATCTGGCAGAGGTGCAAATACTTCCTTGCCTTTGGGAAAGTGAAATAGCACTTTCTTGTTTTTCATCGCAGGATGCGTTCCCTTCTAACGCGTTTAAAATCAATTCCAGGGTGCCATACATTGTAAACATTTATCATTTATTATGCATTTAAATGTGCACAGCACATACACCACAGTCTTGAACAGCACCTGTATAAAACTACAGACAGATTCTGGTAAATGGTGAAAACTCATACCATGTAACATTGTTATCTAGGTTTTATCACAATATTTCAAAGTTACAACAACTACCTCTGAATATATCTTAGGTGAGGCTGTCAGTTGTAGATTTTGACGGCGTGAAAAGTGACAAAGAACCATTCCCAGGGAAACTCTTTGTGACTTTGCTGTCTGAATCTTAGAACAAAATCATCAGTTACCAGAGGTAGCAGTGATAATTACACAAAGACTACTCACATGTAGAACACATAGAAAGTACAGAAATTCCCCAAATTACAGAAAAAAATCCTTAGGTGTGACATTTCCTAGGTGCTCTCTCCTGACTTGGCTTCCTGGTTCTTACTGTATTTTTGTTTTGACAGCAGCTGGCTTAAGATGTGGTCCTGGTCTGCTCTGGTCTCACTGAACTTTGGTGAGAAGATTTTTGTCTTCAAGGTCACAAGTAAGCAGAGAATAGAGGTAAGTCTATACAATTCCAATAGAACAAATACTTTTTTGTAGGAATGTAGAAGGAAAAAAAAAAGCTGAACTCAAATTACCCATGGCCTTGAGATTTGCATGTAGTCAGAAATTACTAGTTAAGGTTGGAAAATGATCTGTAAACATCTCCTAATTCATTCAACATTGTGGTTAGTCCTGATTACAACTTAATGTATCGATGTCACAAAGATGATGCATCATTTAAGGGAGAGAAAGGAAGAACAAAGGAAAAATGGATTCTTTTAAAGATTCCGCCATAATCAAACCTGTATTTTCGTTCGTCGCATTGGAGGCATGAGTTACTCTTGCAAAATATATAAAGAAAAATATAGGGTTACTTGATGACGATATAGTACTGCAGCCTGACAGCTGTCTGCAAATATTTTCACCATGATTATCCTTACTAAAAGTAAATCACTGGATAAAGATAGCTCAAACGTGACAAGGCTCAAATAGGATGCAACCAACTCTATCTTGAATACTTTTGGCTACATATGGAAAAAAATAGAGATTTGGGATTACAGCAATTGTTCCCCCAAGCCCTCCTCCAGAATTATAAGACCAAGCAGAAAAGAGCGTACCTTCCGTGCAGAGTTTGTTAGGAGTCTGGCTGTGAGAGTTAGTGAGGTAGAAATTAATCAACTTTTTCAGGGAATGAGACAGAAAAAAAAAAAAAAGCAGCATATTTCTCCTTCCAAATACTGCACCAAAAATAATAAATAGTACAAAACAACCTCAGTTGTAATCTAAATTCTCTCTATGGAGCTTGTATTTCTGTGAACCAGTAAATGATTTTGCCTTTTCAAAACTTGGAACTATTATAATACTTGCAAACTTTGACAAAAGTATGTAGTCTCCAAACATGAAAGGGAATTTGATTTTAAAGTATAATTTTTTCATTGTAGCATGTTTCACAGTGTGCTCACTGGAGGAGGAACAGATACTTTTCTAGCCCAATGCAAAGCAATCGTATCAAATATAATGTCCATTAAGGACCACAAAAATAGTATGCTCCTGTTTATCTAAACAGAAAAGAAAATAAAAATTCTGCTGAATTTATATAGGTGTTTAAACCTCTCTACTGCCTGGCAGCTCTAAGACTGACTGCAGGAAAGTTCAAAGTTCAGCACTGGCAGATCTAAAAACAGATTTGTGGGGCAGCTCTTCAGCACTGCACTTTCTGTACCGAAGTAAACCGATACCGTTCCAATTAAATAGCAACACTGCACAAAGGAGGTCAGGCATTGTGTGTGGCTCTGCGCCGGCATCCCACCCAGGCACCTCCGTGCTGCTCCTCTCAAAGGCCAAGAGCTTCTCTGGGAGTCACGGGGGTTTTGAAAACACAGAGGAGAACAAAGCCAACATAGCAGACAAATAAGTGTACAACAATAGACACCATACAACACAACAACAGTGCAAAACGTAATGTAGGAATTGAGTGTCACTGGTTTTAGAACACATAGTAGCAGCACACCTGTGATAACTTAGAAATGAATTAAATAAACAACAAAGCAGAAGTCTTCTACTGTTGTGCTATGAAATGAATACCTTGGGTTGGAGGTTTGTTTCGTTGTCAGGAAAAAAAAACAGAACTATAAATAAATTCTGTGGCAATATATACATATTTAAATAATTAATTTAAATATCTTACACCTACTCTTGCATAAAACTCTCCAGTAAAAGTGCACCATGTTTCTTTTCCCCAAATGCGTTCTGAGTCTTCCCCTGTGCTGAGGTAGGTCGAAAGGGAGATGTCTCAGATTCTAGGAAGAAAATGTGTCACCGTCATTGTGGGAGATACTTTATTGCCTTTCTTTGTTCTTCCGTTTTTGCTCAGGGCTATGTACATCCCGGGATAAATCCTGGATTCATAAGCATTGTAGTTGTTTGGCAGGAGGATCTCTTTGAATTTGCACTCATCATTGAAATGGGTCTGAAATGAAAAGGAAAGAATGAGAGAGAAGGAATTTTAAACATCAGGTGCGGAAATATTCTTGCTACCAGGTGTAGTAGGTGTGCTGCAGGAAAACGTGCAGCTGACTTCCCCCACTAGTAATCTTTTGAAGTGGTTGTCCAAAGGAAGCTTCAAACAACGCTCAGAGGATCATTAGGGGTGCTGCTTCCAGGCCAGGCACAGGCACGTGGAGGACAGAAGGATGGCCTGTAGCTCTGTCTGTGCTCTTGTGAGAAAGAGGCCCGTTTTAACAGAGGGCACTGACATGAGGAGTAACCCAAGCTCAGTTCTGCTGCCCTGCTCATCATCTAACTTTAGTCAATGAGTTTTTCCCATGAATGAGAAGGGGAAAAGAAACTGTCAGACACTGAGACAATGCGCTAATGTCCCTCATGTTGGAATGCACAGGTCCACTGATTTTCCTGAGTCTGCACACAAGTTTACTTGGTCCCCACAGCAGTGGTTGTCCTACCAGCAGTGAATTCCCTGAGAGACTTCAGAAAAATTGGAATGCTGGCACGTTCTCATGTTGTTTGAAGAGAAAGAGGTATTTTAAAGACACGGAGAGTGGAACTGTATTTTCTGCATCAAGTTTTAAAATTGAAGGAAGGGTTTAGATTTACCTGTGTTAATGGATCAGGAAGATAGAGCTGACAGAAGGCACGCTTCTAGTAAAGAGTTTTCACATGCAAGTGCAAAGAGGGACAGGTGTTACAGGTTTTTTACCTGGAAAGTAACAAATGAGGTCATCTCTTGTTTTTGGGCAAAGGCTGATGGTTTTGTGAGATAGGTCTCAGCCTGCCAGGCTGAGCACTGCATTAAGAATTACTTTATCCAGGACACCAAAGCTGCATATTGTCTCCATTAGGCATGACACAAAGGGAGCTCTTGCACTTTGATGACTGATCCTGCCTGGCTTTCATGTAAGTCAAAATCCTCTGTGACAAGATTGATGCCACAGAAAATTGTTCTGGATAATTCATGTCTTCATTCATGTGAAAATGCCCTAGTTAACTTTGACATAGCTTGGCCCCCCCCTCAGCCCAGGTTTCTTCAAAACATACCTGAGAGACATGGAATAGAAATGCCATGGGTAGGGAGCAAAACCGAGAACATGGAGTGGAAATAATGTTAATCACAGCAACTTACACAGAGGTGAACTCAAAAGCAGACGGACAGCTCAACGTGGGTTAAGACATACGCTGTTATTGTCCACTTAGTGTGCTTTAAAACATGCCCCTATTTTTTCCAAAGACTAAATGTAAAAGAAGATTTGTATTGTCTCCCAAGAGACCTGCCTTCTTATAATTACGAGCCCAGACCCTGAAGATGCTGAATTCTCATGGGAGCTCTCCAAGCAAGAGCGTTAACGAACAGCGATCGATAGGTATGTGACAGGCACTGATTCATCACATCATTAAGGATCATTTGTGGGGCCCTGGCTGATCAGAAGTTCAAGTGCCCTCTGGGAGATGGGGCAAGCAATTGCCATATCTGATTGATGCTGTTTAAACTTAAATACAAGAAAGATACAGGTTGAGGGCTTGCCACACAAATGACTGCTGTGTAGGCAAGATGGGTAGCCATGGCTGGGTGACTGTATTTTTCATGGGGGAACCAAAGTACAGTGTAAAGGAATGAGTTCTACTTCAAAAGCTCAGTGAACTTAGCATATCTGGGCAGTGAACCTTCTGTTGGCAAGGTATCAAGGGCTGATTCATGGTGCCTGACCCAGGAAGGGCAGAGATGGGACTGGGGCTGCTCCCAGCAGTCTGTACACCTCTCATCCCTGGCCTCCACGGTCCCTTCCCCCGGCACACAATTAGTGGCTACTTACAGATCCATAGAGTTTGCCTTTGCTATTCATGGCCACGAAGAGTCCACTTCTAACACCAAATATGCTCACCACTCCTCTTTCCACAGGGGAGATTTCCAGCAGACCTACAGACGAGACATGGAATCAGGGGGACAAAGGGTTGTGTCCTGAGGGAGAGTGCGTTGTCAGTTCTGCGCTCACCCAGAGGTTCCCATCCCCAGCGGGGTGTGGATCCCTATGCCCCAGCCCTGCTGTGGGTGGCCCCAGGACCCCAGCCTCATGTGCTGCCCCATGCTGGGACCTCTCTTCTTTTAGCAAAGTATCTATTTTTACATTGCCCCCAGGCATCCTTCTGCCTCACTAAGGTTAAAATAAGCTAGATAGTGCTGGGGCCGAGTGAAACATTTGTCATCATGCAGCTTATATCCCCTCCTCGGATCTTATTGTTTCAGTTGGATATCAGAGTCATGGGGCCACGGGGTTAAGTCTCTAGCAGATGCTTTTCAAGTCCGGGGGAGAGTTGGGCCCTGAGTGAGTTCTTTCCAGCTCCTACGCGAAGTGGGCGGCCCACGGGGCCGAGAACCCTCCAGATGTGGAGGCAGCCCCTACACCTGACGCCCGCCGGCTGCGAGGGGACAGCGCGGCGCCGGGCAGCGCGGCCCGCGGGGCGGCCGCACGGAGCGCTCTATGGGCTCCGCCGCCGTCCCCTTCCCCCGGGCACCGCACGGCCTCGGGGCCGCCGGTGCGGGGAGCACCGCGCTGCCAGGGGCGGGTGGACTTTTCCGGGCGGTGAGAGGTCTGCCCTACACCCACCCTCCGTTCGGTTC